>JALPQD010000210.1:3425002-3717502 GCA_023101885.1 Typhlomys cinereus
TGAGGAAAACTATCAAATCCAGACCTCTCCTCAACTCCTCTCCTCATAAATGGCCAATCTTTTTCAAAAGACTTTTCCAGCAAGAAGCCCAGTGTTTTTGGCTGTAAGAGAGGGATGGTGCCTAATATAGTGAGAAACGACTCAACAAGAAGGTATTTTAGTTGTGGGTAAATTAAAGGATTAACTTTTTTTTTCTTTGAGTAAACGGTGATACCAAGAAACAGATAAAGGAGAAATATGGACCCGAAAGCATTTTTCAATGTCAAGCACATTTACATTACAAACCAATCCTAATTAAAAAGGAAGAGGCACACGGAAGTGCATGCCGGGATGGCAGTGCATGCCGGGACTTGTAGTCCCTGCGGCGCGGCTCAAGGCGCGCCTGCGCAGGAGAGGAGGGCACTCTTAGCTTCCCCCCCAGCCGCTTTGCTCTTCCGGAGAGCGGCATGGCGGTTCCCACCGCGATCTTGGGCCCGCCGCCGCCGGGCCAGACGGGTCCCAGCTCGATGGCCCCCTGGTGCTCTGTGAGCAGCGGTCCGTCGCGCTACGTGTTGGGGATGCAGGAGCTGTTCCGAGGCCACAGCAAGACGCGCGAGTTCCCGGCGCACAGTGCCAAGGTGCACTCGGTGGCCTGGAGCTGCGACGGTCGCCGCTTAGCCTCGGGGTCCTTCGACAAGACGGCCAGCGTCTTCCTGCTGGAGAAGGACCGCCTGGTGCGCCCCGGGCCCGGCTTGTTGGGGGAAGCGCGGGGCTTTAGCAGAGAAAGCGGGACTTGGGCGAAGGAAGCGAGAGGGGCCTCTGGGGGGCAGTGACGACGGGAAGGGACAGAGTAAAGCCGGGGCGAGGAAGGTGGGGGGCGCGAAGGGGTGGCGGGGCGGACGTGTGTTTCGTGGGAGCCCTGGGGAGGGGGAAGGTGGGCGGGCGGGCGGGCGGGCGGGGCGAGGATCCGGGGGAGCAGAAGCCCCGGTGAGGAGGGTCCAGGGGCTGATGGGGTCGGGGCGGAGTCCCGTGGTGGGTGGGGAGTGGATTGGACACGGTGGGAGAGGAGGGAAAGGAGAAAGAAGGGAGAAGGAGAGGGGAAGAGAAGTGTTTGGAGACTGGACTGGATTCTGTAGTATGAGCTCGATCTCTTCTGTTCCCAAGATACCTTCATTAGAAAAGTTAAGTTGCGTGTGGAGGCAGGTTTGTGCATGTGACATGGCAACTGGATTCTGTTCTTAAGGTCAAAGAAAACAATTACCGGGGTCACGGGGATAGCGTGGATCAACTTTGTTGGCATCCAAGTAATCCTGACCTCTTTGTCACTGCATCTGGAGATAAAACCATTCGAATCTGGGATGTGAGGACTACGAAATGCATCGCCACGGTGAACACAAAAGGTATTGCGATTTCTGAGAGCGGGTGCATACTGGGCCTTGTAGTCATCAACATTCATGAATGTGTTCTTGTGCCTAGTGCTTTTCAAGGTGGGTGCTGAGAATGGAATGCATATGTTTGCCAGGGGAGTCAAGGAAGAATAGAAATTGCACACTTCTCTGAGAAGTTGTAATAATAGTAGTCAGGGTGCAGTGGATGAGGAAGGAGGTAGTTGTAAAAGGGTACAGCATGCATATTGACAAATTCTGATAATTTAGAATGGCTGAAGTGAGACGATCTTGGTGTCTTACATCTATAGGTTGTGCTATTGGTATTATCTTGTAAATTTGAAGATATTTATCATGTTGACTTGATGTACCTTATTTTTGTGCTCCATTGGGCAACAGAGTTGCCATGCGACTGTGGTACAACAAAATTCTTTGGGTGTATCCTAACATTTTAAAATGCATTGTAAATAACGTGAAAAAAAAAGATTGGATAGTGAAGCATTTTAATTTTTGTATTTGGTTAGAATGCCCTGAACTTTGTTGACAGACTTTTCTTTGGAAGTAGAGTGTATGCTTTCCCCAAGTGCACAACTGGCATGCATGAGTGATTAAACTGGTATGTGTTTGAACATTGAAAAATAGCTATGCATTTATTTTAGTCCTTAGTAGAAGAAAAGAATCAGCTCATAGAATTTATTGCTCAGTGGAACCTCAATTTACTTAAAAAGGGTAAATCAACATAGAGAAAGTTAGTTGATGGGACAACAATTGGGAAGGTGACATGGGAATGACAGTTCGAGATGTACTGGTGTAAGAGAGGATTAGAAAAATTTTAGAGGGCTGGGAAGATGACTCAGGGGTTAAAGCCTTTGCCACATAAGCAAAAGAACCTGAACTCAGATCCTTAGATCCACCTAAAACAGAAAATAATGCCAATTGTATGTCGGGTGAATATGGTAGTAGCCTGTAATTCCAGCCTTAGAAGGTGGAACCTGGAAACCCTAGAGGAAAGTAATAAGAAGGCAGAAGATTCCTGATCTGCACAGACACACAGGACTCGAGTGCCTTTTTCTACACACACACACACACACACACACACACACACACACACACACACAGAGTTTTGAGAGGACTTAATGGAGAAATTTGTAGATGAGTGTTTAAATTCATAGCTAATATTTCATGAGCTCTGACGGTAGCCTTGCTCTTCTTTCTAGGATAGCAAAGTAAAGTTCTGGAGGATTTGGGCAAATGTGAGCTTACTGATTGTTCTCTGGGTTCCCAGGGGAGAACATCAATATCTGCTGGAGTCCTGATGGGCAGACCATTGCTGTGGGCAACAAGGATGATGTTGTGACCTTCATTGATGCCAAGACGCACCGTTCTAAAGCAGAGGAGCAGTTCAAGTTTGAGGTCAATGAAATCTCCTGGAACAATGACAACAACATGTTCTTCCTGACGAATGGCAATGGCTGCATCAACATCCTCAGGTGAGGGAGCTTCTACCTGCCGTCTGCAGTGGGTTCTATCAGATTCATAGGTGGATCAGGCGTGAGCCTATCCTGAAGGACTTAGAGACAAATTGCATAAAAAGTCCTCACTTCTTCTAAGCATGTGTGAGGAAGGTATTGTAGATTTTTACAGAGTTGTAGCAGAAACTTGAAGGGATTAGTTGTGTTTTCCTGTTTGACTGATGAGGACCTAAGGTTTAGCTAATGTGCTCAAGAACCCCATGCACCTTGAATTGTGGCCAACTCTCAGCTTTAAAGTTTCAACTTAAATGTTACTTCCCTCTAGCAAGCACTTTTGTTCTCTGTCGGACATAGAGGAAGGAGCTATAATATATAGTATATCTTATGTACTGTGTTTTATCTGCTTTCTGTAGGAAACAGATTTGCTGGATGTAAAAATTTATTATTCATTTTCTTGCTTGTATATCTTAAATATGATACTCTATTTTCTTAAATTTTATTGTGTGTGTGTGTGTGTGTGTGTGTGTGTGTGTGTGAGAGAGAGAGAGAGAGAGAGAGAGCGTGAGCACACACTATGTCCCTCTGGAGGACCAAGGGTGACTTCAGAAGTCATCCTGGATTGCTTCTACCTCCTTTTTGCTTTGCTCTGGGAAGTGCAGGCCACTGCCATTTCCACCTGGGATCTGAGCTCAGGAACTTCTGCTTTCGAGACAGAGTCTTAACTCCTGAGCCACCTCTCTAGCCCAATTACTGTATTTTCTTTTGGCATGAAGTGTTGCCATCAAAAAGTCTAGTGAGGCCTGGCAAGGTGGCTCAGTGGTTAAAGTACCATACAACCAAAAGAACCAGCGTTCAGATCCCTAGATTTTACATAAAATGCTGGGCATGGTGGCTTACCTGTCATTCCAGCTGTGAAAAGGCTGAGCCTGGTAATCCTCAGGGAAAGCCAGCAAACCAGACTAGCCTAATGAAGCCAGTCTATGTGTTTAATTAGAACCTGTGCTCAATAAAATAGAAGAGTGATCGAGGATGATTTCCGATGTCACCCTGTTGTCTCTGTGTGTGCATATACCCTACACACATCCACCTACCTAAACACATGAAACACCCATACATGAGTTATCAGTTTGCCTGTATGTCGCTGATAAACTCACGACAAACAGCTTATGGGAACAAGGGGTTTCATTCTGGCTTACAGTTGTCTGGTGGCAGTTGTTAGTCCAACTTGGCAGGAGAGCTCATGTTGATACCAGAAAGGGGAACTGGCCACACCGTGTCCACAGAATTGCTGAGAGATTACAAGCCTATCCAAGACTGGCAACGTACTGAATCAGTTCCCTCCATTTTTATCTCCCTGCCCAGGGAAAAGTCCCACTCACCACTGGCTGGATCTTCCCTCATCAATTAAAGATTTGCTTAGGGCTTTCCTTTTTTTTATTATTTGTTATTTATTCAATTGTGTGTGTGTGCGCGTGTGTGTATGTGTGTGTGTATGTAGAACCATGGACGAATTCAGGAACCACCATGGACTGCCTCCACCTCCTCCTTGTTTATTCTGCCCTTCCAGGACCAGAAGTGCAGGCCACCCCCACTTCTGCCTCGGTATCTATACGTGGGGTCTAGGATCCGAACTCAGGACCTTCCGCCTGCAAGGCAGAGGCTTAACCCCTGAGCCACCTCTCCAGCCCCAGGGCTTTCCCTAAGTAATTAATTTTTCATAGATGTGTCCAAAGCTCAGCTTGTCATTCTAAAGTTGACTCCTGTGTCTATCACACACATACATATACATATCCTAAACATGCACTCTGTGAAAAATGGGAGAGGAAAAGCAAGTCTAGTGAGATGTAATTTTCTGTAAAGTCCAGTAACTATTAGACTCTCTTGGTGTTGGGTGGCTTAGGTTCATGTTCTTAGGAACATGTTGTACTCATTTTCTTTGTGTGTGTGTGTGTTTGTGTGTGTGCGTGCGCGTGCACAGGGGTGTGTATACAGAAGCTTGAGGTTGACTTTGGGTGTCTTCCATGGTTTTCCATCTTATTTTCAGAGCCACTTACTGTCTAGAGTTTGTCCTTGAGGCTAAGCCGTCTGTCCACTGGGCTCTAGGGCTTCTGCTTCCTCCTTCCCTAGCACATTTCAGGATTGTGCCAGTGCACCTGGCTTTTATGTGGGTCCGGGGGACTCATTCTCAGGCTCTTGTGCCTGCACAGCAAATGCTTTACCCCGGGAACCATGTCCTGGGCTCCAGGGGTTGTATTCTTTTATCTTTTAATATGTAATGTGAGCTAATCTTTTCTTTTTTTTTTTTCAGAGAAGTTTTGAATTAGTTTTTGGTATTATTATTTTGTTTTCCTTCAGTGCTTCTTATATTGTCTTTTACCATAGTCACCTCTTAACCCCTGTTTCCCAGCTACCCAGAACTGAAGCCAGTGCAGTCCATCAATGCCCATCCTTCCAACTGCATCTGCATCAAGTTTGACCCCACAGGGAAATACTTTGCCACGGGCAGCGCAGACGCCTTGGTCAGCCTCTGGGATGTGGATGAGCTTGTGTGTGTGCGGTGCTTTTCCAGGTGAGCAACTCAGTGCTTTCCTTGTTGGGTAGATTAACTTTATTTTACTCTAGTAAAACTGTTCCTGCTCTCTTGGGTAATTGTAATGTTTCTGTCCATCCTGCGTCAGATTGGATTGGCCTGTGAGAACCCTCAGTTTTAGCCACGATGGCAAAATGTTGGCATCAGCATCGGAGGATCATTTCATTGACATAGCTGAAGTAGAGACAGGTAACTTGTTGACAGTCTTGTGTTCGATGAATGGCCTGGGCTTTTCTTGCTACGTGTTTCAGCTTTGCAAACTCCTGCTTTGCCAGCCAGCATTGTCAGAAGCTGACTTGATTTATTCAGAAGGCTAGTTTGTGTGGTGGCTG
Organism: Typhlomys cinereus; assembly: GCA_023101885.1. NCBI lineage: Eukaryota > Metazoa > Chordata > Mammalia > Rodentia > Platacanthomyidae > Typhlomys > Typhlomys cinereus. The sequence goes on from JALPQD010000210.1 coordinate 3,430,761, forward strand.
TTTTAGTTTTGCTCCTTGTTGCAACAAAGTACCTGACCCAAGCAATTTAGGTCACAGTTCCCTGTTGCAGTCCATTGAGGCTGGAGAGTCACGGCATTCGGAGCCAAGGGTGCTGTGTACTTCACGTCAGCCGAGTGCATGCTCGCCTGCCTGCCGTGCTCGCTGGGTCTTCTCATCTTTGTGCTCCTAGGACTGGGTCCTGCCCACAGTGAGCTGAGTCTTCTCCATCGTCACCTATGCAATCAGAACATTTGTCCCAACCCCCCAGGCTCTCTGCAGCCTGTCCTTTAGGTGTCAAGTTGACTGAGATTAACCATCTCAGTCAGTTTCAAGTTTGATGGGGTGAGGAGGTAGACAGTGACAAATTTTTTTTTATTATTTATTATTTATTCAATTGTGCGTTTATGCATGTGTGTGCGTGTGTATGTATGTGTGTGTGTGTATGTGTGTGTGTAGAACCACAGGCGAATTTGGGAACCACCATGGACCGCCTCCACCTCATCCTTGTTTACTCTGCTGGGAGATTCACAGGCTCCGCCCTACCAGGACCAGAAACGCAGGCCGTCCCTGCTTCTGCCCAGCATCTGCATATGGGGTCTAGGATCCGAACTCAGGACCTTCCGCCTGCAAGGCAGAGGCTTAACCTCTGAGCCACCTCTCCAGCCCCGAGAGTGACAATCTTGAAGAAAGGGGATGTAGGAAAATTATTTTGTTTGCATTTTATTAACTTTTGATTTTTCCATTATAAAAAAGTTTTTTAAGTGTAGAGAAGAGAAACAACAAAAACAGCTTTTTTATGCATGTGGTGTATGTTTATGTCCATGTGCATGTTCACATGTTGAGGTATGTATCTGTGTGTATGTACCTATATGGAGAACCAAAGTTGATTTTTGGTATCGACTGATGTCCACTTTTATTAAGACAGGATCTTTCAGTTGAGCTCAACTCGCTGATTGACGAGGCTAACTAGCCAGCTCACACTGACTATATTCCCTGTGTGCTATGCCTGCCTCACTTTTGTGTAGTTTTGGAGAGCTGAACTTTGGTCTTCAAAGCACATTATCCATTGGGTCATCTTTCCATCCCAAAGCCTTTCTTTTTCTTTAACATTGTGGTGTGTCTGCTTTTTGCTTATATGTAAACTGAAAAAAGATTTAAGGAATTATCAGAGCTTTTGCTTTAAAAACAAATGTTGAAAATAGAACAATAGAAGGACAATATTAGGTTATTTTTAAATGTAGCTTTATTGCTTTTGCTCTTGTGAGATACTCATTTTATTAGGCTGGGCCATTTTTGTGTTTTCCCCCCATAGGCCATTGCTCTTTCCTTCCTTAACATTCCCACTAGTCTCTCTTCCCCGTAGCTTCACAGAGAAGCCCACTCCTGCGTGGGCGACCTCTCGGGAAAGCTGCAGCCCTGCAGCTCTTTGCAGATAGCACAGTTTTCTCACCACAACAGTTGTTTACTGCTTGTGTAACCTTTGGGATAGATCTTGTGTTTTCCCAGGACTCCTAAGGTTTCGTTTACTTCCTGAGTCTCAGGAGTATAGAGCCTCCCTCTTTCCTCAAGGAGAATATTTCAGGTCATGGGAAACTCATGTACAATGAGCTTCAGAAGTGCGAATGTATCCTTGCTTTGCTGTGCAGTTTCGTTTCTCCTTTCCTGTGAGTTTGTGTGTGTGTGAGAGAGAGAAAGAGAGAGAGGGGGAGACAAATTGTTTCTATAGAGTCTAGGACACATAAAAGATACAACATTTTTTTTCTGAGACTGACTTAATTTGCTTAATGTGATTATTTTCAGTTTATGTCATGCTCTTAACAAAGAATCTAAAGTGTGTGGAATACTTCCAAAAAGCTAGTAAAGAGATTGAATTTCTCTTTGTAAAGAATGCATTAAGATTGCGAGCATCATAGCCACCCAACCACGCAGGTCCTTTATGTCAGACTTCTTAAGCTTTTTCCACCCATGACCCCCTTTTACTACCCTGAGTCCATAGGCATATAAAATAGGCATATAAATCAAACATGAACTGTTAAAAAAATCTATTGTTATATATCTCTCTCACTTATACATACATACATATACACATACATGATACTACTTAAAGACTGTAGCCATTTGCATCCTAATGAGATGGATGTGTGTGGTCAATGCTGTTGACACCGCATCATATAAATGAGAGAATAAACTGGCAAATGTATGTTGTTTTGGACCATTTCAAATATTTTTGGAAATTCTGCCCTAATCACAAGCCAACTTAATACTTTTTTATGAAACTTAAGTTAGCAACTCAAATAGCAGTTTTAATTTTTATTTATTGTGCAAATAATTTCAGGAGGGGAGTTTTAAATTAGCATATATGTACATAATAATGGTTATGATATTTTCATACAGTCATACAATGTATCTTAAAATTTTAGAAAATTTTGGTTGTTTCTAGCATTTGCGTGTGTGTGCTGCAGTGCGTGTGTGTGTGTGTGTGTGTGTGTGTGTGTGTGTTGTGGTGTCAGCGGACAACCTCCTGAAATGTTGATCCTCCCCTTAACGCTTTGTTTGAGACAGGGTCTCTGTTGTTTTGCTGAGGAGTCAGGCTGTCTGGTCTCGGAGCATGCAGAGATTCTCCTGTCTTGTAGGAACACTGGGATTATAGACTCTCATGCTGCACATACATATTTTACGTGGGTTGTGAAGGTTCAAACCCAGCTTTTGCCCACTGAGTTATCCATAGTGTATTTTGGTCATTGTCAGAGTTAGAGACAGGTGTCAACTTGACTGTTGTGGATTTGAGCTCCGGGCACATTTGTGGAGAATTAGTAGTTGAGTTGAGCCCAGGGTGAACCTGCAAGAAATTGTCTAGCTGATGGGGGAGGTCCAGCCTATGGTGGGTGGATTAGGCCCTGGATAAATCACGGGAGAGCTGGTTGAGAGAGTTGGCATCTTTCTGTTCACTTGGCCAGACATGCTGGTCTGGCAAGTAAGGATTGTCCATCTCTCAGCCATTATGTGGTGATGGTGTGGCCAGTTCTCTCGGCCTGGTGTTGGTGTGAGCTCTCCTGTCAAGCTGGACTGAGAACTGTAACCAGGAATTGTAAGAGACAATAAGCCCTTGTTCCCTTAAGCTGTTTGATGGTTACTTGTCAGCACCCATGCAGGTGAACTGCAACAGTCATGTTCAGTTCCCACGCCCCTCTCTTGTTCTTTTCCCACTGATCCCCTTCCTCTTCCTCATTGGTCCCCCTTCTACTTTTATCTTTTATCTTTTTTTTTTTTTTGATGACTAGGATTATTTATGTGAGCACAGATAAGGGGTTCTCTGCAGGAGACTGGACAGTTTGTCAAAGGCTATTCTACTGAAGGAAAGGTCTCCCCACCCAGCCAGCAGCCAGCCAATATTCTTTTGTGGGTCATTATTAATATCACAACTTTGATGAAAACCTTCATATTTTCTTCTGTGTGAACCTGAGAAGCAGTCTGTCCTGCTCTCACTTGAGTTGTTCAGCTTGGCAGGGCCAGTGAAACTGATAGCGACCATTGCAGTGTCTTACTATAGTGACTGGAGAGCCCCTCCCACAAAATCATGTTAATATACTAAATAAACGCTCAACAAAAAATTTGAACACTTAAAAAGTACGAAGAGACTTAAATCCTATTTCCTGAGTGGTTAAGTGTGAAGGCAAATGATAGCTGTTGATAATTGTGTTTCTAGAGCAGCTCTGCTGCTTCGGGAGTGTGGCCCTCTGTGTCCGTGTTCTCTGTAAAGTGAGTGTTCAGTGGCTGTGCTATTTACCAATGTTCTTCATGTTGATTCTTAGGAGACAAGCTCTGGGAGGTGCAGTGCGAGTCTCCGACCTTCACCGTGGCATGGCATCCTAAAAGGCCTCTGCTGGCATTTGCCTGTGATGACAAAGATGGCAAATACGACAGCAGTCGGGAAGCCGGAACCGTGAAACTGTTTGGGCTGCCCAATGATTCCTGAGCAGAACGCCTGATGTGAGGGAAGAAGCTGAAAAGACCTTACTTTTTACTCTTCGGTCTGTTTTCTTGGACTCGGTGGGCACCCTGAATATTTATAAATTGATATAAACTACAAGCATCTTTGGTCAGGATGTTCATCCCACCCAGCTCCCCTTTGTGGTGCTGGGCTTTGAACCTAAGGCCTCACACATTGTAAGCAAGTGCTGTGTCGCTGAGCTATGTCCCCAGCCCCTTTCCTGTATGTGTAAGTATGTGTGCATGTGTGCGTTGTGTTCATTCCTCTCCCTGGTACTCTGGAGACTGAAACATGACACGTCCTTTGGGGATCTCCTGTCTTCCTGATTTTAAGTAAGCTGGAGACTTTGATCATACTGCTTGAGCAGTGCAGATTTAGAGGGAAGGGTAGGAGAGAGATGGAGGTTTTTTTAACAAAAAATATATTCATACAGTTTTGAGAATTTAATAAAATTGACTTACAAGACTTTGGGACTTTAATATTCCAATAGTGAGATGAACATATGGCTCAGGGCTTAAGACTCTACCTGACAAGAAGGCCGTGAGTTCTGATCCCAAGAGCCTGTAATATCCCATGGTAAAGTAAAAAGGAGGTAGAAACAATCCAGGATGATTCCCAAAGTCACCCTTGGTCCTCCACAGAGACATACAGTGCCCTCTGATACACACACACACACACACACACACACACACACACACACACACACGAAAAAAATAAAGTCAATAATATTCCAGTGGTGGTGTTGTATTCTTATTATAGGAAGATACTGCAGTTTGTTTGTTGTTTAAATCTGAAAACTGGAGATGAAATGTTATAGTGCTGTTTAATATCTTAGCCAAGAACTCTTGTAGGTGAAGGGTAGAGCTCGGAATCCTTATATATCATCATTCCTTAAGGGTATATATACCCACATTGGGTCTCCTTCTATGTGGATTTGTATATAACATGACAAACACAGAGGAGAGCTGTGAAATATAAATGAGAAGTAGGAAATGAGTGTTAGATTAAAAAAGCCAAAATCAGGGAAGTAGAAATATATGAAGAGTGAGGACTTATGTGAGCTATTTAAAAGTTTTGAGTTTGAGGGGCTGGAGAGACGGTTCTTCTGCTTTTGAGGCAGAGACTTAAACACTAAGCCTCTGCCTCAAAAGCAGAAGGACTGTTTGTGCCTGGCTTTTGTAAGTCTTAGAGACATTTTGATTGTGGCATTTCCTGTGTATTTGGTACCATAATGAAAATTTTGTACTCTACTGGGTCTGTTCTAGCCTTCTGAGAAGGTATTTCCTGGTTTTTCCATAGCAGGGATTATCAGTAACTCCATGTCAGCCATTCTTCAGTCATACTGAAACCTAGGTTTGCTCACAAGCACATGTGAATCCTTCTGAACTGGGCTGCCTTGTTGTCCAGATACCTCCATACCCACTTCCCAGGAAAGGGAATTCTGCCTCACGATGAGGAATGAGCCATTGTTCCCAGTCGGGGCTTAGCAATGTTCCTCCAGCTTCCTTAAAGAGCAGTTGCAGACAAGCTCGTCACCTCATTACGTGAGAAGCTCAGGTCTTTCTCATTTCACTGGAATGAACCTTGACATACTTTCTTGTTTTGTAATTCCTGCGGTTTCTATCTCCCTTAGTATGCAAGAGAAGGTTAAGGGTTTGGACTCCCATCTTAATAAACATTATAAACTCACTTGTGTGGAGTAGTTTTTCCTTCTTGTCACTTAAGCAGAAGAGATTGGCCTTTAACTAATGGAGCACTTAAGCAGTGGAAAACACTGAGCAGACTGCCACTGTGGGACCTGAACCAAGAAATGCCATTTTATATGTGTTCTCATTCTGTACTTGTTCACCTGTCCACGCTAAGAAACACTGGTTAGACTGACCCAACTGTGACTCTAACCACGAACAGTTGGCTCCAAATTAGAGAATACTTTACACTCTGCAGCTGCCGCTAACTGGGAAAACAGCCTTGAATGATAATGTGTAAAGATTATGAACGAGCAGGTGGAACTGTCCAATCGGAAGCCAGCCTCTAGCTGCCCGAGAAATTCCAAAGACCATAGGTAATGTAGGAGGTAAGAGAAACGGCAGGTAGTCGGAGCTGACCAATCTCCACAGCCAATACTATTTTTACTTTTATTTACCCAATCATGTATCTGCTAGGTTAAAAGCCCCTTCCCCTAGAAGTAGCCACTATAAAAAGCCCTGTTGAACAAGACTTGGGGCGCGCTCGTTCCTGATCTGCTGGGTCAGTGATGGGGGGGGAAGTCCGAGCTTGAGCTTGTTTTTCATAATAAGAGGCCCTCCTGTGATTGCATCGGTGTCGCCTCCGTGGTGGTCTCTTAGGATTCAGAATTCTGGGCACACCACCACAAACTTGGACCCTTAGCCTTGATGTGAAATCCTCTTCAGAGGATTGAGCCCCTTTCCTGTCTTAGAGGTGTACTCTACTCCCTAAGACTTTAAGTCATGAAAAGGACCAAGTGTCTACTCATCTTGGAAAGAAAACCTCCTCACCGATTTGAAAGGTAAGCCCTACCACAAAGATCAGGGAGCAGAGATGCTTTATGTAGAGGGTGACCTACAGACCCAGAAATTCCTGCATTCAGGTGGGCTACTGGCTTCCTTTTCTGCCTTAGGTCCAAATGTGAATCCTGCCAGCAAGGATGTATTGGATTCTCTTTTCTTATCATTAAGGTGTGGGCTAATGTGCCTCTTCCTCTTGAGCAGTGAGAAGGGGATGAGGTCAAGTGTCTGACTTGGCACTGGGCATGGGGTGATGCTTGGGTGAGGTGAAGCAGTTCTCAACGAGAGCACAGGGACTGGCTGCAAAGACTTGTCCCCAGTCCATCAGCCTGTGGAGGACAGTTGAGTGAGCCTTGTTAATCATGGTGAGGGTTGGCGCTGTGGAAAAAATTGATCTATCACACCAGGCGCTGTGGGCAAGAAATGTTAGGTGTCTGTTGCTTGCAGTCAGCTTAGAATTGTGGTAGATGTGTGTGTTTGCAATAGACAGAGCAGAACTCAGAACTGAGTGCCAGTGGGAGGACTGGAGTTGATGCACAGGAGGTGAACTCAGGTTGAGTCATGTGCAGCAGAGGAAAGGTGTCCTAATGTGGAGCATGGTGAGGGTGCAGTATCCTGGGGGTGGAGAAGATAGTCCGGTGGAGATTAATAGGGTGTGCTCCTTCAGGATAATCCCAGCAATGGAGGATGACTTCAAAGACCTTTCCAGCATGGCCCTGTTCTGAAACTGCCTAAGTAGAATATTCCAGAGGGGAGGAGTTAGTATCCTGTGTTCTTCAGTACTCTAGGGTCAAGCACATGGCACTGCAGGACTCCATTAATTAACCCCTTCCCCGGTCCAGCTCCTCTATTTGAAAGAGAAGGGTGATGGGAGGGAAGAAGGAACCATTGGGGCTGGATATAAAGGTTTGGCACTTTCAAAGCAGCCTGGGATGGTCTTTGAAGGTCATCCCCCAGGTCTAGAATTACCCTGAAGGAGTACCCCCTATTAATCTAGAGGAACTGACTCTAATTCTTCACAGAGATAAGGTCACCACTCCTCTATGAAAGGATATGGAGATTAGTTCTGCATTGTAGATAAGCCTACCTTGAGGTTTGCTCCAAGATCAACTGGGATGGGACCTAATATGAACAGACCAATGAGATGTAGAGGGCCATAAGCTCCAATCAGGTTTGCAGAAACTGGAGCTAACCAATGAGGAAAAGCCACCCCCTCCCCATCCCTTGCCTAAGCCTATAAATAAACTTGGCCATGGCAGCCATCTTTGGCTCCTTTTCTTCACAGACTGTAAGTCTTGTGAGTTCCTTTCTAATTTCCTTGCCTCTCACGGGATTTCTTATCTGGAGTTCTTGGAGGCTCTCTTGCCTCTTGTGGATTCATTGTCCAAGAGTTCCATTCTTTCTTCCTCTAATAAATCAACCTTTGACCCCTCACAAGAACCTGTAACACCTAAGACCCCAGCAAACTCTACAACAAAGGGATCTGCCCTGTGCTAAGGAGGTGTGCAGGTCTTTAAGCCCTGGGAGACCTTTAGGAAGACCACTCAGGCCAGTGGGAGGCTCACCTGTGGGAAGGAAGAGACTTGAGCAGCCCGGTAGAGCAGGTCATGTGCATCTCACCGCAACACGAATCCCGAGTCAGAGTTTTGGATCCACGGTTAGTTGGTCAGTGCTGTGGTAATACCTGAGACCACTGGAAAGGAGTACCAGTTTATTTTAGTTTACAGTTTTAGAGGGGTAGGGGACTTGAGGAGGGGGTAGGGGACTTGAGGAGGAGGAGGGCAGGAGAGATCTTGGATTGCCTCTGAAGACATGATCCTGATGACACGCTTCCTCCCACTGGTTCCAACTTCCTAAATTTCACCACCTCCCAGTAGTACAGGGACCAAACTTCCAATTTGGAATTTCTCTTAAATGTATTTATGTGGTGGGATGTGTGTGGTGGAGGGCGGGGGCGGGGGTGGGGTGAAGAAAGGTGCACACGTGTACCATGGCACACCCAGAGAGGTCAGAGAACAAGTTTTGGAAGTTATTTCTCTTCTTTCACCATTCAAGCTTCTGGGGATGGAAGTCAGGTGGAAGGTTTGCAGCCAGGAGCTTTCTCTGCTGAACTATCTCACAGGCCCAATTTTTAATTTGTAGCAGATTCTGGGATAATGCTGCTGCTGTTGGTCGATTATTCAGGAGCGTGGCCCTGGCCTTCTCTTAACTGTCCACGTGGCCCTGGCCTTCTCTTAGCCAGTGAGCCTCCGCGTCCCCTTCTGTAAATGGAGTGATGTCAGAGCTCTCCCTGGGGAGAGAGCGGCTCCCTGCAGTCAGCATCCAGTCGGAGGCATTTAGGCATCTTTGTTCATACCAAGCAGGTGCAGCAGGGGCTCCACGGAGAAACGGACCCAGGCCGGCATCTGGGGGAGAGAGAGAAGGGAATCGAGCCTCCTCGGTGAAGTGTGACTTTCGGCAGCGGAGCTGTGAAATCAGCCGACTGGTCCTGCGTGGCCACTAGAGGGCAGTGGAGACAAGGCTGTGCGTGGGAAACAGTTGGCTACGGACAGGTGGGGGCTGGTGTGCAGCCAGCCTCGTCCCCTGCTGTGAAGCCTAATTGTGTGTCTGCACTGGACCGGGCCCCACTTCCTGCTCTGTGTGTAACTGATGGTTTGGGAGTTCCTGCTTGTCTCCTGGTGTGGGATTGGCAGCCGCTGAAGTATCCACTCTCTGGCAGCTGTGTTTGTTTGTAAGGACACCATAGCACAGAACGCGGGGTCTGCCCGCTGCAGCTTGGTGGAGCAGAGGAGCATTGCTCCTCTGCCAGTTCTACACTCAGGGCCTGTTGCGTCCAGCCTCCCTCCCCTGCAGCTTTTGATCCTGTGTGTGGGGAATACAGGGAGATCCCAGTCCTTAACCCATCTTGAAAGCTGGCTGGAGGAGGTGCTTCTTGGGGCCCAGCAACAGCCTGTTGGACCATTGCCGAGATATAAAGTTGTTGTGTTAAGTCCTTTACTGTGATGAGAGAGAAAGAATTAGAAGTATGTTTATAGTTTTTGGAGGTATAGCTTATGCCAAGCCTTGGACATTGACACAATAGTAAACACACACACATGATCCCAGTGCTATGAGGATGAGGCAGGCAGATCCCTCAGACCCACTGGTTTGCCAGCTTTGACTAATTGGTGAACTTCAGGCCAATGAAATACCTCATCTTAAAAATCAAGGTGGACAGCTGCTGAGGAACGGCAGTAAGTTGCCCTCTGATCTCCACAGCTGTGTCTATACTCTGTACACACTCTTGTGAACTCACGTGAACATTCCCATGCACAGACCACAATAGACATGAGAGTGGGAGGGAGATGGTTGGAAGAGAGAACTTCAGGGAGGGGAAGAAGGAACAGTTGGCTAAGCACCTGAAGGTGCCGTACCTCACGGCTGGAGAGTCATGGCGATCAGCTGGGACTCATCTACTTTCTTTTCTCACTTCTGGCAGTCCACGGACTGGCGATGTCCACATTCAAGCTGGGTGCTCTTTTCCTCTGTTGAATTTCTCTAAGTGCCCACACGTATGGGCATTCAGAAGGTTTCTAAGGAATTCTAAATCCAGGGATCCTGATAGTCAAGTTAACAGGAGGTTTCAGTAATACACACAAGATTTAAGAATAGACTCGTCAGAAATACCCAGTGTGTCTGACTCCGAAGTCAGATTTTTCAAAGCAGTGAGTAAAGTCCGTTTCCTCAGACATTGCGCAGATAGCCTCTTGTGAGGTCAGTATGCCGCAGCATACAAAGCCAGTTCAGAACTTTTACCTGGGTTCAAATCCTGGCTTTTCCACCTGCCATCTCTGATTGTGGGCAAAGTTTTTGATCTATTCTTTCATTTGTAATATGAGATATAGTAGTAGCCTGCTTGTTTATTTACTTTGAGAGCTCAGTAATTAATACACGTAAACTGCTTGCATTGTGTCCAATATTATGAAATTCCTCTGTGAATGACAGCTACTATGGTCACTAGTCTTTTTAACCATTATGCTATATTTGCCTTTGTATTCTTGTTGTACAACACATATTAGACATTAGTGAATGTTTACTGAATAAAACTTACTTAGAAAACACTGTGAGAATGTGTATGTAGCTGTTTTCGAGATGCATTAGAAGGATACAGAACAAACTCCTGACAGTTGGCCTGTGAGGAGCAGGGAAGGGAAGGGAGTGTGTGGTGTGGGTAGGAGGCGGCTTCAGCTTTTATATAAGGTTCATTTCTCTTAGAGACTTCAGTTAAATATAGGAAGATAATGGCTAATTCTCAGTTGTGGTATGTAGATATTTTGTCTTATTTTTTGTACTTTTCTGTATTTTTCAGTTAAGAATGGTGGTGAAGATAAGAACTCTTATAGTGGATTAATTCCCAAGCAAATGCTAAGCTTCTATAGAAAATATTTCTAAAACTTTATCAACAATGAATAGATGAATTTAGTGCTCTTTATGATATGAAATTACTTATTTTATTAAAACTAAAAATGACAGTATGCCCCCTATTTTCCTCCCTCAAAAAAAAAAAAAAAAAAAAAAGAAAAGAAAAGAAAAAGAAATTTCTGTGTGAGTTCTTGAGGGTGCTGGGAGCTAGTTTCCAACACGCATGAATGAGTCCATTTCAGGTGCTTTCCTCAGCACTTAGTATGTCACTAGTATTAATCAGACTTTTCAGTGTTGTGATAGGCAATTGAGAGAAATCATTTTAAGGAGGGAAGGTCTGTTTTGGAGTTTGTTCTCAGAGATTCCAGTCCAGGGCAGGCTGGGCCTGCTTCTCAGCCTGAGGTGAGGTAGCAGCAGGGTGTGGTGCAGGTAAGCTACTCACCTCATGGTGGCTAGAAAAGGGCCAAGGATCAGGTGCAGCCTCCAAAAGAATGCCCCAATGACCCTGTCCTTCCAGCTAGGCTCCGCCTCCTAAAGTTGTCACCAAATCCCCGCACAACATCACCAGTTGGGCACCAGGCCTTCAACTCATGAATCCTTGAGGACATTTCACATTCAAAGCATAGAAGGCTGAAGCAATCTGATGTAAATGCTAACTGGTGGCCATAGAAATACTGATGTTTTAGTTGAGAGAATGTTTGGATTTGGGGTGAGGACTTTTGAATGGGAAGGGAAGTGAGTTCAGGGTAGACCAGACTGGAGAATTAAATGTTCTCTTGGGCCTGAAATACCTCCGGCATCACAAAGGACTATTGAATCAAGTTTAGGTTTTATTCTTTCAGTGAAAGCTATCCAGTATGGTTGAAGGCAGATGTTGACTTGGTCTCTGCTTTCAAGTGCCCTGGGTCTCACAGGCGCCACCAAGGAAACAAGTGACAATTCAGTGTGCCCGGGTTCACTCAAGTCAAACTTGAGCAGAAAGGGGGTTCTCTGGTTCATGTAAGGAGAATAAATTAAAGCGATGCTGCAGCCAGGGTCTTGAAAGATCCGTAGGAAGCCATGGTCTTCTTCCCTACTTTTTTCTGTGTTGTGCTTACTTTTGCCAAGCTCTTCTCTTGTGGTATTACAGGTGACCCCCAGCAACTTGTGGCTTCCACATTAGTTCTGCAACCCCAACAGAAATGTGGCATCTGTTTCTTAATCATTCTCCCTAGTCTCACTGAACAACATTTTTTTTTTCTTGTGTAGGTGTGGGCATGTATGTGTGTGTAGAAGAGGGCACTGTGTGTGCCTGTAGAAGTCTAAGGGTGACCTCTAGAATCATCCTGGATTGCTCTCTCTCCTTACTGCTTTTCTCAGAAGTTTCCCAGGCTCCACCTTCCAGGGTCAGAAGTACAGTCTGCCTCCATTTCCGCCCTGCATCTTTACCTGAGATCCAGGATCCGCACTTGGGTCCTTTTGCTTGTGAAGAGGCTTAACCCCTGAGCCATCTCTCCAGCCCCTTACTGAACATGTTGGCCACGCTCATTTACTGTGACTTGTCTTCCCCGACATGGTACAGACAGTAATCACACATACCATCGTGGTCCAAGCTATTCAGTTGACACCAAGAAGGCAGATGGTATGATGAGTGATTGCTGTTCTCCCATAGAAAATTCAGATGCTGTCATGTGGATAGGGATTATTAATATTTGTGCAAAACCAACAGATAATCTACTCCAACTACAATCTTAGAACAGAATAGTCTTCTATTTAAAGTTCTTGGCTTGGGATTTAGTTCCACAATTTAGCAGTTGTCTGACCATGATTGAGCCATTTCACCTGTCAACCTGACTCAATGTCTATATCTGCAAAGTGGGAGCAGCGTCCACAAGTCAGCGCCAATCTATAGGAAAGCATACTGCATGGGACCAGGCAGCCTTTGGAGGTATCATTGCCACCTGATGCTGTCTGAACCTTGAAGTCCCTGGATCATTGTGCCTGTCCACAGAGAGGGCAGCACATACAGCAGACAGAACCCAGCTGCCCTGGGTTCAAATCCAAACTTGCCTTTTTTAGCTTCACATTTTCCTTCTTGAAATGGAGATTATCATTCCTGTCTCAGATTGTTGTGGGGAAAAGGGATTATGCAACGTCTAGTTAGACCCAGTATGACCATCTGACACCCCATGGTTATTATGTCCTAGGTTGTTATTGGTGATGGATGAGTTTGCAGCCCAGTCTTTACTTCTGAGCATGCCAGGAGTCCAGGTGGGAGTCTGTGGAGGCAGACACACGTATTGGGAGCACACGGCTCTGGATAAAGACTGTTCTTGGTTAGCTTGATGGGCTTTGTGTTGACCTGGGTTGACCCTTCTTACTTTCAGTGTCGTCAGCTTGTCTTCCATTTCTTCCACAAGGCTTCCAGACAGGCAGTTTGAACAGAATCTTGTCTGGAATGTGCTAGCTCTTCTCCTCCATTGCTGGCAGAGATCTGGGGTCAGCTTGGCGTAAGGACAAGTTGTAAGTAAACATGCATTATTCACATGTGGCCCTCTTCCCATCACATACATGGTCTTCTGTTCGAATTGGACAGCTTCAAATCAGGGAACCGAAAAGTGGCTGATTGTTATTTAAGTCACTCAGAACACTCTCCATAAGAGAATATTCAAAATATTTGGTCACATTGCCACATCCTACAAATAACTTAACTATAGAGTTGGAAGTCAGGTCTTCTGATTCATAGTCTGAAATTTTTAGCAGAATCTGTTTCCATCATTCGGTCATTCCAGAATCTCTGGATATAATATCAGGCTTCATTCTGGGCATTATAGAAAAAGAATTTAGTAAGAGACAACCTCTGATCTTCAGTTTCTCTCTCTCTCCACCCAACCATCTAATCTACACATTTTCCACGCAACTAACCTATATATTTATCTTTTCATTCATCTGTTTATCTAGCCATTGAGTATCTGTTCCTATTTCTTTCTTGTTACTTCTCTTTCCATCTCTTCATTAATCCATTTGTTTATATCTTTATCCTGTCATCTAACCATGGATGTGTCTGTAAGGCCCTAAATCCTGGTCTATGGTAACTAACAATCAAGTTAAATAAAATTTTTTTCCCTTACATTCTTTCTTTTATTTTAATACATTTTTTATTATTATTTCAGCTCATACAAACTTAATAGGTACACCAGTTCCCTCCCTCCCTCCTCCTCCCCCCGAACCCCCTGCTCCCCCTCCCCTCACCCCTCCCTCCCCATTCTCCAGTGCCTCCCGCCCCAATTCCCAGAGAAGTTAAATAAAATTAATATTTGCTCTTTAGGCTTTTCCTTTCAGTATACAGTGTTCTATATTTCTGAGAAGGCTTCATTCAGAGGATAAAAATAGAGCCGCATCTCAGGTAAGAGTTTCCAGGACTGAAGGAACAATGGGCACACCAGGGTGTCCACTGGGCTTGGGAGAGAGAAAGGGATTCTGTCTTATGGCGACTCTTCCATGAAGCGAATTACCTAGTTAACAGTTTGACATTAATCTTCAGTAGTCTCGAAGGGAGGTATGGTAGGTCCCTCATGAGATCGCCCCCCTTCCATGGTGAAATGTTGATAGGTCAAATATTGTTCAGGCCTTATAGAAGTGGACATCAATGCAGCCAGCTTTTTGGCTGCACATCAGTGTTTACTGAATATTATTCATGATGGCAAAATGATGGCAGTAGGTCAGATGTCCAGCAAGAGAGGGAGGAATAAAGCAAATGTGATGCATATTCACAACATTTGAAGTTACATCATTTGCAGGAAAAACTAAGAGAATTAATTTAGTCTCAGAAACACAGACATCAGATATGTTGCTCTCCCTTTTTGAATTCTATGTTTTCATAGATGCTTAAGTGGTGTATATACGTATAACATGAAGGCAGAAGTGAAACTGTCTAAGGGAGCAAAACAAAAGTGGGGGGCAGAGAGAAGAGCAAGGAGAATGGGGATTATGGAGCACATATGATCCATGTGCAATATATGCTTGTGTGAAAATTGTTTAAAATGAAGGCAAGATTTTTCTCTGCTAGAAAGTTTAACATGTTTCTTATGTTTAGATTTATTATAACTGTGGGGTTATAGGTTTTAATCAAATTGAGAAAGTTTTAGATGCTATTTCCTCAAATGTTTTGCTGTTCACCTCTTGTGTGCCCATTTTGGAGAGTTTCTAGGCTGTGCCTTAAAGATCTGACTTAAATATTTTCTCCTACAATGACCAGTCTGTTACTAAACCCATCCAGTATGTTTAAATGTTAGGCATTGTAGTTTTTACCCAATCAATTAGGTCTTTAAAATATGTCTTCCATGTATCTAGTTAACCTTTTCAAAGTATGAAATATTTCAAGGTACAAAATTATAATAACTTTTGGTATCTTTCTCTGCTGTCTAACATCCATGTTAGACTGGATGGCTATAATGGATTTTATTTTCAAGATTGACTGTAGTATTTTTCTTTTTTTTTAATACATTTTTTATTATTTCCGCTCATACAAACTTAATAGGTAGACCAGTTCCCTCCCTCCCTCCTCCTCCCCCCCAACCTCCTGCTCCCCCTCCCTCCCTCCCCATCCCCCAGTGCCTCCCCTCCAATTCCCAGAGAGTCCTTTAATGTGCATGCCTGACTCTCCTCTGGGTCCTCCTCTCCGATGACGTACAAGGACCCAGTGGCATTTCCCTGAACCCTTTCTCGTGTTCCCCTTAAGCATAGGAACACTACTGTGGCTGAAGATTGACTGTATTTTTCATATCCACTAATTTTTTATTAGACGCCAAACATTGTGAATTTTACTTTGCAGGTGAATTTTACTTTGCTGGCTGTTCTAGTGTTTATAAAATATCCTTAAGCTTTGTTTTGGAGAGCAGCTAAATTACTTGAAAACAATTTTGTTCTGTGTTTGTCTTTAGGATCTGAGCGGGCCCAGAGCTGTGTAGAGAGTAGGGCTAATTATTCCTCGCTGTGATGCAAGATTCCGAGTGTTCTGAAGGCTCCATGGAGTTGGAAGCCCCATGGTCCAGCCAATAGAACACACAGGATTTCTGACCTGAAGGATCTGGAGCTGTTCCCTCTACTGTCCCTGAATTATTCTTTCTTCAGCACCGGGTAATGTGTGCACTGGCCCGGCGATCTGCTAAGTACACCAGGGAGGACCCTAAGATACTCTCGGAGTCCTCTCTGGGAAGCTCTCCCCTGCGTCTTCTTCCAGACACTCTCAACTTGGGCTGCGTACCAGCCCTTCTTTCCTTCCTGCTAGTCTTTTTCTTTCTCTGTGCACCACAGCCTGGATTCTTTTCCCGGGGTTAATAAAGCAGCTGAAGGCTTGTTTTGTTTTTTCTCTCACAGGAATCATTATCTTTTATTGCGTGATGTACATGGGCTTGAAAATTGTTTCATTTTCTTACTTCTTGGCTTTTTGGTTTGTTCAAGAGGGAAGGACACATCCATCCCCTGCTGTTGTACTGTCCTGAAGCACAAATGTCCATTACCTTTTAGTTACATTGCTTTTCTTTTAAAACACATTGTGGAAGGATTTTTTCCTTCATAGCAACTTGACAGAATGTGTTTCCATTGTTTTGCTTTTTAAAGCAAACTTGGAGGGTGAGTATCATATTGCATGTTACAGGCTGGGGAATAGAACCTCAGAAAGGTGAGAGATTTGCCTAAGGCAGAAGTTCAGGGGAACAGTAACTGCCTTCTTGTTTGTGCCTGAGTGTTTGATCTTGATTGTGCCATTCAATACCTTCCATTTCCTTGGCTACAGTCATCATTCTAGGCTTGAGCATATGATACAAACGACTAATCACAGCCTTTTCTGAGACTTTTTTCAAAATTGGAATTTACCATCCTGTTTAATCATTTACAAAAAGTAATGCTACATCTTCCTGCATCTTTGACAAGCATATTCTTTGTCTTGTGAAGAGACTGACTTGAAAGAATTAATCCAGAAATGAGCAGACAAAAAAAAAAAAAAAAAAGATAGAAGGTTTGTTTCTGTGTCCTCTTACCAAAGCTTGGTTCTTTAGAGAGCTATGTGTTTCTGGGAACAGTGATTGCCCTGACTTCATCTTCCCCACTTACACACTCAGCCTACCTGTGCCGCTCAACATATTCCATTCTCCCAATGGAGAAACTACCTGAGATGGACACCAAAGCCAGGTCAATCAGAGTGAATTCAAGAGGATAACTGAATTCTGTTTCTTTCTCCCATTGGATGGAAGCCAGGAAGTATATAGCATCCATACTAGACTCAGCAAGTAGGACCATGCTGAATCAGTGATCTGGGACTACCTACTATATGGCAGATCCTTGAGGCTCATTCTAGCTTTGGATCCTCTAGATAGGGGAGGCCCTTGTCTCCTCTGTGATTTATGGTGTAACTACAAGCTTTAACTTTAACTTTTCCTTCCTTCCTTCCTTCCTTCCTTCCTTCCTTCCTTCCTTCCTTCCTTCCTTCCTTCCTTCCTCTTCCTTCCTTCCTCCTTCCTCCTTCCTTCCTTCCTCCTTCCTCCTTCCTTCCTCCCCTTCCCCTTCCTTCCTCCTTCCTTCCTCCTTCCTTCCTCCTTCCTTCCTTCCTCCTTCCTCCTTCCTCCTTCCTCCTTCCTTCCTCCTTCCTTCCTTCCTTCCTTCCTTCCTTCCTTCCTTCCTTCCTTCCTCCTCCTTCCTTCCTTCCTTCCTTCCTTCCTTCCTTCCTTCCTTCTTTCCTTCCTTCTTTCCTTCCTTCTTTCCCCTTCCTTCCTTCCTCCTTCCTCCTTCCTTCCTTCCTTCCTTCCTTTCCTTTCCTTCCTCCTTTCCTTTCCTCTCCTTTTCCTTCCTTCCTTCCTTCCTTCCTTTCATCCGTCCTTCCTCCTTCCTCCTCCCTCCCTTCCCTCCCGTCCCCCTCCCCCGCCCTCCCGCCCTTACTCCTCCCCCGTCCGTGCCTTCCCCCCCCCTCCCTCCCTTTCTCCCAGTCCTCCCCCTCCCCCCTATTCTGGAGCATTCTTTGGTGTGCATGTCAAACTTCCTTCTGGGTCCTCCTCTCTGAGGAGGTGTAAGGACTCAGTGGCATTGCCTAGAGCACTTTTTTTGTGTTCCCCTTTAGTATAGAGACACTATTGTGGCTGTTAATCCCTTCCTCTTAAGGATCCTAGTGTCTGTGATCCAAACTGCATTATTTCTGACGGGAGACCTGTACTACCATCATTCTGTAACTCTACACGAGGCCCCTGTTCTCTCTGGCTGCTATGAAGATGTCGCTTGTTCACCAGTCTTTAAGTTTTTAGAATTTATTCATTTATGTTTGGGGACACCTGTGTGTTATGTGTGCATGTGTGTATAAGAGTATGTGTGTCTGTGGAGGGCCAAAGGTGACATCACAAATCATCCTGGATTACTCTACCTCCTTACTGCTTTGCTCTGGTTTTTCCAGGCTCTGTCTTCCAGGGCTGCAATTGCAGGCCGCTGCCATTTTGCCTGGCCATTTCCCCCTAGACTCAGATCTTTTGGTTTGTGAGGCAAAAGCTTTAACTCCTGAGCCATCTCCCCAGTCATTGTTCATTTGTTCTGATAAAATTGGTTATAATGTGTCATTTGCTATCTTTGGGGGAATTTTTGATCGTTGTTTCTTCAATATTTTTCTTTATTCTTCCTCATTGATTAGTGACCTTCTCTCCCTGACATTGGCCCATTAGTCACTGATGCTTGTGTCACATATCTTTTTGTAAAAATCTAAAAAATTATAATCCCCCTTTCTGGAAGTTTGATTTGGATTTTTTTCGTGTCATTGAGATTTCTGTTTAACTTTTTGAATTTATGATTATAGTTCTCTTAACTGTCTTAATGTCCTTATTTACTAATCCTAACATCTGTGTCAGTTCTCAGTTCTGATTCATTGATTATTCTCTTCATTATGGCTTGTTTGTACTCCCTCTTTGCATTTCTTAATAATCTTTGATTGGATGCCAGATGGTGTGAATTTGTTAAGCTTTGGATATTTTTGTATTCCTGTTAATCTTTTTAATCTTTGCTCTGGAACACAGTCAAGTACTTGAAAACAGCTCCATCTTTTTGGGATTATCTATGACTAATCATCCCACACAACGCAGGAAAGATCTTGGTGAGGACAATCCCCAGTGCTCTGTGGTGCTTTAGCCTTTCCTGTCTGGCTGGTGACACCAGGTCCTATTTCCAGCCTGTTGTGGTGCAGAACAGCAATCCCTCCACCTTTCCAGATGACTCCACAGCCAGGGACGTGTTCATTGTGTATGGCAGGAAACTGGGACCATGCTGCTTCTGGGCTCTGTCTGGGCATTTCCTGTGCTGTCATCACATTGAGGTGTTCTAACTCCCTTGGTTTTCATAGTCATCAGTTCTATCTCCTTGATTTCAGTATCCACTGGAATATTCTGGGATGGGAGTTTTTTTTGGTGTGAGCCTGCTCTGGACCACTGGCAAATAAATGGATTCATAATTTGATGTTGTGTGGTGTTTATCTGTGACTTGCATGGGTACAGCACTGTGAAATCCAAAGGTTGTTTACTAAGTTATCACTAAGCCTTTGTAGATCTTAGGTGATGAATATGTAAAATGCTATCTTGGCCCAGAAAAGAGAAGCCACTCTACAGAGTTCATTGAAACAAGAATCAACAGGTATTTATTTGATTTGGTAGTTTTCCCACTGAAAATAGTAAATAAGCATTAAAAATACATGAAAAAGGCCTGGAGGGATGGCTCAGGGGTTAAAATCTTTGTCTCATAAGGAGAAGGACCTGAGTTCAGAGTCCGGGGCCTGTGTTAAAAACACGGGTACAAAATGGCAGCAGCCTGTAATTCAGGCCCTGGAAGGCAGAGTCTGGGAAGCCGTAGAGCAAAGCGATAATAATAGAGACAGAGCAATCCAGGATGGTTCCCTATATCACTCTTGGATCTCCACAAGCACATATACTTGAGTGCCCTCTTTTGTATGCACACACACATGCACGCACGTACACACACAAAAGAATCAGACCTATTTGAGTAGGTTTTTTTTTTTTATTAGATATCACTATAATGAATGTTGCTTCAAGAAAGGGAAAACCATTTATTAGGCATTTTAACCTCTCTCTACTTAACAGAAATTTACATTGAGCTGCAAGTCTGCCTCTTATTAACCTTGTAGTTTTAAATGACTTTTTTTTTCCTTCATGGGCTTTATGTTTTAAGATCCATAATTTAAAATCTGTGATGTGGCTAGTGCTACCTCAACCACAGAAGTTTCTCCTAGTTAGAGTTGATGGTGCTTGTGAATGGTTTCACACAGCATCTGGAAATGTAAACAGGGGACTGTCTCTTCGGTCTACTGATTCCAGACTGCACGTGGATGCAAGTATACTTGTGGGAATTGTGGGGCTGTGGGGTTCACTTATAAGTCTGGCTGTTCCTACACGTGGAAACTTGAGCTCTGGGGACAGATCTTCTAATTTCCAAGATAAACCCAAACCTCACAGTTTGCTTATGGATTTTCTTTATTCTTCAACGTGTTATGTAATTAAGACAGAAACCCTGTGGGCCAAACAATGCAATTCTTGACTGCAGGTGTTCTGGGCAGCTGAGCTTCCACAGGGCTAGGCTGTGAGAAACCTTCCACACAGGGAGGTGGTACTGTAATAGGATTGGACCCTCATTATCCTCAGGCTCATAGGCCTGACTTGCAAAATGATTTGGCCCACAGAGAGAATGTCTTCTTTGGAAAGGAAGGCTTTCTTGATCTCATTTGATTCATTCCATTAAATGACCAATAATCCCATTTTCCTTGTGGAGCCTCTAAGACTCAGAATCTGCAATTCCCGCAAGATAGAATTAGGGAGGAGGGAGACCCAGGTTTCTCGGGTCTGTTTCCAACGACTACCTAATGCCCAGATAGGGAAGGAGAAATGGCCCCCAGGGATACTTGGACAACAAACGTTCATGCTGATCTAATTGGCTCTTCCTGTCAACACATATGATTGATCTTGTCCATCTCACTCCAGAGCAAGGACTATGACTCAGGGGGACAAAGTAGGGACTCTTCTAAAACACTCATTGAAAGTCCAGAAAGGCAGGCCTCAAAGAGCCCTTGAGCTCTTTGAAGTCATTTGCAAAATGCTTTACGCTTGCATTTCAGTGCATGTCTCAGGATAAAGTGTTCAGAGGAATCAATGATGCCAAACTGGTGTAGTGCTACCAATGTAAGCGGGGTCTTTTCTGGTCTTTTTATTGGACTTTGCTTAACAGACTATTCTTGGAGACAAACTCTCATGAGGTCTGCATTGGTGCTCCAGTTCTATTAACTGGCTAATTAGCTACGAGGCCTCGTTTCTCTTGTCTGTAAAGTGGATTCTTTCATTTGGCAAGTATTTCATGGACCCCTGGCTCCGCTATTGTTTCAGGTGCCGAAGACACAGCGGCAAACTGGCCTCTATGCCGTCATTCATTTTTATTCTGTGATGGCATAAAGGCAATGAACAGATAGATGCAGGCCATGTCCATACTGACAAATGTGAGCAGATGAAATGGTTCAGCAGGTAAAGGTGCCTGGTCAAGGACCTGGTGATCTCAGATCTATTCCTGAGGCTCACCTAGTTGTAGGAGAGAACTGACTTCCATGATGTTGTTTTCTATATGCATGCCACACACCACATACATGGTTGTGTGTGTGTGTGTGTGTGTGTGTGTGTGTGTGTTCATATGTGTGCCACTCCATCTCTTTCTCCATCTCTTAAAATGAATAAAAATATTTAAACATTTTTGACAAATGCTATGAAGAAAGAAAGAAGTAATGAAGGGGAATGAGGTGTCCCGAGGGTGTGGCTGAGTTATTCCCTTATATCAGATGGTCAGAGGAACGTCTGAGTTGACCATTTAATCAGACACTAGAATGAAGGTAGATAGCCACACAGATTTCAAGAGAAAGAGCCTTTCAAAGGCAAAAGGGGAATGATGGAAAGTTAGGATGCAAAGCTTTCTGTGGGCCATGAGAGAAAGTAAGAAATCTTTAAATTGCCATCCAAACCTTGTCTTCTGATAGCCCCTCCTTTGTGTTTGCCTGCTGGTGCCTGTGGGTCTTCCAGAACCTGAGCAGTGAGGCTGAATGCAGGCTATCAATTCCCTGGCATGGGTTATGTGAAGGAGAGCTCACAGTAGGGACATTATGAACAGCATCTGATAAGTGCTATGGGATGGAATGACTCAGGGTAATATGGGGTATTGAAGAATGTGCAGGAGTTTGCCCTATGGCAAAGCTGGAGTGTGATACAGGATATCCTTGGAAGTACTAACTACAGAATATTCTAGTCAGGAAGTCACCACTTTTTAATAGATGAATATGCTACACTGTTTTGTATCCACACTGTGGGATGGACAGAGGTAGCACATAACTATCTGAAGGACTGGGAGGTATGTGAGTCCACTTGTGCAAGCCCACCTGTGTAAGCCCACCTGCTCGGCAGGACCTGGGGAGACTGGACCAGAAATGTCCTGTCAAACACCTTCTTAAAACACAATTTACAACAATAAAGTCACCCTCATTAGGGTATGCTTTTCTGAATTTTAACAAATACACATTTTGATTACCATGATACTCAAAACAAAGACCGATTCTAGTACCCTTAAGTGTCTCCATTTGCTGTTAATCTCCATTCCCTCATCTTCAGCCCTTAGAAATGACTGTTTCTCTTCCCTATGCTTTTTCCTTTTCAAGAATGTTATAAAAATAGAGTGCCTCCTTTGGTGTCTGATCACCTTTTTTTTTCTAATTTTTTTTTTTTATTCAGTTGTGCATGTATGCGTGTGCGCGTATGTGGGTATGTATGTGTGTAGAACCACGGGCGAATTCGGGAACCACCATGGACTTCCTCCACCTCCTCCTTGTTTACTCTGCTGGGGGATTCACAGGCTCCGTCCTACCAGGACCAGAAACGCAGGCCGCCCCCACTTCCTCCTGGCGTCTATATGTGGGATCTAGGATCCGAACTCAGGACCTTCCACCTGCAAGGCAGAAGCTCAACCCCTGAGCCACCTCTGCAGCCCCACATCTGATCACTTAGTATACTGCATTGAAGGTGCTTCTCTATGGATTAGTCATCGTTTTGTTTTTCTTTTATAAAATCTGAGGATATATGAGATTGTTTATCCATCCCCCATTGAAGGGCATTAACATTGTTTGCTTCTGCAGGGATTACAAATGCAGTCATGAGGTATATTTGTGTTTAAGTTTTTGTTTAAATACAGGCTTTCATTTCATTTGGATAAATATATTGAAATGAAATCCTGGGGCATATATGTTTAACTTTGTAAGAAACTGATAAATAGAGGGCCAGGCAGAACACTTACCTACCATGTCCAAGGCCCTGGGTTCAATTCCTACTACTGCAAAAGCTGCCACAGAATCAGCCACACGATTTTGCCAAATTACAGCAGGGTACTTGTCAGTCTTCTAGAGTCTGGATATGTGGGGATCCTGGTGAAGTCCTTTTCAGTAGAATAAACTCATACTCACAGTATAGTGCCTGTGAGGGGAGAGACCCCGCCCAACCTGACAGCTGTTCATCTCACACAGCAGTCTCACCTGCAGCATGTGTGAATGCCAATTACTGTGAACTTTGTTGGCCTTGTCTTTATCATTATTTTAAAAAGGACATTCTAGCAGGTGTGTACCATGTTCTCATTGTGGTTTTAACTTACATTTCCTGAAGACTAATTAGGTTGAACATCATTTTATATGCTTATTAACTATCGAAGTATCTGCTATAGTGCTTATCAAAATTTGCTTATTTTTTTCTTGTTATTGAGTTTTGAGAAGTTTTTAAAATCTTTTTTTATTATTATTTTTCCACTCATACAGATTTAATAAGTACCCCATCCCCTCCCTCTCTCCACCCTTCCCCGGGCCCCCTTGCTCCCTCCCCCCTTTCCTTCTTCCTTTACCCCCCTCCCTTCCTTTCTCCCAATGCCTCCCTCTTCCCCCCCAATCCCTGGAGCATACTTTAGTGTGAATGTCAAACTTCCCTCTGGGTCCTCCACTCTAAGGAGGTGTAAGGACTCAGTAGCATTGCCTAGAGCTTTTTCTTGTGTTCCCCTTTAGGATAGGATCACTAGTGCCTGTGATCCATGCTAGACTTTGGGGGGGTCATTGATATGCCGGTCATTGCGCAGAACATGCAAAGTCCTATTATGGTTTCTTCGGCCCTAACTTGTGTGGAGTATCTTGCATATCGTTGCTCATCCCCATCTTTAGGCTCTTAAAATCTTACCGCCCCCTCTTCTGCAAGTTTCCCTGAGCTTTAGGATGGGGAGAGATTTGGTTGGTCTGGTTCCAGGTGATTAATGTAGGGTCTCTGATGTTCTGAATTATGGTTTGTTGTTTTTTTCAGTTTTGGTGTTCCTTCACTGTCCTTGGCTCGATCCTGATTGGTAATGGATGTCACCTCCTAGCCAGAGATAAAAGGCTGTTAAAATAGAGTCTTACTATAAGATTAGATTCAAAGGTAGATATAATAAGAGTAGGAGACCGAGGTGAGGCGGGTCAGTCTCCCATTTGCAGGATGGTTACCATCTATCTGCCAGACTCTATGCCCTCCCTGACTGGTGAGATCAAGAAGGTTTTTTTTTTTTTAATAATAATTTTATTTTATTTTACCTTTTTTTCAGTGCTGGAGGTTGAATTCAAGGGCTTGTGTATGTCAGTAAGCTCTCCACTGAGCTGTATTACCTGTGTGTAACAGGGGTATTGACATAACATTTGCATATTGCTACGACCTTTGTGGCCTTGCTCTGTTGGGGTGACACGAGAATGAAGAAAAAGACACAAGAGTACAGAAAAAGGTGGGATCTAGTGGTTTGTACGTACCCTGAGAAAGTCTGGCAGTGCCAGCTTTCCTGAGCATTTATTATTTATAGATAACTAAGTAAACCTTGCATCAGCGGGTGCCAAGGACCTGAGAAATGAGAAAACTGTGGCTTTCTTTGCAGCATGCAACGTGCTCTGAAGAGAAGTTAAAACCAAATATAAGCAATGTTATCTGGAAGAGAGAAGCCAGACAGGGTTCTGCCCGAGTCCTGTCTACCTTTCCCTTGGAAGCAGGCTGTCTTTGTCAAGGTCGTACTTCATGGTTGAAGCTTTGGGACAGGGCAGCTCTGCCAGGTCACAACTCCCTGCTGCAGCTTTCAGCCCATAATCTCTTCTACGATGTAACTTTGCCCTCTACATTGCAGCTGCTCTCCACAGCATATCATGAATACATTCACGTAAAATGTACAAGTCCATAGTTTTCAGTGTGCTCATTGTCATGTCATCTTCACAGTCTATTTGAAAACATTTACAAGGGTCATAGCTTGAATGTGAGTTGTTCCCACAGGGTGATGTGTTTGAATGCTGAGCTGATGTTAATGTCTGGGAAGGTTGTAGCACATTTAGGAGGTGGAGGAAGGCAGGTCACAGGAGTAGGTCTTGAGGTTTGCTCTTGCTCTCTCTGCCTTCGTGATGATGGTGGTGAGCGGAACTACTTTCCAGCTTCTGCCTCCAGCCATGCCTTCTGCTATGTGATTCCTGCCATAGTGTACTATTCCCCTCTGATACTGTAAGCTAAATAAACGTGCCTTCCTCCCTGAACTTGTGTATGAGTATTACCTCACAGCAGCAGAAAGAAAAACAACTGTAACAGTATCACTTCAGAGAGAAGCCATAACTCTCCATTTCTCTCAGCCCTAAGTGGATGAGCCTATGTTGGACATTTCATTAGAATGGAATCACGTAGTCTGCAACCTTTTTCTTTGAATGCTTCAGATAAGCCCAATTCAGAGGACTGAGTTCAGGCAATCATTAACTGCCAAAACTACCCAGCCCTGTGACTTCCAAGTTGGTGAATCAAATCCCAAAAGAATAAGGAAATGCAAGCAAGGAGTAAGTGCAGTGAATATGGATTTATTAAGGGCAAGAGAGAAAAAGTCCGGAGAGTGAGAGGAGTGCCAAGGGAGGAATTCTACTATTGACCTGCCTGACGGGATTTTATGGACTTTAAAAAATAGCTTGTTTGTTTGTTTGTTTATTCCTTATGTGTGTGTGTGGGCACTGTGTGTCCCTATGGAGGACCAAGGGTGGCTTCAGGAATCATCCTGGATTGCTTCTACCTCATCTTGCTTCTCTCTGGGATTTCCCAGGCTCTGCCCACCAGACCCGGAAGTGCAGGCTGCTGCCATTTCTGCCTGGCATTTTTGTGTGGGACCTGGGATCTGAACTCAGGACTTTGCAAGGCAGAGTCTTAACCCCTGAGCTATCTCTCCAGCCCTTTTATGCCTCTTTTGGCAGGAACTAGATGGATATTGAGGGAACCTTTAGTGGGGTTGGTCATTTTTCAGTGTACCTTGGACCCAACCAATAATGAGTCTACATGATTAGTGCACATTTCCTTAGCTTAGTCAGACAGTTATTTGTTCATTAAGGGGTGGGAGTCGCCTATGCTGTGACTCTCATAATTATACATGAGCCCTATCCTTATTGTCTAAGGGGAGTTAATTCCTGTTTCATTTTGTGGATGGAAGGTTCTTTATATATTAATATACTAGATATAAATTTTTAAAAAGTCAGATACTATAATACATATAATTTGAGATAATATGGATATATTCTCTCAAACCTTTGCGAATTCTCTTAAAAGTATTTTTGTAGAGCAGAATTCTTAATTTTTTAAAAAATATTTACTTTTGTGCGTATGTCATGTATATGTGTGGGTACAGGGATCTTTGCATGGGATCCAAAGATGGATGCAGGTCAGCAGGTTTGTTGGGCAAGTAGCTTTACCCACTAAGTTTGCTCAGGAGTCTTAATTTTGATCAAGGGTGATTTATTGATTTTTTTCTCTTATGAGTTATTCTTTTATAGTTGCAACTAGGATATCTTTGCCAAACCTATAATCACGAGTGAGGAGGTAAGGCCATTATTAAAATGACTAGAAAAATGAAACAGGAAGTTTTCTTAAGCTTGGTCCAATAATTCCAAACGGAAAGACCGGGAGCAACTGAATTCTATTACCTACACCCCAGAACTCCAGCTCTACAATCCAAGCCTTGATCCAATGGGAACATTGATCACCCTGGACTTCCTCTTTCTCATGGGTGGGGTCACCTCCCTGGAGATGTACGCAGGGCTCATTCTGGCTTCCTAGGACTGAGCATCAGCCAAGGTGGACTGCCTTCATTCACATGGTGCAAATTACATACCAGGAACTGCACAAGGACAGTTCCAGAATGGGACTCCAGTCCTGGTCCCACTGCCTTACTCTATAGGGCAATAGTATTCCTATTACTGCCCTCTGTTGTTTGCAATGTACTGAGCATCTCTTTGTTTCTTTTCTGGTTCTAAAGGTGAGTTAATTTACTACCCCACGATAGTGTGACTAGTTCACTACAACAGAGGTTTTCTCCCAGTTCTTCCTTGGCTGAGGAAAATGCAAAA
Source organism: Typhlomys cinereus (assembly GCA_023101885.1). NCBI lineage: Eukaryota > Metazoa > Chordata > Mammalia > Rodentia > Platacanthomyidae > Typhlomys > Typhlomys cinereus. The sequence goes on from JALPQD010000210.1 coordinate 3,458,137, forward strand.
TGTGGAGTAAGCTGGCTTAGAAGGCGAACCTGGGACTCCTCTGAGCAAGCCGGCTAGCCAGACTGATTAGCCCTGTCAGTGAGTGAGGGTTTCAAAACTCAAGACTCACAACATCAAGGGGGAAGATGGATGGAGGATGATTCCCAATGTCACCTTTGGGCCCTACACAGACACACAGACACACAGACACAGAGACATACACAGAAATACACACAGATATACACAGATGCACATGTGTGCCCACTCACATGCAAACACACATATATGTATTTATGCATTCTATACATACATACACAAGAAAATATTTTCTTCTCGAAGGGATGCTGGAAAAATGTTTTATTATGTGTGAAATGTCCCAGTTTATAAGATTAAAGTAAACCATATTTATGAGCTCTCAAACGTCATATTTTAATTTATAGTACATACAATAAATATTTGGCCATATTTGGACATTTTGATTTATAAAATCAGAGATTTCATATGCTGCAAGCTAATGTTCTTGGTTGAATATTAAGTTGTCAGCAATCAGCTAAGTCTCAGGTGTCAGTGCTATAGCGGCACACCTGGTCTACCTTTTCTTTTTGTTTTTCTGGTCAAGTCCCTTGAGATTGCTAAATAATTTCTATTCTAGACGAGAAAATCAAGATCTAATAAGGCAAAATGCTTGGTCAATGGACACCCATCAGGATTCTGCATAGATATGTGGATTAGAAAGCTCAGCAGTAACCTGAAACCAACATTTACTTCAATTCCACATATAAATATATATGTAACTAGTCAATGCCATAGTAAATTATTGTATTGGTTTATGTATGGGTTAGCTCCAGGGTAGCGCTAGCATTTCCTACTGGTAGATTCCTTGGTCCCTGGGCTCATGCCTTTGAGTGGAATTGTGAGATCTCAGCATCTCCCCCTTTCGCTTTGTTTCCTGGGTCATGTGAATACCATGATGTGCTTGTGTCTCATCACAGGCCCTCAAAACAGGTCAATTGATTATACTGGAACCTCTAAAACTGTGATCCAAAATAAACCTGTGACCTATCATAATTAGGCACAGGTGTCAACTTGATGGTTGAAGGTTTGAGCTCTGGGCACATTTGTGGAGAATTAATGGTTGAGTTGGGCCCAGACTGAGCCTACAGGAGATTGTCTAGCTGTGGGGAGGGCCCAGCCTATGGTGGATGGGATTAATTCCTGTACTAAAAGACAGAGGTCTGGTTGAAGGAGTTGGCATCCTTTTGTACACTTGGCCAGACATGCTGGTCTGGCAAGTAAGGATTGTCCCTCTCTCAGCCATTACATAGAGATGGTGTGGCCAGTTCCCTCGGCCCTGGTGTTGGTGCGTGCTCTCCCATTAAGCTGGACTGAGAACTGTAACCTGACTGTTCCTTAAGCCATTTGATGGTCATTTATCAGCAACCATGCAGGCTGACTGCGACAGATCTTTATCAGTTAATGAGTTAGTTTGTGTTTTATTGTGACATGTGCCTGAAACAGTTTAAAGGAGAAAAGATTTATTTTAACTCATGATTTCAGAGACATTGGTTGCTTTGGGATGGATAAACAGCTGCATCTCAAGGTGTTAGGGCATGTGGTAAAGAAAACTTTTCATCGCATGATGACAGGAAACAGGATGGGGTAAGAAATCAGATTAAGGTGTACTCTTCATATGCCCACCTCCAGTGGCCCCTTTCTCCAACCTAGGTCCACCCTTCTACTTCCCAATAGTCCACTGAAAGTTTGAATCCATTGGTGGATAAACTATTGGTTATGTCATGGTCTTAACTGTCTTTGGAAATGCCTGGAGAGACGTACCCTGAGGTATGCTTTACCAATCTTCTAGGTAGTTTTCAATCTAATCTATTTTAAATATTGTAATTAGTTATGTTGAATATTTTGATATAGTGATAGAAGCTACCAGCACATATAGCAAGAACCCTTGGATATATTGTGTGTTAATGTTTAACATATTAGAGCTGGCTAGCCAGTTTCTTTGGCTGTTTACTCAGTTGATAGCAAATTTGATACTAAAGTTTCTCATGTTATATCTCTATAAGTAGAGAATCCTGAAATTGAAAGCAGTGGAAGCTTTTACATATTGCTAGAGTTCTCAATTCACATTCTTTGCAAAATGGAATTTTCCTAAAATTTTCATGCTAAAAATATTTAAAAGTTTTGGCAGGTTAAAAACATTGATTCTGGGGTGAAATATGACTGCCTCTTGTTACCTATAATATCTAATTTCTTATTCTTTTTTAATCCATCAGAGCAATCTTATTGCTCTTGATGATGGACCTGTAAGTTTTGACCTTCAATGTCTTTCTAAGGCTCACGTATTAAAGATTTGGTTCTCACCTTGTGGTCGTATTGGCTGGGTCCTGTAAGGAGGAAATGTACTGGTCACTCTTCTCTGTTGCTGGGAGACACACTAAGGATTGAACAACTTAAGAGGAGGTTTATTGGGTTCAGGGAAATGGCGCTGGGTCCTTGTATGTTATCGGAGAGGAGGACCCAGAGGACAGTCAGGCGTGCATATTAAAGGATTTTCCGGGGATTGGGGGAGGGGAGCCACTGGGGAGTGGGGATGGAGGGGTGAGGGGAGGGCGAGCAGAGGGGTGGGGGGAGGAGGAGGGAGGGAGGGAACCGGTGTACCTATTAAGTTTGTATGAGCGGAGATAATAAAAAATGTTAAAGTCTCAAAAAAAAAAGAGGAGGTTTATTCAGCTTATGCTTCTGAGGGATGATACAATCCATTATGGCAGAACAGGCATGATGGTTGGAAGAAGTTAGAGATGGCCCAAGTCACGTCCATCAAAGAGGCTGAGAGCTGCAAAACTGTGAGCTGTGAGCACATACTTTTCTTGGAAGAAGAGTGGGGCTATTATGCCCGGATCACAAAGTCCAAAGAAACCCACTGATGTCATCCACCGATGCAAAAACAAAGGAGTCTTTATTAAAATTCAAGTCTAGGCCTGGGACACCCACCTCTCCACGCAGTGAGAGTGAGCGACCCCGAGGCAGCAGGTTTAGGGGTTTTATAGTGTTATCGCAAGCAGGGGCTGAGGAATTCGCAGGTAGCTCACGTAGCCTTCCTCAACCCCTCCCCTGGTGACTGAAGGCACCCTGCTCCTCCTGGCACGTGCTGGGGGGGCTAGTACCGAGGGATCTGCGGTTCCTTCAAGGACTGGCCATAAGTTACTGGTTATCTGACTTCCCAGCCATCTGGTTGCCCCCCCCCCCCCGGAGGAGGGTGTTTGAGCTCCCAGGCCCCTGATTCTGGTCAGGCTTATCTGGGATTCCTAGGTAAATTGTAGATTCTTAAGAGCACTAGAGGAGAGGGGCTTGCAACTTTAACTTTTTCACATAGGGTCTCACAGGGCTAATCAACCTCAGGGCCCACCCCTATGACTGTCTTTCTCCAGCAAGTTTCTACCTCTTAAAGGTGCCATGACCTTCCCAAACAACTAAAGTTTCAAATCATGACACTCCATCCCTGGCCCTCACAGGCTCATTGCTATTTCATTATGTGAAGCATACTCAATTCAACTTTTTAAAATCCTGTAGCTGTATCAGTAGTCCTAACACAGTCAGAAAGTCCAAAGTCCAAAGCCTTCTATAAAATCAGAAGACAAGTTACATACTTCCAATATACAATGGCTCAGAATATTCCCATTCTAACAGGGAGAAATGGGAGCAGATCCAGGAAAGATAAGTCCAAAATAAGACTGAAAACCAACGGGACAAGCTCCAAGTTCAACCAGTATGTCATTTATTGAAATCATCTCAGTTTCAAAGGGTTTCAATTCTACCCCTCCAGCACAGCTGCCCAAAGAACACATCAATGTTTTAGGCTGGATCCTCCCATCCACTCTTTTGGGCTGGCTTCTCCTACAATGTTGGTTCTGGCATCTCTAACATCTTCACTTTTCTCTTTTTAAAAATATTTTATTATCTATCTATCTATCTATCTATCTATCTATCTATTGTGTCTGTGTGTACCAGAGGGCACTATGTATCATACTCTGGATTGCTCTACCTCTTCTTTGCTCTACTCGGGTTTCCAGGCTCCACCTTCCAGGACTGAAAGTGCAGAATGCCACCATTTCCTCCTGGCATTTTTACATGGGATCAGGGATCTGAACTCAGGAACTTCTGCTTATGAGATAGAGGCTCATGGATTACCCTGAGCTGTCTCTCCAGCCCCATATCTTTGCTTCTCAATGAGAAACCAGGCTTCAACTCCACAGCACAAAGGGCCTTTCCTGGGCCTCTCTTCAGGCTTCCTGCCCCACGTACCACATATCTAAAGTTATTCTCTGAAACCTTGGAGGAAGGATCCTCCTCTCTCTTGTACCTTGGATGCCTCTAAAACCAGGACCATGTGGATACTTTTGTCAAGTTCTGTTATAATCTCCAGGTGGAGATTTGGCCTCCTTGAATCACAGCTGGATCAGTTTCTGTGTGTTGATATTGGGAAGAATCTCTCTTGGGCAGTTGCTTCAGAGGAGAAACAGACCTTTCATTTGGAATTCTACCCTTCACCTCTTCCTTTCTAAAAGAATTTACATTCTTATGGGTGGGAGCGTTCCCTGAGGATTTTGCCCTCAAGGTAGGCACTTTTCTATTATCCAAACTGAGAGCAGGCTTTGATTCACTAATGGAACTTAACTCTTTAATAATAGCTGCCATTTTGCTGTCTATATTCTCTTTAAATTTGCCTTCACATTTTTTATCAAACCTCATAGTTTTCATCTCCTTCTACCTGATTCTTTGTCCTTTTTCCTCATAATGTTGATCAAGAGCACTATAAAGTAACCATGTCAAGACTACATTGTCTTGAAATTTCTTCCACTAAACACTTCAGGCAAGCTTACAAGATGAGGGCAAAACTTAATCAAACATTCTGCCAATACATCACTCCATTTGTCCTTATTACAGTTCCAAACACAGTCTCTGTTCTTCTCTGGACCAACACAAGCTGGGCTTCCACTTTCTTGATTTTTTTTTTAATTTTTAAAATTATTTATTCAATTGTGTATATGAATGTGTGTGTGTGTGTATGTGTAGAACCACAGGCAAATTCAGGAACCACCATGGACCACCTCCACCTCCTTATTTACTCTACCTTGGGATTCACAGGCTCCGCCCTACCAGGGCCAGAAACGCAGGCCGCCCCTGCTTCAGCCCGGCATCTATACGTGGGGTCTAGGATCTGAACTCAGGACCTTCTGCCTGCAAGGGAGAGGCTTAACCCCTGAGCCACTCTCCCACTTTCTTTATTTCTAAAAGCATTGTTGTCTTTTTTTAAATTTTTTATTATTATTTATTCAATTGTGTGTGTATGCGTGTTTGTATGTGTCTGTGTGTGTAGAACCACAGACAAATTTGGGAACCACCATGGACGCCTCGACCTCCTCCTTGTTTACTCTGCTGGGGGATTCACAGGCTCCGCCCTACCAGGACCAGAAACGCAGACCGCCCCCGCTTCCGCCTGGCGTCTATACGTGGGGTCTAGGATCCGAACTCAGGACCTTCCACCTGCAAGGTGGAGGCTTAACTCCTGAGCCACCTCTCCAGCCCCAGCATTGTTGTCTTTTAAGCTCTCACTAAAATGGCTCTTTAGGCCACATCTCCAAGATACAAAGACTTTTCCAGTGCAAAGTCCCAAAGTTCTCCATATGTCTTCCAGCAAACAATTCCAAAGGCATATCAATCTTATCACAGCAATGGCATACTTCTCTACTCATTATCAACTTCTCTCAGCTTTACTTCTTAGTCTCACAAACAACACCCCACTTCTCTGGTATCAATTTCTGTACCTGTTACTATTTGTGCTGCTGTGAGACACCAATGAGACCTGAAGAACTTAAGGGAGAAAAGGAAGATTTATTCAGTTTTTGGCTTCAGAGGGGAGATACAATCCATTATGGCAAAGGCATGGCTGGCTGGCAGAACCTGGAGGTGGCCTAAATCACATCTATCAAGGAGGCCGAGAGTTGCAGAATTACAAGCTGCAAGAGCAGACACATGAGGCCATGTGGGACAATTCACATTTAAAATCATAACAGAGGGCTGGAGAGGTGGCTCAGGGGTTAAGCCTCTGCCTTGGAGGTGGAAGGTCCTGAGTTCGGATCCTAGACCCCACGTATAGACGCCGGGTGGAAGCGGGGGCGGTCTGCGCTTCTGGTCCTGGTAGGGCGGAGCCTGTGAATCCCGGGGCAGAAGGAGGTGGAGGCGTCCATGGTGGTTCCCGAGTTGGTCCGTAGTTCTACACATACACAGACACACATACACACACGCGTGCACACATACATATGCACACACGCACAATTGAATAAATAATAATAATAATAAAAATTTAAAAAATATTTAAAAAAAATAAAATCATAACAGAAAGGTGGGTTGTGGCACATAGTCTCTAACTGTTACTGGGGTTTCGGATCCCCTCTTTTTCTTTCTTTGATTCCTGGATGCCAAGAGTCTCCTTCCTCATGATATATTATCCAAAGTAACAGGGTCAAGTAAGTTGGATTGAAATCTCCAAGACTGTGAGATATAATAAACCTTTCCTTCTTAAAAGTTGATTATCTCAGGTATTCTGCCACAAAAAACGGAAAGCTGACTTACATGATATATAAGAATTTGATGACTGACCCCTCTCTCAACGCGGTCTCCTACTTCTATTCCATCTACCTTTGAATAGACTCTTATAACAAGACTCTAATTTAACAGGTTTTTATCTCTGGCCAGGGGGTGACATCCAATAACCATCAAGATAGAACCAAGGGCATTGCAGGAACAGCAAAACTGGAAAAAAAAATCATCAACAAACCATAATTCAGAACATCAGAGACTCTATAACAACCACCTGGAATCAGGCCTGCCTAATCTCAGGGAAATTTGCGGAAGAAGGGGCGGTAAGATTGTAAGAGCACAAGGATGGGAGGAGTCATGATATGCAAGATACTCCACACAAGTTAGGGCCGAAGCAATTATAACAGGACTCTGCATGATCTGCGCAAAGACCAACTCTTCATTGACCCCCTCAAATTTTAGCATGGACTAAAGGCACTAGGATCCTTAGAAGCAAGGGATTAACAGTCACAATAGTGTTCCTATACTTAAGGGGAACACAAGAAAGAGTTCTAGGAAATGCCACTGAGTCCTTACACCTCATCAGAGGGGAGGACCCAGAGGAAAGTTTGATATACTCATTAAAGGATGCTCCAGAGATGGGGGGAAGGGGCACTGGGAGAAAGGGAGGGGGGGAAGGAAGGGACAAAGCGGGGAGGGAACAGGGAGGTCCAGGGAGGGGTGAAGGGAGGGAGGGGACAGGGGTTCCTATTATGTTTGTATGAGCAGAAAAAAAAAAAAGAATTTGATGTTAATAGACCTTATGGAAAAGGTACCTAACTCAGGGTCATAATTTTTCTTCATCAGAAGATTATCTTTCCCAGAGTCCCTCATCTTCGAATTGAGGCCTATGACAGATGTTGGAGCCAATAGACATATGCACAGAGGTAGTGTACCTCCTGTAGAGGTTAGAGCTTTATTTTGGTAGAATCAAAAAATGATGGAAAAGTAGAATTACTCATTAGGAAGATGGGGAGAGCTACCAAGAAGACTTTTCTGAGTTACACTGACTGACAAAGTGAGTAATTAATCCTCTATGATGTTGAAGCTTGATATTCCAGAATGTGCTGATCCTTCCTGATTATTACTGGATTAAACAAACAAGATAAACTTTCTAGTTGATTATACTTCTATATTTTTACATCAGATTTCTTATGATATTTTTGAAGTATAAACAAATTCTGCTGGTTTAAAAGACAGCAGCATCAATGATTGAATGTAAGTTGAATGCTGTATGTGGAGGAACTCAAGGCCTTGAGATATAAATTGTGTCAGGATCACACATGGAGGACTAGAATCTGACTTTGGGTTATCTGTACCTTTAGCCTACCCTTTCTTGGTAAGGACAGTCAGATTTTCCTATTTTTCTTTTATCTTTATCTCAGTTCTAGACCCACCTAATCTATGCAATTTGTTATTCGGTCCTCAGCAGTTAGCTTTGTGATGGCATATGACCCATATTGAAGTAAATCCCAGCCAATCCCAGTATTTTTGCTGGAACTTCACGAGTTGTTGAATTGGTATCAGTTTCTAGCTGGGGGCTATGCTAGTACATCACAGTTGAAAATGAAGATATACAGAGGTGTTTGACAATACTTTTTGAGGGCTGCATCCAGTCACACCCAAATCCTGAACCTTTTTTCTTTTAGTTTATACATTCGTTGTTGTTTTCTGGCTGTACTGGGGTCAAAGCTAGGGCCTCATGAATGTGAAGCAAACCTCTGAGAATGAGCATAGGACCTCCAGTCCTATGATGCCAGCCAGTTTTTTTTTTTTTTTTGTTGTTGTTGTTACTTGTACCCTGACTTAAACATTGTTTTCACTTCTTTTCAACAGGGGCAAGGGTAGCTGGTTTTTGTTTATTTACTGTTGTTTTCTAGCTAGCAGAGAAGCCGAGTCAATTTATAACTAAAGGTCTATCAACTACTTCAGGTTTCAAGAGTTAATGATAATCTGCTTTGTCCTGTGAATACTCCACATAGGAACCTTTCCTTACTCTAACTCTATTGTAACACAGAGCTGTGTTCTGTACAGACACAACAGATCCTCATCTATGAGTTTGTCAGCTAACTGGGATGGGAAATGGTACTTTCATGAGCTGTTGGAAGTAGGAGTGTAAGGAGGTTCAAACTTTTTGGAGCTTAATTTGGCAATGCCCTATTAAAGTATATCAGATAGATGCCCTTCTCTTAGAAGTTATCCTAAAATAATTCCAATGAATTTGCAAAGACATTCATAGATGCAAATAGGTAGAGAATTCTTTGTAACAGGAAAGTCCTGGAGACAAATACCTATTAAAAGGGAACTGCCTCTATGAACTAGATCATATCCAAACCATAGAGGAAATCTCAGCTGCTAAAAAAGTGAGGCAGCTCCAGATGTATTGGGATGGAAGGTGTTGAGGGTATGATGATGTTATAATAAAAAATTATGATCAAATTAACTGACTTAAAATAACTAGAAATAAAAGCATATATTTAGCAAAAAAAAAAAAAAAAAGAAATCTTTTCAAATTAAGATGAAGTCAAGTTGGGAAGTAGAACCAAGGTCCAGGGGACTTTATTTCCAATTTATTAATTTTCTTAACAAATTGATTTCTTAAATTATGAACATATATTACCATTTTGATTTTACTTATTAATTTGAAACCTAATAATGATATGTAGGTGAAAAAACTCAAAAGGCTCAAGGGGATGGATAATTTTCCAGTCATCTATAGCTGGCTGATATGGAATTAATTTATACCTAGCATGCATTTATTGTTTTCAGGAAGAGGAGGAATGGATAAGCAGTGGTGGAGGACTCCAGAGGGCAATTCTGTGCCCAGGCATCGGGTTAATTGCTCTTCTTAAGGTCACTCTTTGTATTTGGATGGTCAACATCAGGCTCTGGAACCCTCATAGAAGCTCTGAGGAATGCTTTTGGGGGTACTGCGAGTACGACTTCTGTTGTGGTTCGCTTAGTTCTGGATCCTGCATCCCAGAACCCAGACAGTGAGGCACTGCAGTCCTCTAGGATTGCCCCTCCTTCCATCCAATCCCTTGGGTCAGGCCTGCCTGGCAGATGCTCAAACCCTCATTAGGCTAGACAGGTCTGTAGGCAAATATTTATCTCTGTGCAGCTGTGGGCTGCAGGTGCAGGGCAGAGTCCTGTTTACCTAGCCTACGGTCAGGCAGGCGCTACCTGTTTGCTAAGTGCCCCTTGCTAACCCAGCTTAGATACCCATCTGGGAGCAGGTATGCCAGAGGAAATGTCAGGAAGTGCCAGCCTGGCGGCCAAGTTGTACAAGGACGTTAGTGTTGAGTCCTGGCCTCTGATGTTGTCTATGTAGTCAAAGAAATTCTTCTCCTAAACCTCCCCTGTGCCATCTACTAGGAGCAGACATTCTCCGTCTCTTTCCTGTCTTGTTCTTGGCACTCGGCCCCCATGGTTGCTGGTCAGGATCTCCCTGACACACCTCTACTCCACCAGAGTACTCAGGCTTGCCATTAACTACCAACCTTCACTGTGACCCCAAGAATGACCACATGGTAACTGCGTTGTCCTTCAGTATCTACAGATGATTGGTGCTGAGCTCCCTGTCAACACCAGAGGAGGAAACCCAAGGCTTTCCAAGAATAGCCTTCTATGTACTTTATTTTAAATTTTCGTGGTAGCAGGGATCAAGTCCAAGGCTTCTTGATTGTTAGACAAGTGCTTTACTTCAAAGCTATAGATCTGCCAACCTTCAAATACTTTAAATCATCTTTGGATGACTTAGAATGCCCAAGCTAGTGTAAATGCTATGTAAACAGTTGTTTACAGGACATCATTCATTTAGAGAACCATGCCAAGGAAAAGGGTCTGCACATGTTCAGTATAGACACAATATTTTTTTTCTGAGCATTAAATCCATGAATGGCAAACTCACAGGCATGAAGGGATAACGGTACTTAGTTTTGTACTCTCACCTGATATATACTTGCTTTCTCGGTCAGATACTAGGAAGACAAGGATAGGGAATTTTGCACACTGCCCTACCCCCGTGCTTCCAGAGAGGTCAGGACTTAGTAGGTGCTCACTAAATGTCTGCTGGGTGTCACCCTGAGTAAAGTAAGGCAATGGGAGTTGCCAGGCAAAGCGTGGAGCTGTGATAAAGGGAAAGTTGGGGGATGTGCTATGGGGGATGGGAGGATGAGGCTGGTAAGTATAGAAGCCTTGGAACATGACACTAGAGAGTTGGAGTTTTAGCTACTCAGAAATGGGAAACTGTTGGATAAGGAAATACAAATAACATAAGATAATAATGAGCCAGATCCTTCCAGACAGACAGTATACATTCTACCAGGTCCTTCCAGACAGACAGTATACATTCTACAAGATTCTGTAGGTACTTGTTGATCATCTCTCCTCAGTCATTCTAGCCTCTGTTCTTTCTTTTTTTAAACATTTTTAAAATTATTATTATTTCTGCTCATACAAACTTAACAGGTACACCAGTCCCCTCTCTCCCTCCAGCTTCCCCCAACCCCTCTCTTCCCCCCCTCCCCATCCCCCAGTGCCTCCCCCCCAATCCCCAGAGCATCCTTTAATATGCATGTCAAACTCTCCTCTGGGGCCTCCTGTCCGATGAGGTGCAAGGACCCAGGGGCATTTCCCAGAACCCTTTCCTGTGTTCCCCTTAAGCTTAGGAACACTACTGTGACTGTCAGTCCCTAGCTTCCAAGGATCCTAGTGCCTTTAGTCCATGCTAGACTTTGTGGGGTCAATAATGTGTTGGACATAGTGCAGGTCATGTAAAGTCCTATTATGATTGCTTTGGCCCTAACTTGTGTGGAGTATCTTGCATATCATTACCCTTCCCACTCTTGTGCTCTTACAATCTTACCGCCCCCTCTTCTGCAAATTTCCCTGAGCTTCAGGATGAGGAGAGATTAGGCTGGCCTAGTTCCAGGTGGTTGATATAGAGTCTCTGATGTTCTGAATTATGATTTGTTGATTTTTTTTTTCGGTTTTTCTGCTCCTGCAATGCCCTTGGACCCATCCTGATGGGTATTGGATGTCACTACCTGGCCAGAGATAAAAACCTGTTAAATTCGAGTCTTGATGTAAGAGTATATTCAAAGGTAGATGGAATAAAAATAGGAGACCGTGGTGAGAGAGGGGTCAATCACCTATTTGCAAAATGGTTACTTTCTATCAGGCAGCCTATACGCCCTCCCCTTCTGGTGAGATCATACCCCATCAATTGCAAATGATCAGGAAGGAAAGTCTGTGAACTTAACCAGATGTCTCATTACTTGCAGTCCTTGATGGTAACCTATTTTCTCTGCTGTAACATGGTCTCCTCTCTCCTTGTTTCTGGTGGGGCCCTCCTTCCCCAACCCTCCTGTTTATAATCTTTAAAATTACTGTAGGTATTACAGAGATTTGTCTTTGAGTGTCTCTAAGTGGGTTTGGTACTAGGATCCACCTATTAGGGAGTACATATGGCGCTTAATTTTCTGTGTCTGGGATACTTCACTCAATATAATTGTTTCTAATTCCATCCATTTCCCAGCAAATTGATGGCTGACTAGTATTCCATTGTCTAAATGTACCACATTTTCCTTATCCAATCGTCAATTGTTGGACATTTGGGCTGATTCCATGACTTTGCTATTGTAAACAGTGCTGCTATGAACATGGTCATGCTTGTGCTATCGAGGTGAATTTTTGCTGTATGGGGGTTATTCCCAAAAGTGGAATAGCTGGGTCATATGGCATTTCAATCTTTAATTTCTTTAAGAATCGCCAGATGGCTCGCCAGAGTGGTTGTATGAGCCTGCATTCCCACCAGCAATGTTGGAGAGTTCCTCTCTCTCCACATCCTCTCCAGCACTTGGTGTTGTTTGTATTGTGCATTTTTGCCATCCTGACAGGGGTGAGATGATATGTCAGGGAAGTTTTCATTTGCATTTCCCTGATGGCTAAGGATGTGGAGCATTTTTCAAGATATTTGTTAGATATTTTAATTTCGTCCTTGGTAAAGTTTCTTTTAAGCTCCAAGGCCCATTTTTTTAATCTTCTGTTTATTTTTTAATAATTTATCTATTAATTTATTTCTGCTAATAAAAACTTAATAGGTACAACAGTCCCCTCCCTCCCTTCACCTTTCCCTGGACCCCCTAGCTCCCTCTCCCCTTTTTACCTTCCTCCCCCCCCTTATCTCTCAATGCCTCCTCCCACCATCCCTGGAGCATCATTTAATGTGTATGTCAAACTTTCTTCTGGGCCTTCCTCTCTGATGAGGTGTAAGGACTCAGTAGCATTTCCTAAAACTCTTTCTTGTGTTCCCATAAGTATAGGAACACTATTGTGGCTGTTAATCTCTAGCTTCTAAGGATCCTAGTGCCAAGGCCCATTTTTTAATTGTCCCATTTGTTTCCTTGGTATTTAGTTTTATAAGTTCTTTGTGTACTCTGGATAATAGAGCTTTATCAGATAGGTGGTTTGTGAAGATTTTCTCCCATTCTGTGGGTTGCCTTTGTGCTCGAGTTGCAATCTCTTTATCTGAACAGAAGCTCTTTAATTTCACCAGATCCCATCTGTTGAGTGTTGGTTGTAGTGACTGTGCTATTAGATGTCCGTTTAGGAACTGTTGGCCTAGCCCGATCAGTTCGAGGGAATTCCCTACCCTTTCAATTATGGTTTTTATAGTCTCTGGCCTTATATCAAGGTCTTTCCACCTTCTGGTGTCTTCTGCAATTTCTTTCTTTAGGGTTTTAAAGTTTTCATTGTAAAGGTCTTTTACCTCCTTGGTTAGATTTATACCAAGGTATTTCATTTTTTTAGGGGCTATAGTAAATGGGATTGTTTCTCTTAGGGCTTTTTCACTTCTTTCATTCTGAGCATATAGGAAAGCCACTGATTTTTGTACGTTTATTTTGTATCCTGCTACCCTGCTAAACTTCTCAATTAGTTCCAGGAGCTTCCTGGTGGAGTTTTTGGGATCACTCAGATATAAGATCATGTCATCTGCAAATAGGGATAGCTTGACTTCTTCCTTGCCCATTTGAATCCCTCTTATGTCCCTTTCTTGTTTTATGGCTTCAGCTAAGATGTCAAGTACAATATTGAATAGAAGTGGTGAGAGTGGACAGCCTTGTCTAGTTCCTGATCGAAGTGGGAATGCTTCCAGTTTTTCCCCATTGAGCATAATCCTTGCTGTGGGCTTGTTGTATACAGCTTTTATTATATTGATAAAAGTTCCGTCCATTCCTACTGTCTCTAGCGTTTTGGTCATAAAAGGCTGTTGGATCTTGTCAAAAGCTTTTTCTGCATCTATCGAGAATATCATGTGGTCTTGGACTTTGGACTGGTTTATATGATGAATTACATTTATTGATTTGCGTATGTTGAACCAACCTTGTGTGCCGGGGATAAAGCCTACTTGGTCCCTGTGAATAATCTTTTTGATATGTTTCTGAATCCGATTTGCTAAGACTTTGTTGAGAATCTTTGCATCTGTGTTCATCAGAGAGATTGGCCTATAGTTTTCTTTTTTAAGTGAATCTTTATCAGGTTTTGTTCCTTCCTTTGCTATTTGATGGAACAGTTTAAGGAGTATTGGTGTTATTAACTGCTTAAATGTGTGGTAGAACTCTGTGCTGAATCCATCTGGTCCAGGACATTTTTTGGTGGGAAGTTTCGAGATTACTTCCTCAATTTCCTTATATGTTATAGGACTATTTAAATAATTCATAACTTCCTGATTCAATTTAGGTAAGTTGTGTTTACTTAGGAATTCATCCATCTCTTTTGTGTTGTCAAATTTCACAGAATATAAGTTTTTGAAATATGATGTTATAATTCTCTGGATTTCTTGGGTATCAGTAGTGATATCTCCATTTTCATTTCTAATTTTGTTGATTTGGGTTTTCTCTCTCCCGCTTTTGGTTAATTTAGCTAGGGGAGTATCAATCTTATTGATTTTTTCAAAGAACCAGCTTTTTGATTGGTTGATTTTCTCTATCGTTTTCTTAACCTCGATTTCAGATATTTCTCCCCTTATTTTGCTAATCTCCTCTCTTCGACTACTTTTGGGATCAGATTGCTCTAGTTTCTCTAAAGCTTTAAGCTGCATTGTTAAGTTGTTTATTTCTGATGTTTCCATTTTTTTGACGTAGGCATTAAGAGCTATGAACTTACCTCTTAGAACAGCTTTCATTGTGTCCCAGAGATTTTGGTAAGTTGTATTTTCGTTATCATTCACTTTCAGGAAATCTTGAATTTCCTTTTTAATTTCTTCCTGAATCTAGTTCTCATTCATCGTCATAGTGTTAAGGTTCCAGGAGTTAGTGTATTTTCTGTTGCTTGTTGTGTTATGGATGTCAAGCTTTAGGCCATGGTGGTCTGATAAGGTACAGGCTAGAATTTCAGCTTTCCTGTATATGTGGAGATTCGTTTTGTGACCCAATATGTGATCTATTTTGGAGAAAGTTCCGTGTGCTGCTGAGAAAAATGCGTATTCTTTTGTGCATGGATGAAAAGTTCGATAGAGATCTGTAAGGTCCATTTCAGTAAGGGTCTGATGAAGCTCCAAAGTGTCTCTGTTAAGTTTTTTACCTGTTGATCTATCCCATGTTGAGAGGGGAGTGTTGAAATCCCCAAGAATTATCGTTTTGGGGTTGATTTCTCGCTTTAGATGTTGTAGGGTTTGCTTCATGAATGTGGGGGGGCCTATATTGGGTGCATATATGTTCAGTATTGTGAAGTCTTCCTGGTGAATTGTACCTGTGACTAAAATGTAGCATCCATCTGTGTCTCTTATGATTTTTTTTGGTTTGAAGTCCACTTTGTCCAATAGCATAATGGCTACCCCTGCCTGTTTTCTGGTTCCATTAGCTTGCAGAATTGCAGAATTTTTGACCAGCTTTTTATTTTTAGGATATGCCTATCTTTTGTGGTGAGATGGGTTTCCTGCAGGCAGCAGATTGATGGATGGTGATTTTTAATCCAAATTTGTAATCTGTGTCTCTTGATCGGTGAGTTAATTCCATTAACATTTAATGTTATAATGGAGAAACTATTTTTAATTCTGGGCATTTGTTATGTTTAGTGGCTTTTGTAAGTGTATTGTTTCACTTTTAAATTTTTGGTGGTATTATACTTCCCTTCTGTTCTCCTGGATATGCCTGTTTTTTTCTTCAAGCTTGAGTATCATTTTTAGCATTTTTTGAAGGCCTGGTTTGATGGACATGTATCCCTTCAAGTTGTCTTTGTGCTGGAAAACTTTTCTTTCTCCCTCGATCATGATGGATAGTTTTGTGGAGTATATCAGCTTGGCTTGACATTTTTGCTCATTCAATACTTGAAGTACGTCTCTCCAAGCTCTTGTTTTTACTGTTTCCATTGAGAAATCATTTGTTATTTTAATAGATTTACCTTTAAAAGTGACCTGTTTTGGGGGGCTGGAGAGGTGGCTCAGGGGTTAAGCCTCCGCCTTGCAGGTGGAAGGTCCTGAATTCGGATCCCAGATCCCATGTATAGACGCCAGGTGGAAGCGGGGGCGGCCTGCGCTTCTGGTCCTGGTAGGGCGGAGCCTGTGAATCTCGGGGCAGAAGGAGGTGGAGGCGTCCACGGAGGTTCGCGAATTCGTCCGTGATTCTACACATACACAGACACACACACACACACACACACACACACACACACACACACACACAGACACACGCGCGTGCGCACATACACATGCATATGCACACAGTTGAATGAATAATAATAATAATAAAAAAAATTTAAAAGTGACCTGTTTTTTTCCCTTGAAGCTCTTTATCTTGAATGTGGAGTGTTTTAACTATTATTTGCCGTGGCGATTTTTTATTTTGGTCATATATGTTTGGGGTGTGGAATGCCTCTTGTATATGGATGGGCCTCTCTTTTTTTAGATGAGGAAAGTTTTCCTTGATGATAGTTTGAAAAATCTCCTCAGGGATTCCTGTTCTGGTATTCCATGAATACACATGTTCGGCTTCTTCAGGGTGTCCCATAACTCTTGAATATTTCTCTCCAGTATCTTTTTGGCTTTAACAACCTCTTCCATTGAGCTGGTTAGTACTCCCACTTTGTCTTCAAGGTCTGAAATTCTATTTTCTGCTTTGTTAGTTCTGCTGATAAGACTCTCTATTGAGTTCTGGGTTGAAGATAACTTATTTTTTAGTCCAGTTTAAACTCTGCTTGAGTCTAAGTGTTCTATGCCTGTTTTTGTTTCTTGAACTGTTTTTGTCAACTCCTCCAAGTGTCTATTGTGTTCCTCTTCAAAGTGATTGATGCGGTTATTTAATTCCTCCCGGATTTCCTCTTTCATAGTATTGAGCATGGTAATGATCATGTTTTGAAAGTCATTATCCTGGGTCAAGCTTTCTTGGCTATTTTCTGTGGGTTTGTTCTGGTTGGAGTCTATCATTATGGGATTAATTCCTTTAGTGGGAGATTTGTTTTCTTGAGTGTTGTTTCTCATGGATTTTCACTTTGACTTGGGCATTGCTGTTTTAACTCTTAAAACCTTCTTTCAATTTCTGTGCGTTTTTCACTGAACTGAATTATTTGGCCTGCGGTTTGGGGTTGGGCGGGTGGAGCTTACCTAGGTCGCTGTGCGGCCCGGCTGGACTGCGCGCTTCGGGCTCGTGGGGAAAGAGCCTCTGTTCTTTCTTGAAGGACCCGGCAATTCTCCAATCTCTGCAGCTCCCACATGTTGCTTCTATTAAGAACCCAGCCAGGCTGAACTTGCCTTTTCCCTCCTTCAGTCTTCACTGCACCCTAGAATGTGAATACTCTTAATGTCTCATTTTTTAGGTGAGTGGAAGAACTGGACTTGGAAGCCACATTGTCACACCTGAGAGATTTCAATTTCTGTATCAGGGTAGAATTTTTCTTTCCACTGTATTTTTCTTTTTCTTTTTTTGGTGTGTGCACGTGTGTGTGTGTGTGTGTGTGTGTGTGTGTGTGTGTGTATCAGAGGGCACTATGTGTGTCTGTGGAGATACAAGGGTGACTTCAGGAATCATCCTGGATTGCTTCTACCTCCCTTTTACTTTTCTCTGGGGTTTCCCAGGCTCTGTTTTTCAGGACTGAAAGTTTAGGCCACAGTCATTTCTGCCTGGCATTTTAACTTCTGAACTCAGGAACTTCTGTTTGCAAGGCAGAGGTTTAACCCCCGAGCCATCTCTCTAGCTCCTGTATTTTTCTTTCTTAGTTTGAGATGATATATCACGGCATAGCCCAGGATGACCGCCATCTGGGACTTTTGCTTCAGCTTCCTGAGTGCTAGAATTATGGTTGTGTGCTGTCACACCCTGATTTGTTCCTGTGTTTAGGTGGAGAGACCAGTGTTTTGCCCTGAGAAAAATCAGGCAGCGCCTGGATGAGAAATAATCGATTTCTGACCTGCGCCCTTCTCCAGCCCATCCTTTCACATTTGGGGCAGCATCCAAGTGTCTCATTTCTCCTGCTCTGGGGATGATAAATGAAGAAGGAGGAAAAAGAGGAGGAGGAGGAAGAGGAGGAGGAGTGATTTTTTTAAATGTCTCTTCTAAGATGAAGGCTTGAGGGTGGGGCTGAGGAATCACCCATGAACAGAGGAAACCTACTTTTCCCCCCACAAACTATTCTCTCTTGTCTCTGTGCATCTCTTTCTCCCCCTCCTGCCTCCCTAGAGAGAACTGTACTAATTAATCAGCAGACATTGGTGGTTCCAGCTGGGACCAAGTGGGTTGGGACTCATTAGTGCAGAATGACATTAATATAAGACGTTTTTGGAGATAAATGCAATGATTCAGAGCAGGCGCCTACATAGGGATGCTGCAGAAGCTGGTGTGGGCAAGGGAACAGTTGTAAGAAACAGAGAGGAAACTGTATTGATAGTAGAGGACGTCCTGGTGGGCCTGAAAAATCCTTGAAAGGAGGAAAACAGAGAAGCAACTGTAACTTCCTCACTGCACTATGAACCTCTCAGTGAAGACCAGTGTTGCAGTTTGCCTGCACGTTGCCAATAAACACAACCAAACGCAGTTTTATTATTTCTTGCAATTTGTGGTTATAGTTCTTAGTCCAGCTTGGCAGAAGAATTCATACCAGCATCGGGAGCCAGAGAACTGACCACACCACACCCACAGGAATGTCTGAAGGAGGAACATCTCACTTGCCAGACAGCAAATCTGTACAAGTATACTGAAGAATACCAACTCACTGAGCCACCTTCCTCCTTATCTACGGTCCAGGGAACGGTCCACTCGCTGTGGGTTGGTCTTCCCACATCAAGCGTAAGGCTTGCGTGAACTACCAGTTCTTCACAGATGTGTTCTGAGCTCAGCCTTCAACTGTCAAGTCAACACCTATCTATCTAACTAGCACAGCCAGAGATTCATATTGCCGACTGGTTTGTTCGTTCCTGCTTTGTACAGGCTGTGTGGAAACACAGCTCTCTCAGAGGTCGTCGTGACAGCACTGTGCCCTGCCTTTGGAACTGAATGAAGTCCCAGTTCCTCCCCTTTTTACAATGTGCTGTGTGTGTGTGTGTGTGTGTGTGTGTGTGTGTGTGTGTGTGTGTGTGAAAGAGAGAGACAGACAGAAAGACAGAGAGAAGACATGCGCGTGGAGGTTACAGGGCATTGAGCGAGTTTTGGAAGTCTGTTCACTGCGTGTGAACTTTAAGGGCTGAACTCAGCTTACTCACCGAGCATCTCACCCTCTTCTCTTTTGCTCTCTTTTCTCCTTGGACCTGTGTCTGTTCTTCTTGATTGGGAGAGGGGAGAGTGCAGAGTGTAATGATGGTACTGGCTCTCAGGGCTACCGGGACTATGGGTGTACTTTGTGGAACATGGACAGAGGTATGGGGGGAAATGACCTGCCCTCCTTATTCTCCTTTCTCTCCCTAGTAAAGCTGAATGTAAACACTCTTTCCCTTCAGGGACAGTAAGAGTCGGAATCTACAGAGAGACTTAGAAATCGAATTCTTCTTGCTTTCCATGCTATTAATTTCTTAGTTTACTCATTTATTTATTCACACACTCCCACATGGCAGCAGTGACTAGACACTGAGGATAAAAGGTGAATTTGACAATATTCCCTGGTTGGAGGGAGTCACAGTCTATTTAGGAAACTAGTATGAAGAGAGAATTGCTAGAACATAGAGGAAGGAGGGCTGTCGGGCTTCTTTCAGATCGTCTGATTTCAATGTACTGTCTCAAGGCCTGTATGCACACGGCACTGCCTTTTTAAAAGTTATTTATTATTGGTGTGTGTCTCTGTGGAAGACCAAGGGTAACTGGGAATCATCCTGGATTACTTTTACCTCTTTTTTGCTTTGCTCTGGGATTTCCCAGACTCTGTCCACCAGGCTCAGAAGTGCAGGCCACCACTGTTTCTGCCTGGTGTTTTCACGTGGTACCTGGGATCTGAACTCAGGGCCTTCTGCTCGTGAGGCAAAGTCTTAACTCCTGAGCCATTTCTCCAGCTCTGGTATTGGTTTTGAAGGCATAAAAAAATGCAAGACTAAGAGGGTCAAGGAGTCTCATGGCATAGTTCCAGAGAGCTGCTGAGGGCAGGCAATGTATGGCAGGGATGGATCATTGCAAGGAGTTCCCTTGAAATCACTGCTTGCAATTGTGAAGAAAAAGCCTAAATTGCAGTGTAGACTCCAAGACAGGCAGTTGTTTTTGAGCAGAGAATTCCTTCAGTGGTAGTCATAGTTTAGGATCTCTCCTTTGGAATGAATTTGCATTTCATAAGATGGAGCTTTTGAGGTGTAGGGCATATTGGAGGTGCATTTTTTTTTTTTAATTTCTTTGGACTGATTTTGGTTTGAAGCTTATTTTGTCAGATATTTGTATTACTGCACTACTTACTTTCTTATTCCATTTGCTAGAAATGCCTTTTTCCATTCCTTTGTTAGGTCTTCACTCAAGGTGCATTTCTTGGAGGCAATGAATAGATTTTTTTAAAAAAAAATATAGCCAATTAGTCTGTGTCTGTAATTGGAAAACTAAAATCGTTGGTGATCAGAGTTTCTAACTGAATGGCATGCATAAGTCCCCAGCATTTGTTGTTTTTATAATGTCTGATTGTTTCCCATCTAATCCTCACTAATTTACTTACTGTTGTTTACTTCGTGCTGTTTAGTTTATCTCATGACTTCATGGGTGTGTTTATCTTTCTCTTCAATGTATAAAGTTCCTTCAAGTGTGTTCTGTAGTATTGGGTAAATGGTCATGGATTCTTTAGTTTGCATTTATCATGGAAAATTTGTCTTTCTACTTCAATTAGGCAGAAGAGCATTGGTGGATATTGTAATTTGGGTTTGTAGTTTTTATCTTTCAGAACTTGAAATTACATGCCTCCTGTATGTGGATGGCCATCTCATTGCCTAGATTTGGGAAATTTTCTAAGATATTTTTAGGATGCTCTATTCTTTTCTTTTTTTAAATCCTTTTAATGTTTATGCATGAATATAGTGGATTTATAGTATTTTTACAACGTACTTCCCACTCCCATGCCTCCTCTTCTTTCTATTACAACTCTTCTTCTCCCCTGCCAGACTACCTCCTATTTTCTTTTTTCAAAGTTGTGGGTCATATTTCTTTACTCTTTCTTTTAATTTTTTTTTCTCTTTATCCTTTGAAACTTTCCAGCCAACCTTCTGCTCTCATGTCCCTCTACATGTGTGGACCACAGAACTCTTTTTGGATGCCTGGACTAGCAAGAGCCCAGCATCTATGGTAGTACAAGTAGGCCTCTAGTGGGCAAACTTCAGATGGAGAAACTTTCCTTCTCTTGTCTGACACCTGCCCCAAAGATTCTCTTTGGGTGGAGCTGTTTCTCTTGTTTGTCCACAGGGTAAAGTTGATACACACCATTATGTCAGTCTAGTGGAGGTAGACCTTGCTGCTGTGAGCTCCTAGATGCAGCAGCCCCTTTGTGACTGGAATATCATGACAGGAAGTACCACTAAGATATTTTAAATATATTTGCTATGGCTTTTATCTTGTACTTCTCCTTTTATGTCCGTACTTTATAAATTTGATTCTCTTTCTGTTTTTTTTCTTTCTGTGTCTGTCTCTCTTTCCTTTACTGCCAACTCTTTAAGTTATTATTATTTTTTACTAAAATTATAGTATGGATTTTCTGCACTCCTTTCTTTTATGAAAAGGTTCCAAGCACTCACAATTGCCTTCACCCTTCTTTCAGCTTGAGGCTCAGTACTTTGGGATGGACTCTGGACTCTCTTTTTATTCTTCTTTCTAAAGTTTTCTTTCTGTATTTGCTACTAAGAATAAGAAGACAGTAACTCCCCAGTTATCCCAGTTTATTCCAGAAATTCTAGTATATTATAAATGATTGTCATCTACCATCTTCTCTCGGTGAAGAAAATGGTTAAAATTCACTCTTAACAATTTTCAAGTATATAGTATTTTGTTATTAATTAGACTTACCTATGTTGTACAATGAAACTCTTGAGTTTGGCTCTCCCATTGTTCTGAAATATTGTGTTCATTTTCCAACACCTCTCAACCCTCCCATCCCAGACTTGGTATCCATGATTCCATTCTGCTTTTCTGGTTTAAATGCTTTTCAATTTCACATATAAATGTGATATCATGTAGATCTATCTTTGTGTATCTGGTTTATTTCTCTAAACATAACATTTTTCAAATTCAAATGTAAACTTAATCCTAAATTTGGTCACTGTAGTTGCAAGCCTCTGTAAGATTTTGACTTTACTTTGAGATGGAAGCCACTGGATCAGAGAGTGGAAGAGATGTAACAGCTCTGCAGCTGTCCTCTGTTGCTGGGTTACGAACGGGCTGACAAGCAAGGACAGAAGCTTGTTTTGTACTGGTTGGAGGTCAGGGATGAAGAGGATGTATTTTAGCAGTCGTATGGAAATGCTGAGCAATCTTGGTGTATTTCGAAGACAGAGTTGACCCAATGTGCTAAGGGGTTAGTTAAAGTGTGGGAGAGACAGGGAGGGGGTTCAAGAATTCCAGGATTTTGTATGAACCACTGCAAAGATCACAGGAGATGTCTCTGTGTGTGTAGATTTGAATTCACTGTTAACAGATGTTGTCATGGTTTGAATGAGAGTTGGTTGCATCCTGTGCTACTGCTAATGTTTGGGAAGGTCAGGGCACCTTGAGAGGTGGTGCTTTGCTGGAGGAAGACATACTCACAGGGGACGGGCTTTGAGGTTTGGTAGCCCCAGTCCTACTTGCTCTTGCTCTCTCTGCCTCTGTGATAACAGCTGTGACCTGAACTACCTCTGCCTTCTGCATCTAGCTGTGCCTTGTGCTCTGAGATTCCTACCATAATGGACTCTGATCTCCCCTTTGGAACCATAAGCCAAGCAAATCTCCCTTTCTCCCCTTAAGTTGTGTCTTATAGAGCAGAGAAGAGTAATTGTAGCAGACAGCAAGAGAGGACATGTGCCTGGCTAGAGTAATTCATCAGGACAAACACCACTGAAAGCCCTCATACCACGGAGTTGTGTATTTAGAGAGAGTCTGTACATTTAGGGACACTGAGTATTTGTGGTTCTTCTGATATACTATCAAAAATGAAATTGATATAGTTTTATGGACATGTAGCAATGGAGCTTATCAGCTGGGCCAGAGTGGGGGGGCGGCAGAAGGATATGTGTAACTCTGTATTCAAAAGATCCTATAGAGCAGGGTGGGTTGGAAGGACTTCAAGGGGACTGTGGGACCAGCCCTGGCAAGGCATGGTGGGGCTTGGCCCAGGATGGTGGTGGGAATTTGAGGATAGGATGACACAAGGAGGGTGGGTTTGTATGTGGTATTGATGAGGCTGGGGAAGACAGATGCATGAACAGAAGAATGGATGCCAGAGCCTTTGAGTGCTGTCACAGGGTTGCAGGGGCATGGAGCAGGGACTCTGTATTTGCCTCAGAGAAGTGCAAACTGTCTCCATCCTTCCCTCAACACCCCATGGCCACGCTGCTTGTTAGCAAAGGATACTAATCAGAGGGAACATATGTGCTGTTATTTTTAGGTGATTAGCCACACATCATGGTACATTTGACAGTCCTGGGTAAACAAAAGCCATTTATCAAAATGGGATGTTCTAGCCTTTTCCCCTGTGCGGGCCAGTTGCCTCGCAATGCGTTGCTTCAGCAGCAAGGCTAATTAGCTGCTGTGCTCTGGAATCACAATGGCCGTATTCATTCGAACTTTCTGTAGTAGAAGCTGCACAGCTACTGCCTTCTTGGAGTGGAGCAAGAGGTCCCAGGCATACCTTCCTGCTGCTGCTTCATAGCTGGGGAAGCAGGGGCTGAGGGACTGGGCCGTGTTATAGACAGAGGAGGCTCTGGAGTCCTAAAGCCAGATGTGTGGGGTGTCTCCTGTCTTTCCTGAGTACCTCCCCACCCAATAGCAAGGATAAACTGTAATTCTCACACTGAGCTTAGGTCTGGCTGCTATGAATTCAATCCATGGGATTCCCCCAATCCTTCTCCACAGTGACTCAGGAAATAGTGAAGCTCAAAGCTAAAGAAATCAGGAAGGACAGTAATTGTGTATCTCCAGCCCAGTGTGAGTAGGCTGGGCTGACAATCCTACTCAGTGGTGTTCACACACACCACAGAGTTGGCCCGCCATACCTGTGGGTTCTACAAGCACGAATTCCACTGATCATAGATTGTCATTATCCTCTAAACAATATAGCACCACCATCACAAACATTCACGTGGTATTAGATATATAAATAATCTAGGGATGCTTTGAAGTTTTCAGGGGGATACACTTAGGTTACAGATATCATTTCATGTAGAAGACTTGAGCATTCTCCCACTCCCACCCCTGGGAAACTGAGGAATGACTGCATTTTATTACTGCAGCCTGAATGTACTGAGATAGTATCTTCTGTTTTCTGGATACTTCCTCATTGCTGTGAGGCCTTTCTACATTGACCTCTTCTGCTTCAAGCCCACCAACAGAGATCACTATTGAACTTCCAAAGATGCAGGGACTGGCAGGTTGGTCCATGTACACACTGTGGTGTGTATGGCATCAGCATTCTGGACTTACATATACATCTCCTCTGATGTGCCCCTTTCTCGAACCTTTCAGTCCCTTCTTTTATCATGTGCTATGGAACTTCTTATTTTGTATTGTCCATTGTTATTTCCAGGCTCCTAGAAACCAACTCCACAGTGAGTTCACACCATATGCTGCAGTTAGCTGCAGGGTTGCCTATAAATTAACGACCAAATGCTTATAGGAGAACAAGGAGTTTTATTCCTTCTTTCGATTGTCCTGTTCCTTGTCCAGTTTGTCAGGAGAGTCCACAACAATACTAGGGGCCAAGGGAATTGAGCACACCATGTCTATATATCCACAGGACTGCTGAGAGAAGGACAATTGTTACTTGACAGATCAGCATGTTTGGTCAAGTATACCAAAGAATACCAACTTCCTTAACCAGCTCCATCCATTTTATTCACCTGCCCAGGAACTAGTCCTACCTACTACCATGGCTTTGTTCTCTCCATCAATTAGACGATCTCTTTCAGGTTTGCTCAAGACCTAGCTCAATCACTAATTATTTGCAAATGTATCCCAAGTTTAAATCCCCAACCATCAAGCTGACACCAGTTTCTAACTATACCATCTCTTTTGATGCATTCTCGGTCTCTTGTCCTATGTTCCTCCTGGTATGTACTGATTAGATCCCATAGCTCCTTTGGAGTGTAGTTAGTTCCCCCCTCTTTTCCTATCAGGTCCAATATGCTTATAGCTTTATATGACTTAATGCTTGTCATTGACTTAAGAAGTAAGATTTATGGACTGGAAAGTTGGCTCAGAGGTTAAGACTCTGCATTATAAGCAGAAGGTCCTGATACCAGATCCCATGTAAAAATGCGAGACAGAAATGGTGGTGGCCTGCACTTTCAGTCCTGGTGGGCAGATCCTGGGAAATCCCAGAGCAAAGCAAAAAGGAGGTAGAAGCACTCTAGGATGCACGTGCGCGCGCGCGCACGCGCACACACACACACACACACACACACACACACACACGCACAAAATAAGTATAAAAAAATTTTTTTTTTAAAAGAAATGAAGTTTATTTAGGTTCATGGTTCCAGATGCTGGAAAGTCTAAGCACACAGCCCTAGAGGCTAATGGGTTTCTTATGAGGGCCTCCTGGGGGTAAACGGAAGTGGGGGGGCTACATATGGAAGAGAAGGAATCAGTTTTGCTTTGCTACAACCTGCCCTCAAGGGAACCGTCGGTTCTGTGCATTGTCTCTCTCCTGAGAGCACACAGAAACAGTGCTCAGAGGCTGGTGCCCCTAGACCTGAGGCCTCTCTGCCTACTCCATCTCATTGGGAATCCATTTTGGAACTATGTTCTGAAGGGACAGGCCATAGATGAAGGATAGAATTGGCCTGGAAGACAAACGAGGCAGACGTTGTGCATGAGACCCTTCTTCCAGGCAGGGAGCTCTGCAGTGTTCAACCAGGGCTCTGAAGGCCTCAGGGCTGGGGGGACCTGGAAAGAAGATTTTGCCAAACCTTCATCCCAGATCCCATGGGCTAGTGTTCTACTTTTTTCTTTATATATATATATTTTAGTGTTGCATACATGAAATAGTGAATTTATGATACTGTTGCAGTCAGCCTGCATGGTTGCTGATAAATGACCATCAAACGGCTTAAGGGAACAAGGTTTATTCTCTCTTACGATTCCTGGTTACAATTCTCAGTCCAGCTTGACAGGAGAGCTCACACCTACACCAGGCCTGAGGGAACTGGCCACACCATCACCACATAATGGCTGAGAGATGGACAATCCTTACTTGCCAGACAAGCATGTCTGGCCAAGTGAACAGAAGGATACCAACGCTCTCAACCAGCTCTCTGTGATTTATTCTAGGGCCTAATCCCACCCACCATGGGCTGGGCCTTCCCCATCAGCTAGAAAATGTCCTGCAGGTTTGCTCTGGGCCTACCTCAACTAATTCTCTACAAATTTGCCCAGAGCTCAAACCCTCAACTGTCAAGTTGACACCTGTGCCTAACTATGATAGATACCTTACCCTTTATTCCCCAATCCCATTCTCCATCCTCTTCCCCTTAAAACCTTTCATTCCCTCCACCCTTGAAGACTTCCTCCTATTTTCAGTTCTTACTTGTGTGGGCCAATATGTCTCATCTAGTTTACCTTTGATGACTTATGCCTGACATGACTAATAAGGCAAGTATAGAACAATGGGTAATATCTTTGAGAAAAGCAGCTTCCTTTTTTTCCCCCCTATTGGCATTAGTTCTATGTCTCAGGGAGATGTGGAACTTCTTGAGATTTTCTGTTTTCATGGGGAGATGTTGCTAGGAGAGTACTTGTTATGGACCTGATAGCTCTGCCCTGATGGAGTCATACCTTCTTTGGAACCCTAATCTAGTCTTTTCTTTCTTTGCCTGGTTCTGTGTGAGATGATTGTCCCCTTTAAGGCCAGCAGAGGACCATCTGCTTTCTTGGTTGGCCATCTCTTATTTGGTCAATGCTGATTAACCACGCCTAGTTTTTGTTATTTGGATCAACTGGGTTCGATAATAGTCCCCCAACTGACTTGTCCAAACAGCTACATATTCCCTCAGAGTCAAGCGTTGCATACCAGTAAATGAGTTTTCTTTTTAATCTAGCATCCTTCATCACCTGTGCCAGGATCTGTTAGTGATGGGCATCTCAGTACCAGGCATCAGCAGGTGGTTCAACTACACACTAATCCCAGAATCTGTTTTTCTGACTTTCTTTCACTCATACCTGATACAGGTTGTATTCCCGGGAAGAGTACTGACAGTTTGGCATGTGGGATATTAATAAAGAACTAGCCTTAGGATTAGCACTCATGCAAGGGAAGGAACAGAAGCAGGACTTGGCAGAGGGACATTAAGTTGGAACATGCAAAGGTAATCTCAATTGACCCAAAGGAATTCTGAAAATGGATTGAGTCTGAAAGCTGTTCTGAGTCAGGGCAGAAGGGTCTTGTCTTTGGACCCTGATCAGTTACTAGACATGGACAGTTCTGGGAGCAATGTATGACCTGAAGTGAGTGAGGTGGCTATTTCTCTGAGGCAATGTCTAAGAATGCCGATAGCTGAGGGCTGTCTGATGGTAACACTTCCTACAGCTGGGGAACACGGTATTAATTCTCAAAGGGAGACATGTGTGGTGTAGGATAGTCTGCACTATACCAACTATGGATTACTCTTTGAGAAGAATAGGGAGGGAGGAAGGAGGGAGGGAAGGAGAGAGAGAGAGAGAGAGAGAGAGAGAGAGAGAGAGAGAGAGAGATTGATTCAGAGTCCTTAGCTAGAGCTTGGTTAATTAATGAGGACTCCAGAAATGGCTTATGTTGTGCACCTTATAGGCAGTTATCTGTATAGATATTTGCAAGTAATAGAACCTCAAATTAAAATGATTTAAGCAATGAGAGGGTTCATCTGTTCATGGACTCAGGAAGATAGCTCCAGGAGAGCATGGGTCTAGAATTCAAAGGATGTCATCAGAACGAGTCTCTCTCTTTCCCTCTCTCTCTCTCCCTCTCCCTCTCTCTCTCCCTTTCCCTCTCCTTCTCCATCTCCCTCTCCCTCTCTCTCTCTTTCTCTCTCTCTTTCCTCCCACTGCCTCTCCACACATGCAACTGTCTTTCCATTTCTAGGTCTTTTGAGTCTCCTGAGTTGGCCTTACTTCAGGCAATTTCTCTGTGATTCTGAAATTGCTCTGAACAAATCCAGGCCCACAATCTGCCAGCTAGGCAACACTGGCAGAGAAGGGATTGGTAAAGACACAGCAAAGAGAAACCCAAACAAGCAAAAAAAAAAAAAAAAAAAAAAAAAAATCTATCAACCACTAAAACACTTCTGTGGCTAAGCCCTAGGCTAAATCCCAAGAAATCCCTGGTCATTGGACCAGGCCTGGGAAAATGAGCCCTCCTTGACGGGCAATTGGAGAGAGGTTTCCTAAAGGAGAGTTTAGAGTTCCTTGAAGAAAATCAAGAAGATTGTGTTTGTGTGTGTGTGTGTGTGTGTGTGTGTGTGTGTGTGTGTGTGTGGTGTGTATAAGGGGGCACTTTGTATGTGCCAAGGAGGACATCAGGAATCATACTGGATTGCTCTACCTCTTTATTTCTTTGCCCTGGGGTTTCCCAGGCTCTACCTTCCGGGGCTGGAATTGAGGCAGCCACCATATCTGACGTGGGATCTAGGGATCTGAACTCAGATCCCTCCATCTAGAGTGTGAAAGGGTATCAAGGATGCCCTGTGTGGGGCATGTTCAGGAATGTGGCTCACATTCCACATATTTACATGTGTGATGGGTATGCGAGGCTGTCAGGAGGCAGACACAATGCATGGTTCACTGGTCCCATTTTTGGAGTGTGCCCAAGGGGTCCTGTCTCTCTGTTGCCCTGAGGGAATACTCAAACACAACTTAAGAAAGAAATGGAGACTTATCTGACTTACAGTTCCAGGAGGGTGTTACAGTCCGTTGTGGCGGAAGCAGGCAGTAGAAGCTGGAGGCGGCTTAGGTGGTAGGAGGCTGGAGGGCAAGCAGCAAATTGCTAGAGCTGACTACTAGCAGAAACAATCTCAGTGCCCATCCCCTGGGACACGCCTTCCTCCAGCAAGGCTTCACTTTCTTAGAGGTGCCAAGACCTTCCCAAACACACGAGCCTGTGGGAACAACTTCTATTCAAGTCATGATAGGCCCCAACTTCAGGTAACAGGAAAGAAAAACATGTGGGGTTAGACAGATTGGAGGAGTTTTGTGTATGCTTGAGGCTAGTCTTCCTTTGCCACTGAGCTAAGGCACCTTGTCATTGCCTTTTCCTGGAGAACAGGCCAGATTCTTGTTATGAGAATTGGGCGAGAGCGTGTGTCAAAAGCGACCTGGCACCAAGTCCCCCACATGATTTGTTCTCAGCATATTAGACACGAGAATATTTTAACTTGTACTTCTTGCAAAATCAGATAGTCTGGCTGGGAGATGGTGGTTGCCTAGGAAACACAGGTTTCTCTGCACGAAAGGTCAGGGACCCCTAAGGACTGGGCTTGTCTTTCTGGCTTTCCCTGGAGCAGAAATCCTAGGATTTTGATCTGTCTTAAAACCCTTTTCCTCTTTTGACATAAGCCAGTAATTTTCTGAAGGTCATGTGAATTTTGCCCTCTTGGCAGCAGACCCATTGTTTAGCCCAGGGGGAGAATATTTGTTCCCAATTCTGAGACGGAGTCCTGGAAGACCAGGAGGTCGGGGTTTGCATTTTTGTCTCCAAATCACTCCCCCTGTCAGTCCTGCATCTACTTGATACAGATTTATTAGCATCAGCTTTGGCCATTCTCAAGATTGGGTCTGATGGCTCCCCCCCAGGGAGGGAACAGTGTGGCTGAGGATCACACCATTTGGCTGAGGACCAGCCAATGCAGATGATGGCTGCATTGCGAATGAAAGTGTAGTAGGAAGCAGGATGGCACGGGAGTGGTATGTCCCCCCAGGGTCATGGAGCTGAGAGTTCAGTATGGCTGTATTGGGAGGCGGAGGAATCTATAGAAGGTGGAACCTAGCAGGAATTTATCTGGCCTCTCCCTTTACTCTGGCTTCCTGTCTTACCATCTCTGTATCTTGCTAATCTCACCATCAACCACTGTGGGATGAGGTGATTCAGCCAAGAGAATCCTTGTCAGAGGCTGTCCTGATGATGCTCACTTGTTTTGGACTTTTGGCCTCCAAACTGTGAGCTAAATAAACCATTTCTCTTTGTAAAGTCCCCAGCCTTAGGTATTTCATTATAGCAATGGAAAATAATACAAGGACCCAGACTCTGAGCCGGCAGCCTGTCACCTCTGAGCTCGTCTGTTCTCCAGTGTGTCCTCAGCCTGCCATGATTAAAAGCATTTATTTACATCACCATTGTGTTATATAATCGTATCCACTGTAATATTAATTGTAAGGTATCATTTTAAGAAAAAAATAAGAATTCCAATGTACCATGACTGTAGAATCGCTTTTATCTTCAGTGATATTAATATGTGAAACTACATGCTGTTTACTTAATGTTGGTGAAATGAAATAATTACCAACATTTAAAAATTGAGGAAACAGAATAAAGAACCCTTAAAAATATTAAAAATCGGGCTGGGGAGATGGCTCAGGAATTAAAATCTTTGTTTCATAAGCAAAAAGACCAGAATTTGGATCCCAGATTCCACTTAAAAATGCCAGACAGATATGGCAGCAGCCAGAAATTGCAGCTCTGGAAGGCAGATCCTGGAAACCCAAAAGCAAATCCATAAGGAAGGAGAGCAATCCAAGATGATTCCTGGTGTCGCCCTTGGCCTCCATAGGCACACACACTTAGGTGCCCACAGGCACATGTAAAAAACATTAAAAATAGACCTAGCATATGATGAGGCAATTCCACTTCTGCAAATATACTCAACAGAAATTGGAAGCAGGAATTTGAAGAGATATTTGTACACCAACATTCAAAAAGCTTTATTCTTAGAAGTTTAAGCATGGAATCAATTCAAGTGCTTATTGACAGAAGAACAGATGGGCAAAAATGTGACCTACACATACAGTGAACTAATATTTGGTTTTAAAAGAGAAAATAGGATACATTTTGTCACATGGATGAAACTGGAGAAAAATCACAGAAGTTGTTATAGAAGTTCCCCTCTATGAAGCAGTTGAAATAGAGTCACAGATAGAGAGTAAAATGGTGGTTGCCAGGGGCTACAAGGAACAAATTGGGGTTGCTATGTAATGGGTAGAGACGAAAGCTTCAGTTCTGCAAGATCAGAACAGAATTCTGGAGATGGATTTGGTGGAGGTTGTACGATGTGACTATGCTCACTGTCATAAAACTGAGCACTTGAAATGGTTACGATGGCTTTATTTGTGGTTTGCCATAATGAAAAGGCAATAAGTTGAAAAGATATGAAAGTTCAGCTGTCCCACATTAACTTCTCATTTTCTGTCTTCTGAATAATTGCAAACTCTAGCAACTCAGGGTCATATCTTTGCACAAGAAACGTTAGCAGGACTAGGGGTCTTCTCTTTTGTTATCTAATCATTTAAATAAAGCACTTTTAAAGTTCAACAAACTAAACAATATAAATAACATAGGTTGACAAATCTATCTCCCATCCACTCTATTCTCAACCCTAATCAAGTGCTTTGGTTTCTTATGTATCCTGCCGGTGATTTTATACAAATACACTTAAATATGACCACCTTTCCTTTCAATTCTCTTCATTGATAACTTCTGCCTTTGCTTCGATCACTTAATTAAGTGTCTCATAGCTATTTCCAAAACTGCTGACAGAAGCTGGCCCTTCATAGGGGCCAAGTTTCCACTAGCTAGAGCCTTGCTTGTTTTGTATTTTCTCCTTTGTCTACTAGTGAACCCTGTGGACATTGGAGTTCTGCCTCTCAGTGAATGCCAATGTCTACAGGTGGAAATGAACAGGCTGATGTGGGGTGAAAGGTATAGAATGAACTGAAGGGTGTCCATGGCTACTTTAGTGTGAATTGGTCAGGATGCAGAGATGAGCAAGATCTAGATTTTGTAGTCTTGCAGGGAAGTGATGGTTAATATCGATTGTTAAACTGACTGAATTTGTAATCACCCATGAGCCACACCTCAGGGCATGCAATTGAAAGGGTTTCCAGAGAGTTTAAGCTGAAAGACTTACCCTGAATGTACGTGGCACCATCTCATAGGCTGCCGTTTGCCTGCATGTTGTTGATTAAGACCAAACAACTTAGAGGAAGAAGGAGGTTTTATACTTGTTCACAATTCTCTGCTACAGTTCTTAGTGCAGCTTGGCAGGAGAGTTAATACATCAGAAGCCGAGGAACTGGCCGCACCATGCACACAGCGGTTGCCGAGAGAGTGGGATAGTTCCTCGGGTATCAGATTTTCAGTCTGCCAAAGCATACTGAAGTATGCCACACACAGCTCCCCCATCTTGTCCACCTGCCCAGAACATGATCCCACCCTCTATTGATGCAGGATAGATCTTCCCACATTAATTAGGTGCTTGCCTGTAGAATTGCTCAGGCTTGCCTTCGCTACTAATTCTGCACAAGGTGCCTAGAATTCAGCCTTCAATTTTTTAGGTTGACACCTGTATCTAACTAGCATGCTGTCATATTAGATACAGGTGTCAACTCGATGATTGAGCATTTGAGCTCTGGGCACATTTGTAGAAATTATTGGTTGAATTAAGCCCAGAGTGAACCAGCAGGACATTAGCTAATTGATGGAGCATGCCCAGCCCATGGTGGGTGGGATTAGGCTTTAGAAAGGTGAATAAAATACAGAAAACTAGTTAAGGAAATTGGCATCCGTCTGTGTACTTGGTCAGATATGTGGTCTAGAAGATAAGGATTGTCCCTATCTCAGTTGTTATGTGGACATGGTGTGGCCAGTTCCCTTGGCCCCTGGTGTTGGTATGAATTCTCCTGCCAAGCTAGACTAAGAACATAACTGGACAATCATAAGAGAATAAACCCTTGTTCCCTTAAGTTGTTTGATGATGATTTTATCAGTGAGAATGCAGAGTAGCTGCTACACTTGATGTGGGGCTGGTACCAGACTAAATAAAAAGGGGAAAAAGAGGAAGCCATCTGAGTCACAACGTTCATGTCTCTCTGTGACATTCTGTCTCAGATGCAATGGGACATACAGCTTATGCTCCTGTCACCACACCTCCCTTTGTGGACTGTGCTTTCAAACCATAAACCAAATAAACCTTTCCTCCCTTAGCCTGCTTCTTGTCAAACATTTTGTTATAACACAAGAAAAGTAATTAATGCTGGGGGAGAGAAAAATGAAGGAAAAGGATGATTGTAAGATCCAGGGTATGATGTTGGGTAAATCAGGGTAAATTAATTAAACTTTTCTTTCTGTGTATACACACACAAAAGGTGTATTGGGAGGGGCATGTGTACAAGGGGCACTTGAGTGTTTGTGCTTGTGGAGTCCCAAGAGTGACATCAGGAACCAGCCTGGATTGCTGTACCTCCTTATTGCTTTGCTCCACCTTCCAGGGCCTGACCACCATCATTTCCATTCTGAGTTTTTATGTGGGATTTAGGATCTGAATGCAGGTCTCTTGAGCCATCTCCCTAGCCCTAAAGTAATTAAACTTTTGAGCTTCTGATGCCTCATTTCCAAGTCAAATTAAAATATTTCTAAGTCTGGCTGGAGAGATGGTTCAGGGGTTAAGATTTTTGTCTGGCAAGTAGAAGGTCCTGAGTTCGAATCCCAGGTCCCACATAAAAATTCTGGGAGGAAACGGTGGTGGCCTGCACTTCCAGGTGTGTTGGGTGGAGTTTGGGAAATCCCAGAGCAAAGCAAGAGAAGGTAGAAGCAATCCAGGATGATTCCCAGAGTCACCCTTAGTCCTCCACAGGGACATACACACACACACACACACACACACAATAAATAAAATTTAAACTATATATATATATATATATATATATATATATATATATATATATATATACTTAAGTCAATATTTAAGTCTCTTTCTTGCCACAATGCCTGGCACTGAGTAAATATTCAGTATTTACAGACCACTCAAGGATAGTTCAATTTGAGTTTGTTTTTTTTTTTTTAAAACTTCATGATAACGAGAAAACAATACCCTATTTAGATGGAGTCACGCTGTGACTGTGAGTTTGGGGCTTTTCTCAGACTGGTGATGTGTCATGTGTCACTCTTGTGGAACGATGGGGCAGTGGTGAGCTATAACTTACATCAGCTTCTAGACCATGAGTTAAGAAACTGGCTCTGTATTACCCTCTGTTTGCTGAATTCTGGTACCAGGTGGTTAAGAACATTAAATATAGTTCTGACCAGACATAACTCCATTATAACCAGAGCAAGGTGGACATCCTCACTGTGAGTTCCTAACCAAGTAGGATTTCACAAAATGGAGACATGCAAATCATGCAGTCACACAAGTGTGGGCTTCTCTGGTCGCGCCTGTAGGTATTAGCCCTATTTTAAAGACAGTGAATCTCATACAGGTGCGTCCTGTCCAGATTCAAGTATGCAGGAATGCAGAACTATAGCTTGCCTCCATTGTGCCTGTGAACACATTTTCTGGGGAGACTCCATCCAACTGCCTATCCACCCCAGATAAGAGTTGGAGGGCAGGGGCTGGAGAGGTGGCTCAGGGATTAAGCCTCTGCCTTGCAGGCAGAAGGTCCTGAGTTCGGATCCCAGATCCCACGTATAGACGCCAGGTGGAAGCGGGGGCGGCCTGCGTTTCCGGTCCTGGTAGGGCGGAGCCTGTGAATCCCTGGGCAGAAGGAGGTGGAGGCGTCCATGGTGGTTCGCGAATTCGTCCGTGGTTCTACACATACACAGACACACACACACACACACACAGACACAGACACATGCGTGCGCGCACGCACATAC
This sequence comes from Typhlomys cinereus, assembly GCA_023101885.1. NCBI lineage: Eukaryota > Metazoa > Chordata > Mammalia > Rodentia > Platacanthomyidae > Typhlomys > Typhlomys cinereus. The sequence goes on from JALPQD010000210.1 coordinate 3,493,240, forward strand.
ACACGCACATGCGCACAGTTGAATAAAAAAAAAAATTAAAAAAAAAAAAAGAGTTGGAGGGCAGACCAAGTTAATGATTACATGTCTTGCAAGGTCCAAGTTGATGAGCCAGCAAGTTTATTTGGGTCACTTACAGAAGTGAGGGTTACTTACAAGAGCAGGGATGACTCAAAGGCAATTACTTCACCAGGATGCCTCCCCTGGCATGGCTGCTTCTCCGTGGCTATATAGATGCATCCCCTCCAATTAACCTTCAGTCTGGAAGTTGCAGATGCATGGGTGGGCACGTGTGAGGGCACGTACACTGGCATGTATGTTCTGGACCCTCCGTGCACCTTCTGTCTCTCAGGGAACATCAACAGTCAACAGGTGTCATCTCAATGGGACAAAATGGTACCTGTTGGGAGGGAGATTCCACATGATGTGAGGCAGAGGTCAGTGCTCACAATGTGAGCTTGGTGTTCCTAAGGCTGGTGGCTGGAAGGTGAGGACTGTGTTCCGGGCACGAGGTTGAGGAAGGTTAATTGGAGGGACCCATCTGTGCAGCCGTGGAGAAGCGGCCAGGTTGGGGGAGGCTTTCTGGTGATGTAATTGCCTTGGCGTCATCCTGCTCTTGTAGGAGAATGGAGAGAGAACACTGCATCCAGACAGGTGACCGTCGACACTGTTCACCAATGTTCCTGTGTGAGAGCTTCCCCCCCACAGAGCTTCACCCACAATGTGATGACATAACCACTGGTGATTCCAGTCCTCACTTCACTGCTTCAGCTAACAGGAAGAGTCCCTTTCCCTCTGGTTTCATCTAAATAGTGTTTTTACTGATCATACCTGGATCGCATGACCTGGATCACTTGGCTACGGGAAGATGTTCCTGGTGTTGGTGTCAATAAGGGAGTGTGGTCCTTTTTTGGGTTAGACATGGCTTACACAATCACTCCTGGGTCCAGGGGGAGTCAAAACTACATGGACTTGGAACAGAGTAGTGGAGAGGTAGTTCTCTCCCTACATACCATTGAGGTGCTGTACCCAGAAGCAAAAGGCAGTGGCTGGCCAGAAAACCAAATGGGTGTCTCTCACAAAAGTCTAGAGAATCCTAAGGCCTGGTCTAGCCAACAATCTTCTTTGACCCTGGCTGAGTGAAGCACAGGGCACCCTGGGCCTGGTGGACAGGAAAGACTTTGTGGCACGGTATATAGGAGCCTAAGGAACTGGCTCCCTTAGGTATGATTGTTTTGACAGTATGTGCAGGTTTGGGCACGAGAAGTTCCTTGGATGGGGTGGAGAGCATTCCTGTCTCCTCCCACACTGTCTTGACTACAATCCAAGCAAGGAGGTTCAGTGGAAGGATCAAAGTCCCATGATTCACTAGGCCCCAGTCATGAACTCCATCTGATGAGGCTCTGGGGGGATCAGCAATGACTAAGCAAGAGATGGGGAAGGGTTTTATGAATTAATGCTAACCCCTTACAGGGAGAAAAGCAGTTTATAGGAAGGTAGAGAAGTGAGTCCCGTCCCCATGGTAATCCACTGACCCTTTGCACAGAAAATTCTGTGTTTCTAGGGCAACTGCTACAGCCTGATTGACTGCCTCACCTTGCTACAGGGTTCAACTTGAAATGTTTGCTGTATAATTTATTTTTAACATCCTGACCATGAGGCTCCATGTCAGGTGATTTACAGATTTTATCTTCTTTTATCTTTTCTTCATGAGGCATAATAAGTTAGTTTTCTCATTGCTAGATAAAATACTTGACAAAAGCAACTTAAGGAAGGAAACTTATTTTTGATCCATAGTTTAAGGGTGCATTTCATCATGGGGGGGAAGGCTGGGCGCATAGGGCGACTAATCACATGCATCCACAGTCAGCAAACAGAAGATCGCTGGTGCTCGATGCACTTTGTCTGCTTCTTTCAGTCTGTGCCCCCAGCCCATGGTATGATACCACTCACATTCAGAGTGCATCTTGTCTCCTCAGCCAAGCCTCCCTGGAGAAGCCCTCACAGAAACACCCAGATGTGTCTTTTAAGTGATTCTGAGTCCTGAAAGTTGACAGTCAAGATTCACCATCATAAGAAGGTATGATCCCCATTTTTACAGGCAAAGGAATAGAGGTTCTGGGAGCTGGGAAAATTCTGTTGACATTACACGCTGGTAGGTAGTAAAGCCAAGACTCTTTTAACTCTCTGAGGTCTAGGTAGGAAGATTCCCAAGCTAGGGGATACTGGGGGACACAAATCCAGAGGCAGCCTATGAATTCCAGAAGAGTGGTAAGGATGTGTTGTGTGTTTGTGTGTGTGTGTGTGTGTCTATGTTTGTGTACGTGTTGGGACTTGCCTGTGCCACATGGCCACTTGGAAAATGTTGCGGGGACACCCAGATACAAAGCACAAGCAGATACTTCACTTTAAGACACCAAGTCTCTTGGCCAGAGTTTTCTCATCCTATAATCCCTTCTCAAAGATTGACCCCCTTTTTTCATTTGGAACCCATATGGGTGTTCCTTTAGATCCCATCTCTTCAGTGCGGATGGTGAGAGGTTCAGTAGAGCTGTAAGCAGGCAGGGAGGGATGGGTCTCGGAGCTGAGGCCTCCGAAGAGGAGTGGGGAGAGGAGGAGATGGGGCGAGGAGACAGCTTCGTTAGCCTGTTCCCAAGGGACTCGACAAACCTGCTCTCCGGGAAAGTAAGCTTGGTGGATGAAGGACGAAAACAACCGTGGAAAGTGGTGTATGAGAGGGATATGGTGGGTTCTGCCTAGACTAGGAAATACTTCGCTCTCATTTGACGGGGTGGGGCTGAGGCTGAAGGACCTTATGCTGTCACAAGGTGGAAGCTACTCCTTGTGAACACGGTCATGTTTATTCCTGGATACAGGCAGGGAGCTGACTGACCCTGAAGCCGGCTGCTATGGTCTTTCCAAGTTGTGCCCCCTCCTTGGTGGCTTTTCGGTTAGGCTAGGGAACAATGTATTCATTGAACCCTCAGCCCCTGTCTGGTCCATCTCTAAGAACACTTCCAATAGGGCTGGGGAGATAGTTTAGGGTTAAAGCCTTTGCTTCGAAAGCAAAAGGGCTGAGTTCGGACCTGCAGATCCCATATTAAAAACGCTGGGTGGAAATGGTGGTAATCTTGACTTTCAGCTCTATTTGCTTTAGGGTTTTCCAAGCTCCATCTTCCATAAAGAACTTTATTTTAAAACAATTCTTTGATATACACATCTTTACATTTTTGATATATATTTATTAAAGATGAAAGTCAATTTTCTTAGTAAGGAGATGGACGTGCTTATTTTTACATGAAAAATTAAATCTTGGCTGAATGGTTGATAACCTAGGATATCTAGGCATCGTCAATATTTTTCAGAGTTGATCGATATTTTGATTTCATAATCACCATTACTGCTGAGAACTCTGTTTCACATTAACTCCCAGTACAAGATGATAGACGTATGTTTAGGACCATTTCAGAAATTGTTGGAAATTCTATCTTAAGTCCAAGCCAAAATTCACTTAATGAGTTTTCTTTTATGAAACTCAAACAGCAGCTTTTAAAACCAAACATTTATAATACAACCCAATCCAGAGATAGATTAATTTGATATTTACATACTGAAGAATGAAGGGAGGAGGATTTCAAAGTCCATTTTCTACAGTTAGACCATTTATATTTCGGTCGCAGCAGAAAACATTGGGTGCACAGCAAAAACATTGCACTTTATCCAAGTATCACTCGCCAGCTGAGCGCATCACAGGAGCTCCCACACTGCAATGGTAAGAAACAGTCTCCAACCTGAGGATGCTTAGGAAGCATCGGTTGGTGGTGTGTGGCATGGTGTGCACACTGCAAAGTGGGTGTGTGCATTCGGAACCAAAGTGGTCATGAAGACCCGCTGCACGGTGTGGAGGATGGTGTGGAAGACGGTGAGCGAATGCTGCCAGAAACACCTGGGATGCATTAGCATTGGGTTTAGAATCAATTTTTGGTCACTAAGTGTTCTCAAACTTTTTGATGCCTCTAAAATTTTACATTCAGTTAGCAGGTTAGGACCTACAGTTTGAGAAACTGGGCTCCAGGTCACACTTTCCCTTCTTTCCTGTCCTTTTCATAACTTCAGCTTTAGTCAAAAAGTAGAAAAGTAAATTGTTGAGTTACTATTGTTAAATATAAATTGAGGTGAAAAATTACTGAAATCCCAAAGGCAATCAAGTAAGGATATTTCAAAGATACCACCCCACCATTTTGCAGCTTGTACTAGGAGCTGATAAATGCCAAGGTTCTAGGCCCTCTGCAGTCAGCCTTCCCTGCTGATGCTTAGTAACCTTTGCTTCTGCTTCTGGAAAGTCTTGCTTGACTTGCTCCAACTCTGCCTTGCTTAGTATAAAATAAAAATACAGCTAAACGTGCGCGCGCGTGTGTGTGTGTGTGTGTGTGTGTGTGTGTGTGTGTGTGTGTGTGTGTGTATGAGTCCTGGGAGAATGACCTCAGCTCCAGACCACTCCCCAGTGAATAGAGCTCTTCTCTTGCACCCTAATTAGTGCTTGAGAAGTTATTCCAGAGTAAGTCCCATAACAACCACATGGCCTGTCCCTCTCCCTCTGTCCCGCCTAAAATTCCCATCAGTTCCTTGGCATCTTTAGTCAAAGTTCACACCCCTTGTCCTGGTCCCCTGGGGTGCATGACTTAGCACTGTTGCATCTGCATTTGTCTCCAGTCTTTCGCACACCCCAGTTCTTACAGTATGCCAGGCATACTTCGAGTCTGTAGTTGGGCCTGGAATGCCCCCTTCTACTTTTCTTTATTTTCAGTGCTGGGAATTGAAGCCTCAGCTTGCTAGGCAGGCGCTCTCCCACTGAGTTCTACCACTGGCACCCGCTTTGGGTTTTCATCTCAGCTACTGGAGCAGGAACTGAACGTCTAAGAATTGCTCCCTGAGCCAAGGGCGGTACATGAACAGCAAAACTGAAAACAACAACCCCCATAATTCAGAACATTAGAGACCCTACATTAATCACCTGGAACCAGACCAGCCAAATCTCTCCCCATCCTAAAGCTCAGGGAAATTTGCGCAAGAGGGGGCAGTAAGATTGTAAGAGCCTAAAGATGGGGAGGAGCAACGATATGCAAGATACTCCACACAAGTTAGGGCCGCAGTAGCTGTAATCCAACTTTGCGTGACCTGCACAATGACTGACATGTCAATGACCCCCCAAAGTCTAGCATGGATCACAGGCACTAGGATCCTTAGAGGCGAGGGAATAACTGTCATAATAGTGTTCCCATACTAAAAGGGAGCCCAAGAAAGGGCTCTGGGCAATGCCACTGAGTCCTTACACCAGAGTTAAGGATGCAGAGGGAAATTTGACATTCACACTAAAAGATGCTCCAGGGAATGGGGGGGGGGGAGAGGGGTTCATTGGGAGAAAGGGAGGGAGGGGGTGAAAGGAAGGGGAAAAGGATGGGAGAGTGCAAGGGGAACTGGGAAGGGGTGGAAGGAGAGAGGGGACAGGGGTATCTGTTAAGTTGGTATGATTGGGAAAAAATAAATAAACATAAAAAAGAATTGCTTCCTGAATATGTCCACTTGCTGACCCCAGCTCAGGGCTCTCGCAGCATCCTGTATGCTGCACATTTGGCGCCTCTTCTGAATTGACTTCAGATTTATCTCTGTCTCCCAGCTGACTGTAGGAGCCTGGAGGGCCAAGGTAGCGTGTATTGTTTATCCTGCTGCTCCCAGCACCCAGTTCGGAAGCATGCTGCTAGTGCTTAACTGAGGCTGTAGAAAGGAATAGAATGTCTGCCAGCCAAGCTCTCAGAGGCTACTATCAGGGCCTTTTCGCATGATTTGGAGACCTATTTTGCTTTTACAAATGACCACAAACCTTAATGGCTCAAGGGACTGGGATTGTCTTAGCACCCATGGACGTTAGAAATCAGACAGAACTCTATCAGTTTTATAGGTGAAGTCAAAGCACGGACAAGGCTATTCGGCTCTTGGCCGGAGCCCGAGAGGGAGGACCTGCTTGCCTGTCTTTCCCAGTTCCTGAGAGTAACTTAACTTCCTGGGCTCAGGGTCACTCCCTTTCTGGGCTGGTGGCACTCTCTCCATCCTTCACCTCAGAAGTGTCGGGCTGAATCCCTCCTACACAGTTCCTGTCACATTCTCTCCTGCCTCCCTGTGCCACTTTCAGTTCACTGGTATTTGTGTTGAACCCATTCTGATATCTAGGATAATCTCTCTTTTTTCCTTCTTTCTCTCTCTGTCTCTCTGTCTCTCTGTCTCTCTGTCTCTCTCTCTCTCTCTCTCTCTGTGTGTGTGTGTGTGTGTACAAGAAGGCACTTGAGTGTATCTGCCTCTGGAATCCCAAGGGTAACACTGGGAACCGTCTTGGATTGTTCTACTTCCTTAATGCTTTACTCTGGGATTTCCCAGGCTCTGCCTTCAGAGAACCACCATATTTGCCCTGTGTTTTTATATAGGATCTGGGGTATCTGAACTCAGGTCCTTAAATTTATGAGGCAAAGGTTTTAAGCCCTGAGCCACCCCTCTGGCCCCAATCTTTCTGTTTTAAAGTCAGATGATTAGTTGTCTTAATTTCTCATCCGCAGGCTTAATTCCCGTTTGGAAGGTACAGTAGTACCACATTCACATATCCTCAGTCAGGGTTAGGACGTAGATATCTTTGAGGGTGAGACTTCTGCCCACCACCGTGTGGAAGAAGCTAGAGGAACCAAAGGCCATGTGGGGAAAGGGACAATGCTTTGTGAAAATCCAAGAACTGAGAAATGGTGCCAAAAGGCAGTGGCAGTCAGAGAGAAAAATGGTTTAACGTGGGTAAGAGGCTTTTGGGGAGAACCATAAAGGACTAACCTCTCTGTAGTGATAATCCCTGAGAAGGACAGAAACCTAATCCAAACCGGTTTTAAGTATAGTATTCCCAATTATCATGCTGTGCTTATCAGTCATTTATTAGTTGTCTTCTTGGCCATCGGATTGATTGTTTCAGCGCTACAGTGTTTGTTTAAGTCAGTCTTATTTTGCTTAACACAAGAAGAGTGATGCTAGCAATTTTATGGCAGTTTTATTACTATTATCAACCTATTTCATTATTAATTAGAATTGCCAGTATCTTACTATGCTTAATTTATATATCTAACTTTATCATTGGTATGCATATATAGAAAAAAGTTTACAGGAGAGCGTTTAGGACTGAGGTTTCCGTCACCTACTGGGGACTTGAAATGTGCCTCCTATGGACAAGGGCAGAAACCACTGTTCAAGAGGAATTTGTTGGCTCATGGGAAGAGCCACAAAGAGGAATTCCTCCAGGGCTGATTTGAGTGGGGTCGACGTTATATTCTCACAATTCTCTTCATCTCCCAGATCTCTTGGTGTCAGCACAGTTCTATCCCCAGGCCCTTTCGATGGCAGAGTGGTAGCAGCCAGCTCTGCCTCTGGGTCCTCTGGTTTCAGTGCACTGGAGGAAGCAGCTTCTGGTCACAGCAGATCTCACTGGGTGCCTTCCTTTTCCCATTGCAGCCACAGCCTGCCTGGATGGCTTCATCTATATCATAAGTGGCTATTAGGTAAGAATGGACTCCAAAGGGACACCATTTGCCAGATGGGCAATGCTCCCTACTCCATCCCAAGGAACATGAGGTTTGGCAGTGGGCAGTATTTCTGCTTCTGCTGCTGATTTGCTGTGAGCAAGCGACTTATTAACATCTGCTGAATGATCTGGAAAAGGAGGGGGATGCTCTCTAAGGGACCTTCCAGTTTCCACGACCTTACCACTTGGAAATTTTCCCCATCTGTCTTGTCCATCTGTTTTCTTGTGTCTGTATACATTTGTAGTAAAAGTCCTTAAGAAACCCAGTGGGTTTTCTGTAGGAAAATTTGTGGGGAAGAGAGTGATGTTTGGAATCTGAAACAGACCTAACAGGCTCTGGAGTGTGTTCAAAAAGAAGTTAAGAAATGTTGTGAGGAAGAGTCTTGCTTCCTGGGAGAATTTTCAGCTTAGGAAAGTGGTTAGGGGCTAATATTATCTGGGGCTTTGCCTCACAGGAGCTAAGCTTTACTCTACATTTGTATAAGAGCCCAGTGTGTGGCCAGGCACAGGTGTAGTGTAGGAGTTGGGTGGGTGAAGGGTTACTGCATGACTAGTTGGCCCAGTCTTGATCTGGTGTGGGAATGCTTATATACGGTCAGCAGTACCCTGGGGTGGATCAGCATGTAGCTCAGACATCCCATGGAAATGGCTTTGGCCACATGGGACTTCTCAAGCACTGTATTTTATGCATTTTACTTATTCCTTTGTTTCCCATCTTCCTTTTTTGACTAGTAGATCAATTCCATGCAGACAATGACTTTGTTCTCTGTGGGTCTCTAGTTCTTAAGATTACTATTTGGTATCTTATACAGTTGCTCAATCAGCCATGGCAGATTGACTGAATAATGCGGAAGTAGTCAGTATTGTATGTATTTGAGTAATAGTATCCCAAATTCATTGCCTATTGGAATTAATTGGAGAGCTCTTAAAAGTCTCAGTTAGTTCAGTAAGATGGCTCAGCAGGTAGAATGCTTGCTGTGGAAGCCTGATAACCCGAGTTCAAGTTCCTGGAATTCACAAGATGGAAGGAGAAAACAGATTCTTGAAAGCTGACCTGTAACTCCACATGTACACACACACGCACACACACACACACACACACACACACACACACACACACACACACACACACACACACACACACACACACACACGTGTTCTTAAAAGAAAGATCCTAGTGTCTGGGCTGCAACCCATATCTATTGTACCAGAAGAGTGGAGGTTGAAACCGGGCATCAACATACTTTCTAGATTTCCCCAAATTAATTCTACTTTCCTACAAAGTTTGAGAGTCATTGTGTCTTGGCCAGCAGGTGAGTACATATTCCCATGGGAAGAGCACATATGGCAGGCCTCCACATGCACCCAGAAGAAGCCAGCACTGACAGTCACTGCTGTGCCTGGGCCATCTTAGAGTGTGTTGTCCAGCTCAAGCGAGCCTTCAGATGAGATAGCAGCCAACACTGTCATCTTGTGCTGTTTGATCATAGATCTCCATTAGACCATCACTGCAGTTTCTCCTGAATTCCTGAGCACAGAGAGAGAGTCAGAGGAGTGAGGCACTAGAGTTTGGGGGCGGGGGCTGCAATGGGCTTCAGGTTCTGGGTAGTTGGATGGAAACTTTTTGTCCTAGATATCTATCATGTTCTCCGACACCCACAAGGGAGGTGATTGTTTTGCTATCACAGAATAGATTTTGGGTCAAGTCAAGAAGAACTCTTGCTCCCCAGCTAAATGATGGTAAATCAATTTGAGGGCTTGTCTGGAGTTTCTGATTAGGATTGACAGCCAGGAGCCTGGAATGTTCTGAGCCAAAATAAGACTCAGATAATCTATGGGAGGAGGTAACAGGCATGGTTGGAGCCAGTTTTGACATCCAAGAGCCCAGTTTCCAATCCAAAGTTTGGGGATACACTCTTTAATCTCTATTTATTAATAGTCACAATGTTAATAATAGTTTTTTTTATTTGATTGTTTGGTTAGACAGGGTCTTGCTATATGGCCCACTCTGGCCTTGAATTCATTATGTAGTACAAACTGGCCTTGAACTCATGATTCTCTTTGTCTCAGCCTTCTGAATTCAAGGATTACAGGTATGAAACACCATGCTTGACATGTAACTATTAGTTATAAGAACTATTAGTTTATCAAGAACTTGTTAAAACATACTCATTTGTTAACTTGGCATTGCAAGTCTCATCCCTTTTCGTGGTGTAGTACATTGCTCAAGGTCAAAAGTTTTCAAAGTTCCAAAGCTCTGTGTAGGTTTGCACGTATCAACTGTGAGTTCCCAAGATTCCCAAGACTATAAGTTTGGCAGATTTAAACCTGGAAGGCAGTGCCTAGCCTAGACAGTGGCTGAGAAGGCCTCTGGGGGGAGGGTTTGCTGAAGGCGGAAGAGAATGAAGAAATGTTTGTTGTTGCATGGACAGAGGAAGGAGTGTTTACTGACTAGGCTGCAGAGAATTCATGGTATACCTTGTGAGGCAGGCAGTCTCCAAAATGCTCCAGTTAACAGTCATCTCAATTCACTTCTGGGATTCATGCTCTACATAGCAATTCACATGTTGAATCAGAGCTGATCTACATGACCAATAAAACACTGCAGAAGCCTTTGAACCTCGGCCACAGAACACATAGCAGCTTCTACCTTGTTCATGTGGCAGATTCACTGCACATTTGGAGGGTGTAGGAGAAGTTCTGTGAAGAAGCTTCTCTGGTAAAGAAAAGTGCCAGTGGCCAGCACTGACAGTCACTGCTGTGCCTGGGCCATCTTAGAGTGTGTTGTCCAGCTCAAGCGAGCCTTCATATGAGACGGCAGCCAAGACTGTCATCTTGCTGCTTGATCATAGATCTCTGTTAGACCATCACTACAGTTTCTCCTGAATTCCTAAGCACAGAGAGAGAGTCAGAGGAGCGAATGTTTGAAATTACTGAGTTTTGAGGTACTTTGTTATTCAGGTCCAGATAAACAACTACTACACATTGCTATCTCTTTTAGCTTGACGTTGCAAGAGGGATTTATTGATTATTTGTTTATTCAGTGTATAGAGGAGAGCCCTGGAGTGCACGTACCTCTTAAGAGTGACATTGTGAATCATCCTGGATTGTACTACCTTCTTTTTGCTTTGCTCTGGGGTTTTCCAGGCTTTTTATTTTTCTACTTTTACAAGCATATTGAATTCTTATCCCTGCTTTCTTCCATCCCCCTCCCTCCCTTCAACAGTCCCTCCCACCCTCCTTCCTGTATGCTTCTATGGACTCCTGGGTTCACTATGGTTTATCTACTCTTGTGGGGGTTCAGGTTTCTGTGGCATATCAAGTTGCCTCTCTTTGGACCTCCCCACTGATAGGGACATTTCCTCATCCAGCTTTAGGCCCCAAGGTTTCCACTGTATATTCTTATCTTTGAGTTCCAAGATAGTCTATGGGGCATGTTGGTATGTCAGCCATTATGCAGGTCTGGGAAAGACAAGTCTTGCTATATTGAGTTCCTGGATGCAGCAGTCCTGCCTTGAGTGGAATATCTTGTCCAACAGTAAACCTTCCATCTTTAGGTTCTTTTTTTTTTAATTTTTTTTTATTATTATTTATTGAACTGTGTGCATATGCGTGTGTATGTGCGCGCGCGTCTGTGTGTGTGTGTGTGTGTCTGTGTGTCTGTGTATGTGTAGAACCACGGACGAATTCGCGAACCACCATGGACGCCTCCACCTCCTTCTGCCCTGGGATTCACAGGCTCCGCCCTACCAGGACCAGAAGCGCAGGCCGCCCCCGCTTCCACCTGGCGTCTATACGTGGGATCTGGGATTCGAACTCAGGACCTTCCGCCTGCAAGGCGGAGGCTTAACCCCTGAGCCACCTCTCCAGCCCCCATCTTTAGGTTCTTACAATCTCACTGCCCCCTCTTCTGCAGTTTCCAAAGCCTTAGAATGGAGAGAGATTAGGTAGGCCTGATTCTGGATGAGCCCTGCTGAGTTGTTGGTCCTCTGCATTATGACTGGCCATTGCTGTCCACTGCACTGCTCTTCTGTTGCTTTAGGCTGCATCCTATTAGGTTATCGAGATTCTCTATCTCTGTTGTAGAATACGACTTCTAGGCTGAATGTTACATGTTCTTCCAATCAATTAGTATAACAACAGCTATTAACCGAACAGTTTGACGTGCTACCTTCCTACCTATAAATTCATTGGCGTTTTCTCTATTGATCTATTTCCTTCCCATTTTTAAGTTATTGTTCTAGTTCACAGTAACAGGGATGAGCACCACTCTGCTCAGGTCCTTTGTTTTTGAAAGAAAGGCTTTAACCTTTGACCCCTCTCCTCTGTTCACTAGAGGTTATCCCTTTCTCCTGCAACACCCTGCTGACCTTTACCTCTGTTTGTCTTGTGTTGTAACTGAGAAGACATGAACAGATCTGTATCACATTTAGCCTCCTATCTGTCTGTCTATCTATCTATCTATCTATCTATCTATCTATCTATCTATCCGTCTGTCCATCCATCCATCCGTCTATCTAGCTATCATCTGTCTGTCTATCTATCTGTCTATTATCTATCCATCTATCTGTCTGTCTGTCTGTCTGTCTGTCGGTCCATCCATCCGTCTATCTAGCTATCATCTACCTGTCTATATATCTGTCTGTCTATCTAGCTATCATCTATCTGTCTATCCATCCATCCATCCATCTATCTATCTATCTATCTATCTATCTATCTATCTATCTATCTATCTATCTATCTATCTATCGCATGTGTGTCTGAGTTTCTGTGTATCAAAGGGTACTGTGTGTGTACCTGTGGAGGCCCAAGGGGGACTTCAGGAATCACCCTGGATTGGGACGTCTCCTCCTTGTTTTGTTCTGGAGTTTCTCAGGCTCTTCTTTCCAGGGCTAGAAGTACAGGCCACCACCATTTCTATCTGGCATTTTCACATGGGATCCGGGATCTCATTCTTCTAGCCCTGGAGGATTTTTAAAAATAGCACATTCTCCTAATCTATTTTTCATTTCTTTTTCCTTTTTCTTACTTTTCTTCATTGTTTTACCATAGCAATAGTGGTAGTATTGAGTAGCAACAACTATTAATTTTTCTGTTTTTTACTTTCCTGTTGCTGTGAAACACCACTCAAAGTCAAGCATATTAAGGGACAAAGGGAGATTTATTCAGCTTATGGCTCCAGAGGGAAGATATAGTCCTTTATGGCAGAAAAGGTGTGGCTGGTTGGAAGAAACTGGACATGGACTAAGTCACTGCAGACATCACGGAGGCTAAGAGTTACTGCTGCAAGCTCAAGAGCAGACTCCCTCACTCAAGCAGGGCGGGGCTAACCAACCTCAAGGCCCACCCCTGTGACTGCCTTCTTTCAGCAAGACTATACCTCCTAAAGGTACTATCACTTTTCCAAATTAAAGATTCAAACACAAAAGCCTGTGGGAGACTGCTCCATTTCAAGCCATGACGCTTTCAGTCATTATATTAGCTCCTTCATACTTTGGTGATGTGTGTGTGGGGTGGGAAGACGACACACTATTATATTTGTTTGAGTTCAAAGTCACGAATTTCTTTTTGTTGAATTTACATCCCCACAAAACCAACCAGGAAGGTCACGGAACTTATAAGATGGCATGAGGCCCCTCCCCAAGCAGTAAACAATCAATGAGAGAGGGGAGACTCTTCTGTGGAACTACCTGCAAGTTGTTTAGGGAGCCCCAGGAATGTAATTTTCATGACTCACCACCCATGAGGTGAGGTTTTTTGGTATTGCAGCTACACAAAAATTACGCATTCTCCTATCCAGTAGCTCCTCACCCCATAATCCTGAAAGTAACCCCTATAAACTGACTGATTCACCCAGCAAGACTTGGGTGGAATCACTTCTTTGGCCTTTTCTTGTGTTCTATGTGGGGTAAACAGACTTTTGTTCATGTCCCCTCAGGAAAAGCCACATGGCTTCTAAGTTTCTTTTTCTTTCAGGAGAAGGAGAGGCAGTACCTTAAAGCACATAGCAAATTTTTAATAGCTAGTGACTCCTTTGCCCCATTTTTTTCTCTTGCCTTGTGTGTATTTATATGGTCTTTTGAAGCCTCTCACAATGACAGCCCCAGGGAATTGGTGTAGCCAAGAGCCAGTGGCAGGGTAGGGTAAATGCCCTGGGTCTGGAGAACTAAGGGCAAGGTGACACTAGCTCTGCCAGCTGTATGCTCAAAGTTGGGCGCCCCTGCTTGAGCTTGTCCAAAGAGGAAGAGCTGAAGTCTGCACTCCCCCGGGGTCAGCACCCATGCAGGGGCTGGTGTGTAGAGAGGTCTCCAGTTGCAGGATCCCGACTGAGAAAATATGGCTTCGGGTAATATCAAATCATCTCTCAGATCAGGCAAGAAACCCCAATTAATTACAAGTGCTAAGTGACTGGTCTTGAAGCTGGGCTTTGCAGTTAATTAGGGGAGATACTGAAGGAAGCTTCGTTAACCCTCTGCCTCCTGGTGGCTTTCCGTTTGAGAAATAAATGAGCTTTCCAGCTAGGATGAGGACACATGGTTGGATTCCTGGATGCACAGGAGAATGGATTTGAATTTAAGCCCTCTCCTAGTCAGGTTTTTTTGACTTCTTCTGGTCCCACAGTGCACACAGTGGTCAGGCCTTCTCCATCTGGGGACTAGCCCATACGAAGGACTGTTTGTGCATCTAAGTGAGCCATTGTGAAGACAGACTACCCACTGTTTCAAACAGGAGTCCTTAAAGTCACTGTCTTCATCCAGACCTGACCCTCAATGCATGTTCCAAATCCTGGGGAGTGTAGTATCCAAGGAAAAGACATGGGCAACGGTCTAGATGCCTCCTTTCCCGTGCTGCTCACATTTAGTTCTGCTAATGTTTTCCAATCTGCCTTCTCCATCCCATTCTTTCACCATTGTCACAGATCAGGCTGGTATGTCTCCACCCTTGACATTGTACTTGTGCCTCTCTGGGTTGTGGGCTTCTAGCTTCTTACTCTCCATTCAGCCTGTCTCCAACCTGAAATGAAACTCCTCCATCGGTGTCTCCGCTTATTACCTTTCTGCGACTCCTGTGGCCTGCAGGGAGAACTCATATTCCATTGTATGACACCCCTGTTTGCTGCCCCTAGACTCAGCCTCAAGAGCTCAAGTTCCTGTGAACATCGCTCAAATCTGCTTACCCGTTCCTGCAGTCTGTATTGAGCTACTTTTGGAGCCCCAAGTTTTTGTTCACACCAACCTCTGCCTGCAGTACTCTCCTTCTTTATTAGTTTGATTTCTTGTTTCAGACTCTTTTGAGATACTTTCCTATGAAAGCTTCACCAAATGTCCAAGTTTATTTGCATGACTGGATATGCTGTGGTGGGCAATTGATTTGTTTTCTTTATTTGCTTGGTATTCCTGGTGCTAGGCATGTGACAGAAGCTACTTTAACAGAGAGAATTAAGATCCTTAGGTAGGAGAAACACTTGAGAATTAAAAATAAGAGCATGCTGGTGTTTATCCATAGGTCCTTTAAGATATTCAGTCTGGGAAAGAGAGGAGAGAGAAATATCCAAATGTCTGGCAAGGCTGGGATGTCCGTGGAGGCAGCCCTGGGCCTGGGGAGGACAGGGCCTAGTGTGGTTGAGAGAGCGGGCAGAGCGGGAGGACTTCAGCATTGGGAAGTCCTCCAAAGGCCAACCAGTGGTTCCAGGACTGAACTTTCTCTTGCAAAAGACCTTGGGTAAACTCACCATTAACCACTGTCCTATGCTGAGATACTTCTTATTCCTTTTGGGTACTCTGTTACTGCAAAGGTTAAAGGTTCTGGATCTTCTAAAACTACTCAACTCTGGCATTTAGTACGGTAGGAAGACTTTGGATTCAGTCTCTGTACTGGGTCACTTCTGAAATTCTGGATGATTCCCCCCTCCTGGTATTTCCGCTCTATTATAATTCTCTCTGTGCAGCTATGGGCAGGATTTCGATTGGCCTCTAACCAATGGAACACAGTGCAGGTGATGGGATGCCCTTCCATGATTAGGTAATAGAAATCACATGGTGGTTTCCATCTTGCTAAACTGTTTCTAGAGTCATCTTGGCTTGAACCACCAGTGAAGCAAGCTGCCATGTTGTGAGGCGCCCTGGTGGAAGAGTCCACCTGGCCAGACAGAGGACAGTCTCCAGCCGGCAACCGCATCCTGCTAGTGACTACACGACTACGTGGCTCAGCTCGTCTTTGGATGAAGATCCAGACTTGCACCTTATCTCATGAAGACCTGAAGCAGAAAGCCCAGCTAAGCTTGCGGCCGACCTCCTGACCTACGGAAACTAGGAGGAAATAAAAGCATTTCCACAACAAAACTTTCTGTCAGAGACTAAAATCATTGAGTGTTTGGTACTCAGTGATAAGAGCATACATGAAGGGTCCCATTTACTGCTCACAATAGTAGAGGTTAGAGCAGTTATTACCCTTTTCACGTGTAAGAAAATGCTCAGAGGGGCTAAGTGGCCTGCTCACCATCACTTTTCTGGGTGACAGAGCCTATTGGCACAGCCAGGACTTTTATTGTAACACAAAGATGTGATGCTTCATGTTGTGTTTGTACAGCAACGGACTTTTGCTCTGTGTAGGAGACAGAGGCTTCACAAAGGGGGTGACATATAAGCTAAGTCTTGAGAAGTTTGAGGATTGTGCCAGGATGGAAAAAGGTATCTTTCACTCCAGGTGGGGTTAGATGTAAACATGATGTGGTATTGTATGTGGGGACTGCGGCTCTTGGCGCATCACGCAGGGGTGCAAGTCTGGCTAAGTCATTAGAATCACTGGAGTAATGTCACACAGAAAGGTCTTTTTGACCGATATCACTCTCAGGCAACTGTGGGCAACTGTTGAAGTTTGCAATTTAGATGCATCCTCTGAGTGAGGCTAATATGACAGGGGAAGAGTGGATGGAAGGGAAGAGGTGAGTTAGCATGTGAGGGCAGATCATGCAGGAAAATAGGAAGTGCTGAGAAGACAGAGGAAAATGGGCTCTTGCGTCAGCTCAGTATAAGGTATCTGGTAGTAGAAAGGTCTGGCCATGATGTCTTAGCAAGCATCTGTGTCCCAGAATCATGCTGAATACGTGTGTTCTCAGTGGCCTGCAAGTGGCCTGGCATTTGCCCACCCGTGTGATGTGATGGTATCCTGAGGACATCACCTTGAAAAACTTGTGAGAAAGGCGGGAGAGCTGGGATGTGCGGCTCAGCCTGCATCGCACAAGCATTGACCTTGGGAGGCAGAGTGATCCTGGAATTCTGGGGCCTCTCGGGCTCATTTCCACAATGTCCTGGCCAAAAGTTGGGTGGTGAGACAGCAGGTGCGCTGAGCCGTGTGCTTTCTCTCCTCTCTGATGAGCAGGGATCCAGATTTAGCCCACACGGTAGTGCCGACGACGGATAGAGGAGGACAGACTGACGGAGTGGCTGTACAAGGATTTTTTTCTTTGTTGTCATGGTTGGTTTTGTACATCTTAGCATTTGCATCATACAAAGTGGGAAGCAACGGCCATGGCTTTTGGTCAGGTTCAAGGGAGTACAGGGGGTAACCCCCTTCTCTCCCTGGTACTGACACATTTAAAGGAAGCAGAGCAAAGACACAGCACAAATGTGGGAAAGAGGTTCCACTACATGAGCAGGATGGTCTATCTCACCCGGGTCTTGGCAGGACTCCCTACCCGCACCGTAGGGCCAGCAGAGCACCTCCATTCTCTTCTTAGAGGAAAAGGTAGGACAACAGAATGGGGGCCGGAGTAGGGGACATTTGTTGGGAAGCACGTCTGCAGAGAACCCCCAGAACAGTCAGTCTGACTTCTGTCTGTCCATTCAGCCAGAGGCTGGGGGAACCCTAGAAAGATGTTACAGTGGCTCTGGGACAGACAGCCCTACCAGATAGGTGATGGGGAAACACCTAACTTTACTCTAGCCATAAGCCTTGGGGATCAATGGCTTTCCACTAGCTGTCCCGCCTGTGAGGGACACCTTCTCCTCTTTCCTGTCCTTTGACTTTCTCCTTCTCTCATACACCTGGCATGGTCTACAGGCCCCTTGCCTCTATTGAAAGAGCATCCCGTGCAGCTTTGCTGCTGAGGATACACCTTCCGGCGCTTTGAATGTAGGACCTTTACTAAGGAAATCCTGTCCCCTCACTAGGGTCTAGCACAAGGAGTGGCTTGTCCCTGGGGCAGGGCCTGGCAGCTCCCTCAGAGTACACATGCCTACTATGAGTATGACACGCGTTCCCTTTATCTTCAGCTACCTCAAGGCTGCTCCTCCCTCTTTTCCCATGTCACATGCAGCATGTGTGTAGGGGCATGTATCCATGTGTGGATTCTGGAGCCTCCTCCCACTCCCAGGGTGTCAGGCGCACACGGCTCCATTTCTGTGTGACACACCCAGTATCTCTCCTCCAGTGGGTTATATACACCTCCTTTCCTACCACATGGGGCGGGCATCCCTTTCCCTGCTAGAGTACTCCACATATACTTCATCACCCAATCCTGCTGCTTGGGAGTAGATGGAAAGATATGAGGAGGAACATCTAGACTAAGTCAGTCAAGCTTGAGGGAAATGGGTGGGGCTGAGAAACCCCAAGTCTGTTCTAGTAATCCAGTCCCATAGAAACCCAAGGCACCATCAGAAGGGACTGGAGTTCTTCATGCCCAGCTGGGATACTTTGAGTAGCTAGGTTGCCTCACACACCTGCAGTTTCCTGGGCCTCCATCTCTACCACCCATCTGGTGCTCTGCGCCCTGATCATTTTTGTAGTCTGCGGATCCCTATCAAGAGGAAAACTTTTTCTCGACATACTGGTATGCACCCCCTGTCTATGTGGGAGGGAGGACTGAAACCCCTAGACTAGTACTTGCCTGTCTCTGGCCCAGGACCCCAGGGCTCTTGAGAGTGAACATCCTGCTCAGGATAACAGACACACACAAGCAGACAACAGGGGTGCCAGGTGGCTACCCATCACGGACACAGACAGACGCTGGCCCCCTGGGGGATAACACAGGGCACGCGGGAAGGGGAAGGAGTGGGGAAGGAAAGGGATAAGTCCCAGGAGCTAGAGCTGCCAAGGCCCTGCTCCTCAGAGAAGGGGCAGACCAGGGGACTTTTCTGGTTTCCTAAACATATGGATTGTTTAGTCTTGTCTTTAAAGTATTGCAGTCTAACTGATATGGCTTTAACTATTGGAAACGGACAAAGAGGACACACGTCTTCTCTGAAATAAAAGCATAAATCCACTAAAATGGAAAAACTTAAGCCAGAGGGACAGGGGCTTTGGGGAACAGGCAATTTGCCCTCTCTCTGCCCCGGCTTTAGGAATAGGCCCTGGTGGGGGCCCAGAATGGCTTCCTAGGGGCACTGCCTGGGTATGTCCAGTAGAATTCTGAGGACCTCAGGTAGGAAACCCCAAGGGTGGGAGAACTCTTGACCAAGAGCAAGGTCTCCTTCCAGATGTGACCATCTATGTCCAATAGTTTCTGGGCTGGGAAGGAGCACTTTACCCTTATTTATCTTCTTTTCATACAACTGCCTATTTAGGCATGTGCACACACACACACACACACACACACACACACACACGCACGCACACACACGTCTTAGCACATCTGACAATTTTCTCAAACGCACATTTCCACATCTATCACGTACCACTTACTCCTGACATGGATGTCATCTTGCAAACACATGCTAGCACATGCAACCTTTAAACATGTGAGATGGCCAACACACACAGATACAACTTAAAAACACCTTGTCAAATGTGCATACATACACTGGTTACCTCACCTATACAGTCTATAACACGGAGATATGATGAAACACACATATGCAGTCTTGCCACACACGGACGCATACGCACGCTAACATACGGATGCTGCTGTGGTCAATCGCACACTGACACTTTTGTCCCTTGTTTGCTCCTCCCTTCTGCCCTAACTCCATTTTCACACAATGGGTAAGAGAGGAAGCCTCAACGATCTGGGGTGCAGGGACAAGTGCCAGTCCCACACATCCCAGAGGAGAGTTTGTTCTTGGCCAGCGGGATGAATGACAGAAAAGAACTTCTGTCAAATGGAAATTGGCTTCTTCCCAAACATTTGGGGTTGTGGCCAGGATGGTTCCTCCTGGAGACAACCATGGGGCCTTGGAAGCACGTGGACAAGAAAGGGTAGGGGAGAAGATGGATAGGAATGGGGGCAGTTTGGCTGTGCCAATGTATGGATCCCACAGCACAGACCATCACTGCCCGATGGCTCCAAGTATTTTCTGGGGGCCTGGGAAACCCCTTGGCTGGGCGATCTGGGGCCTAGCCTGGCAATGGGGTCCCAGGACCTAAGTCCTTAAGGGGTTGCCCTGCCCTGGGCTCCGCTACGGGATGCGCTAATGTCTGAGAAGGGTTTGTTGGGAGGACCAGCTTGGCAGAGGCCATGCTTCCTTGTGGGAGCTGCGGAAGGATGTGCTCTTGGGTAGATGCCACCAGGAAAAGGCCAGAGGACAGTCCCAGCTTCCCGCCCAGACCCTAGCCTGGACAGACCTGGAACTTCTCAGGCTAGGCCCTCGTGGGACATACTCATCTTGACTTCTTTCCAAAGAAGCCGGGCAACTCAGTGCTCTGCCCTGACAGGAACTCCTCCCCTTGGGAGTTCAGAGACCCCTAAGCATGCTGAGCAGGGCTGGAATGTGTCATTACTTTGGCTGGCTGGGGACAGTGGTCCTCCTGGCAGTGGGGAGCATGAAGGAATGTACAAGGGTTACCACACTAACATAGACCTTGGATTCTTGAGGGGCACCCCATTGCCTTTGGCTCTAGGTTCAGTGCCCCCTGCTGAAGTAAAACTATTTCCCCTTTTTAAGCTACTTGGAAGTGGGCAGGACCAGATATCTTGGAATGAAGGAGGGAATAAAGGAATGCTTAGGGGAGGAGCCCCTAGCTGGGGGTGGGGCGGGAGAGAACCAACTGAGGGTTTCCCTTTGGGAACTGAGACTTAATCAAAAGAAAGGAAAGAATAACAACCGAAAATCCTAAAATGGGGACGGGCAGAAGGACCAGTTACTTCTTGAACATGTCCTGCAGCGGCCCGGGCAGGTATTTGAGCACGGTGTCCAAGATGCTTTCCTCTTCTTCCTCTTCCTCATCACCACAGCCTGCAGGGATGGCCTTCTTGGGTCGGGTCAGGCTCCCCTCGCAGGGCTGCTCCAGGGCTGCCTTCTCTTCTGCCTCCTTCTCCTCCTTCTTCTTCAACCCATACTGGGGAAGAGAGAGGGACAAAGAGGGGAAGTGGGGTGGGGAAAGGAGAGAGTTGGCTCATGCAGACTTGGATGGTCTACTGCACTTTGAAGCCTCTGGCTTCTCACCAGTTCAGTGGGGTGAAAGGCAGCTCCCCTGTAGAACTGGGCATAAAAGACTATGCCCAGGTTTCTATTAAAATCCATACCTGCCCACAATACCTTCTTTTTTCTTTCAAAATCCTTAAAATTATGAGCCATGAAAATTTTTCCCATATGTAGGGAGTGACATTCTGGAGACATACATGGACCCAGTAGAAAACATCCTGGGGCCTTGAATTTTTGCCTAATAGTAAGACATGCACTGAACCATCTGGCGCAGGTTTGGCAGCTGTGTACCTATGGTATACACAACAATAGATTCTTAGATCCACATACATTTGGTCTCAGGGGCTTGGGGAAGAGACCAGTGGACCTGTAGCCACCCCTAATTACATGATCTTAATCTCCACAAGACCCTAACAGGGAGTATTCCTAAGATACCTTCCTTTCTGATGAGAATAGCAAGGATCAGGGAGAACCAGGCCTAAGGCAAGTACTGAGATTCAGGAGCGTCCAAGGTTGGGGGTTTGGGGGAACCTTTTTTGGGTGCTGACCTTGTCTCGGATCTGCTGCCGGACCTTCTCCCGCTCAGCCTCCATGCGGGCATGCTTGGCCTTGCGCTCCTCCTCCTGCTGCCGCAGGGCCTCCTGCCGCTCCTCCTCCTTCTTCTGTGCGTCAGGGTCCTTCTCCTCCTCGCCACCCAGCATCTTCCCCATGTCTTTGGTGGCCCCTATGAGGATGCAGGGGTGGGAAGAGGGAGTCAGCTGGAGGAGAAAAGATCAGGTGGACTGAGGTCCCCTTCCCATTTGGGTCAGAACCTGGGCGAGGTACACGCTCACCTCCAAGGGCCTGCTTCATGACAAAGTCCATCCTTCAGGGTCTGGTTATTGGGTTCTAGCCTGCAACTGAATTTTCATGCAGCTCTTCCAGCTGGTCTGCTTCAAGGAAATGTGCCCACCTGCAGAAGAGAGTTGGGGAGGGGGTTAGATGGAAAAGCTTCTGCCCAAGCAAGGAAGTAGAGACTGGCATAATAATGGCCTAGGTTTGATTCAAACAGGGCACTACCAATCAGAGGCCAAGGCTCAGTGTCTTAGTAGGAGATGAGAAGAGAAGGGGGGGGCTGTTCACTGACCACTTACTGTGACCCAGAACATACATGTGCCATCAAGCAGTTTCCGGTTCGGATTTTAAAGTCTTTGTTCTGAATATACTTGATTGAAGCCAGAAGTGTTGGAATGAGGCTGGAATTTGGGATTGGGAGAACTGTGTTTTGATGCCACCTTCACTCATTACTTTCCATGTGACCTTCTGCAAGATATGGCCCCACCTTGAGCTCCAAGTTGCTTCTTCCTTGAGTGAGACAGGACTGGGAATGCTAAGGTTTCATGTTTTGAATGTGAGTGTCTCCCACAGGCTCATGTGTTTGAGCTTTAGTTTTTTGGGAAGGTCCTGGCACCTTTAAGAGGTGGAACCTTGCTGGAGGAAGGAAGCCACAGGGGGTGGAACTTGAAGTTGGCTAGCCCACCCTGCTTCAGTTAGAGAAGCTGTGCGACTCTCACTCTCCTTGGACATGACTCGGTCTGCTCC
Organism: Typhlomys cinereus; assembly: GCA_023101885.1. Classification (NCBI taxonomy): domain Eukaryota; kingdom Metazoa; phylum Chordata; class Mammalia; order Rodentia; family Platacanthomyidae; genus Typhlomys; species Typhlomys cinereus. The sequence goes on from JALPQD010000210.1 coordinate 3,515,788, forward strand.
AGCGTCTGCCAGCCAGCCAGGCCTTTTCTGACATAAAGGATTGTATCTCCCCTCTGGAACTGTAAGCTGAATCAATCTCCCTTTCTCCCTTAAGTTGCTTGACTTTGAGTGGTGTCTCACAACAACAAAGAGTAACCAGTTGACAGGCCTTCTGTGGAGACCAGAGAGATGCGGTCTGGACCACCGATTATTTCACGAAGTGAAAGAACGTGTGTTTGTGGCCACAGCACATCATAAGTGTGTGAAAACAACGGGTTAGGTACGGAAACAAATAATCTAATTTGATCGTAGCATATGTGTAAGTTTCATGTTCTGTAACTTTATAGTGATTTTATTTTGCATTCTACATGGGGATGTTGAAGATACCATCATGTTGGCATTTAGGCTTTTACCTAGCAAGGTCCCCGGAGGCATGCTGCTGATACTAGACCTCTAGCCCTCAGTTATTGTGGATCTGTTTTCATTATATTTTTTAGCATTATTTTTGCCTCAGAAGATTTTCTCCTAATAAAATCTTAATGGAAATCTCAATATGCAAAATCTGTATGAGTGGAGCTCTCCCAGTGGAGTGGTGGGGAGAGGAAGAGAGAAACTGGAAGAATTAACCACTAGCTGTAACCACTGCTGTAACCCCAAATCCTGAAGAATCTGAAACTCAGATGTCCTGAAGGATGTCTTCTGGCCTCTACACATGTGCTGTGCCTCTCTATCATAAACAAAAATTATTTAAAAATAAAGAAGATCATGACATAAGGGAAATTATTCCAGAGTATTTCTGAAGCATACATAACTGGTTAAAATTCCTAGACTGGTGGTGAATTGTTGGGAATGCTTCAGATTAAAACTGCCTTTGTGCTTATTTCTGAAGGAGAAAAAGGATGCTGGTTAAGTGCCCAGGATGTAGAGGGAGCTCATAAAATTGTTAACCATTGCTGACTACATATTTATGAGGACCCTAGTGAGCCACAATGGAGCAGGCTGTCCAGGAAGGCAAGAGGATCCACCCTGACCCAGAATTCGAGTTTGAAGGTTGCTCAATTCTGTCAAGATGTTTTCCATTGATTTAGACCTTGGGAGAAGATTTCATTTCTAAGAACAGGAAATGAACGATGAGCAAATCAAGTGATTTCAGGAATTCTTGAATTTTTTACTCAGTGTTTACATAGAACTCAAAGAATTACCAGGTGGTGGTGGAAGATGCAGAATTCTAATTGGAGATGTTTCAAATTGAGAAGCAGAGCACCTGGGCTTCATCCCAGTCCTGTTCCCTGACTTGCTGCACGGCTCAGGCGGGTTCCTCCTGGGCCAGACGTTCCTCTATCCCATCCCTGGTGAGTCTGCTGGAGCAGTGTATCGTGTCGGAGCTGCTGAGCAGCCCACACTGTGCAAGCTTCCTCTCCTGTCCAGATCCTGTAGCTCGTTCCTCCCCTGATTCCAACTGCTTCTTTCTCTCACTTTCTTCATCCTTTGTCTCCTCTTTCTTTCTAACTCCTGTTTTCTTTATGGGCTGCCATTCTTCCCTCTGTCCTTTCATGAACTTGTTTCCAAGAACTCAGTTTTCCACTGGGGAAGCTAAGTATCAGTGATACTTAGACACTTTGACACTGATCTGGGCTCCAGATCCCCGTATGTATTCTTACATTCAGTATCACTTGAATACCTATGATGTGTTAGTCAATATCTTGAGGATATCAGTGAACTAGAGAGACAAATCCTTGCCTTCACACAGATAGCACTCCAAGGTATGTATGTAGGAGTATATGCATATAGGGAAATAAACACATAAAGGTAGCAAATACATCAAGAGATGCATGTCTTCTAGACATCTACTTCTGGGTGTTCTGTGAATACAAATTCAACACGCCACCTCTATTACCACCCTCCTGAAACATCGCTGCCTTTGTGTATTCCTGAAGCAATGGTTACAACTACACCCCTCTCCTAATCTGAAAAAAGTAGATACTCAGTTACCTGTTGGATGATATGCCTTTTAAGGACATTCCAAGACAGTATATAGTCCTGTAGTCTACTTGAAATCCAAGAGAGATACCTTGTTGATTTTGATTGGATATTGATATAAACTTTTTAAAGAAATGAGGGATGGAACTAACTTTTACCTGTAAGTTTTGCATTTCTATGTTTCATCCCATGTACAAACCCATTTTTCCTATAAAAAAGACATATGCTCAAGAACTGATTCTTCTCAATGTTTATATCTCTATTGCTCCAAGTAGGTCCAAAGTATTTCTGTGGCCCAATGGTAGTGTGACCCCAAGAGACTGTTAAACTATCTCTACTTGTCCATTTGTTGAAAATGCCCTAAGTCATCCTTCATTTCTTGAGGTCCAACCTATTCCTGAACACTGTCCATCAAGGGGAGTCTTCCTTCCATGTCAGTGGAAGGAGCATGGGCTTTGGGGTCGGGCCTACCTGGCTCTTTCTAGCCATGAGACAGTAACTGACCTAGGCTCTCTGAACCAGGGTCTTCTCTGTAAAAACAGGGTTTTTTCATAAAAGGAGGAATGCATTTCCAGGTGGTAAGTTAGAGATAATTTGTGGGCTAGGTGCTGTCCTACATGGTGGCCATTATATAACCAATGAATGGCAGCCTGTGTTCACCTGAAGCCTCTCTCTCCTGGCTCCTAAGGCCAATTTAAACAGATTCTCTCTGGATTTCTTTCTTAATCCTCATCACCCCCCCCCACCTCCCTTGTATTGCTAGTCCTTTTTATTGGTGTCTTGGGTTCCTTCCCATCTCTAGCCCTTTCCCGAGGCCCTCGCTTTTCTGGGTGTCTGCTCTCTAGTGCGACGGAAGAGTGTGCACTCCTCTCCTTCACCTCCTGCTCAGGCCCTGATGCTTCCTGGAGACAGAGACCTGCTGTCTCCGCTTGACCCTGAACCTGCCCTAGTCAGTGCCAGGAGGCATGCGAGTGTCAGAGCAGGTGTTTTCACAGCCTTCTTCTTTCTCTCTGTTAGCATCCCATGCCACTCAGACTCCCCTCCCCATCTTTTCAGCCTTCTCATGTCTTCCAGATTCCATGACATGGCACTAATGTATGGAACTCCTTTGGTCTCCATTTCTCCTTCTCAGACAAGTCCCCTCTCTTTCTCCTGAGAGGATTCCTTTCCTTCTGTTAAAATAAAGATGTTCTCCAAACAAACTTTCCATTCTTATATATATATATGATAGACACCAGAGAAAAAGATATATATATATATATCTATATATATATCTATCTGAAGGTTTCTCTGAAAACCTGCACATTTACCCCTCTGCTGTATGCTGTAACACATGCCTAGCATCAAAACACAACTCTGTCAAAGATCAAAAATCACTTTTGCCTCCCCAATCCAACCATCTTTTCCTACAGAATGCGTTATTGCACTGGTTTCCACTGAAAACTCCAGCTGGTGAATTCTTTATTCATTTGCTCACTCACTCACTCACTCATTCATCTTGCACCATGTACTGTAGCAGAGAACAGAGCAATCGTTTGCTCTTATAGCATTGTTAGTCGAGGGGTGATAGATACACAGCACAGCACATACAGCTTTGTTGAGTACAGTAAGGCCAGAGGTGCAGAGTGAGAGTTTTGATGCTGTAGCTCCACAGAACCTTCTGTACTCCTACCTCCTCTCCTACAGTTGCTAACACTGGTTCAGTCTCTGTCTCTTGCTGTTACCCTTCTTCCACATGACCATCACATTAATCTTCCTAAAGGGCAGATAGACCCATGCAAACATACTCTCTTCCCTGTGGCCTTATTGAATCTACCGCAGTCCTTATGTCACCCTTCAAGTCCTGCAGTTTAGCTTCTGCTTTCTTTGCCTCTCATTTCTCATCTCTTGCACATCAACTGACTCCAATATAAGTTCTTTTCAAAAACCCCTCCTCACAGAGGGGTTTGGGCGGGTTATTCCCACAGAATTAGAATACTACTAATCATTAAATGACTATGAATACTTAATGTTTTCTCATGTATAATATGGAGAAGGTTTATGCCTTCGTGCAAGCATCTAAACTAGGTGGTGCTATATCACCACTGTCACCTCCGTCATCATCATCAACAACACATTTAATTTTCCAAGATCCTTCCCAACCATCATTCCCTCCATGGAATTCCTGGTCTACTTGGCAAGGTATGGTGTCTTTCTCTTTAGGGATCCAAGGCACTTTAGAGTACAGTTATTACCATCTCTAACTCATGGCCCGGCTCTTGCTTGTATCTTTCTTGGTTCACCTATCTCAGGATCTATAACAGAATATATCCTCGCCATTTATTTGCTGGGTTAAATATGTTGCGCGTCAAGGAGTGAATGTGAGCTTGTCATGCGTGACGAGGGAAGTTCTGCAGGTCTTGTGCAGCTGGATTTGGGTTTCACCGCCAGGAGGCGCTCCTCGGAGGTTCTGCAGAAAACCTCGGGCCGTCCCTGCGCGGGAAGGATTGTGGAGGGAGGTGGCCGCGGCGGGAGGAGGATGTTGGCCCGGGGAGGGGGGAGGGAGCCAGGGAGGGGCGAGGGTCGCGCGACGCCAAGGCGTTCATGCCTTTAAGAGTGCGAGTATGAGCGATCCTTCCCCTTTCCTTCTGACTTTCCCATCTGTCACTGTTCCAAAGCAGCCACAATCTGCTTAGACTTGGCCTTCGGAGTACATGCTGTTTTTTAGGGAACCTGGCCCCCCTTCATCTGACAAGCACATTCAAGTACCTGCAGTGTTTATCTTCGTGGGCGTTTTTCTGTTTTTGTGATTCAAGTCTGGGCTATATTCACTGCAAGTCAATTCAGCAATCAATTTTTTAAGAAGATTCCACACTAATGGCGGTGGCTGGCACCGAGGATGCCCCCCCATCCCTAGGAGGGAGAGGCGCTGGGGGAGAAGACGGGAAAGCGGAGGACGTGAGAGACCGAAGGGTATTCTGCAGAAAAGCAGACGCGGCAGGGGCTTTGCGAGCCCCCAACCTGAAACGAGGCAGGGACCGGGCGCCCCTTTCCCGGCCTGGCCGGTGCGGAGCCCCGCTGGCCCAGCAGCTCTCCCCGGTACCGCTCGCCGGCCCGAGGTCCCCGCTTCTCCCCACGCACAAGCGTCACCACAAGACAAACTGGTTCTCAAACTTTACCCGGGGAGGGGACGGAGTGGGGCGAGCCCGAGCCCGATCTTGCGACCCGGAGGAGCGGACCCTGCCGCCCCTACCGCGGCTCCTCCGAGAGATGACAAATAGTCCCTCCCCGCCTGCCCGACGTCCGTCCGCCGCCCTCGGACTCACGCGGACCCTGGCTCGAGCAGGCTTCCCTCGGGGCGCACGGCCCCGGCTGCCGGGGGACTGCAGCCCAAAGTAGCGGAGGCCGCTGCCCCCCACCCTTTGCTCTGCGAGCTCCAAGTTGTTCTTCGGGTTCACACTTGAGGCTCCGCCCGCGATCAGGACGCCCGGGGCTGCCGGGCTCTGCGCCCCGGGCCCACCGCTCCCTGGGCGGTGCGCGGCGAGCGCTGCCTTCCCCTCGCCTGCCGTTGGCCCGCGCAGGGAGCTGCTCCTGCAGCACCACGGCGAGCGCGCGGGGGCGGGGGTCCCCGCTGCAACCGCTCAGTCCTGACGCCAGCGCCCCCGCAGTCGTGGAGATCTGTCCCCCCAACCACACTCCCCACCTTCCCCGGCTGCCCCAGGCGCAAGCGTGCTCCCTGCTCCCCAGCAGCCCGGCTCTGCTCCCCGTCCCGTGTCCGGCACCGACCTGGCGGTCCAGCGACCGTCTAAGCACTGCAGGGCTCCGGCCGGCTCAGCCAGGCGGTTCCTTGTGCTGTTCCAGCGCCCGCCGCAGCTCGGTGTAACTCCGCCAGGCGAGCTGGGGCCGCGGCTGCTGCCGCGGGCGGATGCCGAAGGCGCCCTCCAATCACGCCCCTCAACCGGACCCTGACGCGTCTCGGCTCCTCTTCCAGATGGGAAATTCAAATCTCAATCTCTCTCTCCTTCCCTCCCTTTCTCCCTCCCTCTCCCTCTTTCTTTCCCCCTTCTCTCTCCCTTTTTCTTTCCCTCCCTCCTTTTCCTTCTGCAGCCTCCCCCTCCTTCCTCTTCCCCCTTCCTTTTCTCCGTTTCCCTCTTCCATTCTCCATGCTTTTAGCTTCCTCTTCTCTAGTTCTCCTGACCCCTCTGCCTTTCATCGTACCTATCCCCATGGCGTATAGCTCTAGTGATTCCCCTATAGCCAGGTGTTTTGGTCAACTTGGCTATGTCCAAGTTCCAAGAACCATGAGCTTGCTGCAGGGGTTGGGGAACAGGGGTGGAGGAAGGTTTTTTTTTTTTTTTTTTTTTTTTAAAAGCAGAAATTAGAGGAATCTACCTCCTCGGGAAAGCCATTCTTTGGTTCCTGCAGGCAGGGTGGCCAGACACCTCTTGGGTACCCTGTTTCCCTATAGAAACTCGGTTTCTGCTAATCCTCATTCATCTGATTGCTCCTGTTCTAATTCACCTGCCATCTTTTAGCCCTCACTGCTTCCTTCAAGACAGCCCAAGATACAGGAAAATAGCTTCTGAGAGGAGAGCCTGGCTCTAGCCCTTGGAAGAATTGCAGGACTGTATGCATCCCTCAGGGTTATGTCAGAGTGGAGAGGACATCGCCTCTGTTAGGGCGTGGTTTCTTTCCCAGGAAGGAGCGCTGCAGCAGAGGATCTAGGAGAGGGAGTGGTGATATGGTGCCAATAAGGGGAACTACTCCCTTGGACATAGTCTCAGAGGTGGCTCAAAATGAGGGAGAGGGGGGCACATTGATGTATGCAGCCCACTCACGTACAGAGGCACCTGAAACTCGATTCTGTTCCTCCACTTAAGAGGGGCTCTGTGATAAATACCCTCCTTCTGTGGAAGCACCCTCCATTTAGTTGGACCATCATTCTTTATTTTTAATAAACTCATTCTTTATTTTTAATCACCATTTCCTAGAGTGACATTAAAGTGTATGTGTGTGTTGTGGGGATGCTGTTTGATTAGAGTGACTTAGATTTGCCACTAATGCTTGAGGCAAGTTCTAGGCCAGATCTGACATTCTGTCATTTCAAGAGCCACAGCCCCCCTTCCTTTCTCCGTGTGCTTTAGCAACATGCTCCATAAGCAAAGCCTGTGCTGGAAGCACTCTAGCTACAGTTGGGATTTCCCCACAGTTGGCATTGCCTTTGATGTGGATGTCAACTAAACCAGGATAAAAGCTCAACTTAGGCTTCAGGCAAACAACGTTCTAGGCAGTCTCTAAGACAGACTTTTGTTTTGAGCTATTTACCTTGAGAAGAAACTTGGGGATGGACATCTACAAATCCAATGAAATGAGAGAAGGTTGAAGGATTTGAGAATGCTTTATGTGAAGGACAGAACCCTGGCTTGTGTGTGTGAGGGAGGGAGAATTAGCTCTAGATGGGTTGGCCAATCTTCCTTAATCAAAATCTTAGGACTTAGTTTAGTGTTTGGCAAAGGAAATTTGTATTGCATGAATAACTATGGCAGTGCTATTGCTGTGTACAGTTTCTGGAGATGGACCTAGGGCAATGGGGAAGGTGAAGAGGAAGGCCCAGTTATCACTTGAGCTGTCCCATCTGTGGCTGTGCTACCTCATGTGAGGCCACAAGTTCTTCAAAGAGGGAGTTGGGTAAGAGGGCATCCAGGTGCCAGCTACCTTTGAATTTAAGCTTTTTCGAATGTATCTAAAAAAAAAAAAACAGAAGTGAAATTGCATGATCTGACATGAACTGTGCCTAGCTGCAGAGATGTTACTGGTGAACAGAAGTTCAACTCAGTTAAGTTTTGGGGGCTTCCTCCTATTGAACAATTAGGGGTAACTCATAATACTTTAGCCATCAATCTTCCATGTGAGCAAAAAGTGGGGGAGAGATGAATGCTTTCTCTCTGTTCAGTGTGGCCAACCTGGACATGACTCTAAAATACACCATGATTACTGAAAGACGATTGGTAAGCATCACGGTAATGATTACAACACGACTGATTGAGACCTATCGGGTCTCAGGTGCTAACTCCAGTATTCTATGTAAGTCGCACTTTCTTATTTAATTTATATGAATCTTTATTTTCAGGATGGAGAAATTGAAACCCAAGGGGAGAAGGTAAGTCTTGAGCAGAGCCAGGATACAGCCCAGTCTGCTCCTGAACTCTGTGGTCCTTATACCATCCTGGACTGCTTCTCTTCCGACACATCCCACAGCTTATGCAAATGGAACTTTTGCTTAGAAGATATATATTTTTTTACATTGACATTTATAGTCATCTCTGCTCTCCAGTTTCTAACACACACACACACACACACACACACACACACACACACACACACACACGATGTATTTACACTCAGATCAAGGCTCTCATGATATGCACATTGCCAGCCTTTTCTCCATCTCCTGCGTCTCTAACCCAGCCTGCTGTGAGCATGAGGGAGTGAAGGTATTAGCTGGCCAGACTCTGGTCCTGAAAGAACCTGTTCTGTGAACAGCTTCTAAGAATCATGCAGTAAAATATGGATTTTTTTTTAAGGTGTCTTATCCTGGCAGGTGTTGAATTTCTACTTTTATGTAAAGCCCTGGGAGCATGGACAGAGACCATTCGAACAGATTCATAATTGCATGTATATGCCTTGAATGTTCACTCGGAAGTTGATGCTAGGACTTTATGTAAGAATCAAGGAGCAATGTATCAGGAACGGAAGCTGTCACAGATGGCAAGTGTCATCAGTAAGAATGGTGTGCAGAAGATGCCTAAGGTCACTTCAGCCCAGAGAGCACCCAGATTCCATGTGCAAGCAGAGGAAGCATCTGGGACCTGATCTGGTCTGATCTGATCTGTTCTGGGGCTTGCTGGCCGATCCAGACCTTCTAGCATGGATGGACACATTGCTCCACATCCTGCCATTCTGGCTTGAGCCTGGAGGGGCAGCATCGGTCTTGGTTTGGATGGGTGTCCCTGTGCCAGGAGCAGAACCAAGCTATGGGGGATGAGGTACCGAGAACTCTGGGCCATCTTGCTCATCTTGCCTTCCATCTCGTTGCCAACCATGTCTAGGATATGATATGATGCTCCCAGTCTGCCTTTGACAACATGGGATGACACAGTGCCAAGGCAAAACCACCAGTGTGCAATGACATGCTGTGTGTGCCTGATGTCCACAGACGACACAGGTCACTGTTGTGCAGTGTGATAGGCGTAGGTCTACTGCTATGTAGTGAATCCCTCCTCATGGGAACTGAGTGATGGTGTCTTGCTAATAGTATCACTGGAGCAGAATATGCCAATAACATTGTACAAGGGTTTGGGTGTAAGGTAAGGGTACCACATTGTACAACACTATAGGACCAAATTACATAGGCTGTACTAGATACAAAGGATCTAGAGACGTGATGCTATTTTTTCGTCTTAGTGTGTAGCTAAGTGTTACTATCTGCTGAGGAGGATTCAGGTGACAGGGCACTCTATGTGACATTGTGTAGTCATGTGTAGACCTTGGCAGGTAGATGTAACCATGTCAGCTACATAGATGGGCTCCCATGTGGTGTGTGTATTTGCATATGGACAACAGAGGCAGGTGGGCATGTATAGATGCAGCCAGGAATGTCACCTCCAAATGCAAACATGCATGCAAAGTATGTCACTGTCCTTTCCCATCCTTACCAGCAGCCAGCTGTTCTAATTCTTTGTCCTTGCTTGGGTAGATGAGAAATCCTAGGGCCCTACATTTGCCACTTTCACATCTCAGTGAGAAGGTACCAGATGCCACATCTGAACCCTGGTGCATGGATGTGTTTCGTGTGTTTACAGAAATTCCCTGGGGAGCCCTTCTCTCTTCTAGCCATGCCCCTAATCTGGGGCCCCTTCTTTCCTGGCATCCTCCTACAAGTTCCTCACAGGTTCCATGTGCCCTTTCTCTGCTCCCATCTCCTCATCCAGACATCCATTAGCATGTCACAGCAACCCCTCTTCTAACCCACACAGTGTACCCTGAGAAGCTCTCTTTTATTTGGAGGTTTCCTGAAACCTCGTATTTTCATGTGTGAAGACCCCCCCACCATCCATCAAAAAGCATGCTTTGGTGATGAATCTTCATTTCTTGGCCCAGGTTCTTTTTCAAGTTTTCTGCTGTGACTAGTCTCCATTCCCCTGACCTCAACTTTTCTGGACATGGTCAGATAAAGCTGTCCATCAGAGACTCTCCTCAAATGCACAAATCCCTTGTTTCTGAGATGGCTTTGGACTTGCTCAGACACTGTGGATTTGCTCTCTGTGTCCTCAGGGGCACCCAGTCCTGATCGTCTTCCCACCTTCCAGACATTCTCTCTCTATTTCCTCCCCTGTGAACCACGTGCTTGGAGAGACAGTCTTCACACTGAGCAACCTCTCTGGAAGCTACAACATACACAGAACAAGCAGAAGTCCATGTTGGAACCACATGATAGACTTCCTGCCGCATATTTTCAGAGTAATCCACTTCTAGTCAAGGTCTCTGGAGTAGGTTCTCCAGGCCTTAGCTCATATGCAGAGAACAGTGTCTGAGATGGGAGCCTAGGAATGTCATCTTTTACTGCCACCCTGGGTGTTTTCAACACATCAATTGGCTGGAAAAACCTGGCTTCGTTCGGGTCAGCAGAATCTATGAATCCTGCTATTCCGTTTCTTGGTCTTACAGGGAAATGGAGTCATGGAGCCACCCAATATTTGGGAATTCACAGAAACTTTGGATCAACTCCTTGTATACATGCGCTGACATCATGATCTTCAATTCGAAAAATCCCGATGTGTAGAGTTGTGGAGGTGTGGTTTTGTTCTCGCTGTAGAAAGAGCTTTTATTTCTTGGTCTCTTTGCTCCCTTTGGAATGGAAAGGCTTTTCTCCCTGTCCCTTGAATGACTGTCGCCAGGGTCTCACCTCCCTTTTGCAGATAGATTTTTCTCTGCCATCGGTGCAAAGGCAGCCAGTAGAAATCTAACATCCACAGAGCAGGTTGGCAGGAAATAAGATCTGAGTCCAGTCAGGACCAAGCACATGCTGCCTAGGAGACAGATGTTGCTCTTTGATAAAATGAATTTGAGAGGACATTATCGCTGTTTTATTGAAGCAAGGGATGCTGAGAAACATGCACAACAGAGCTTAGGAACGCACTGCCCCCCCCCTCCAGGGCCTCTAGGCAAGGAAATGAAGGAGTGTGCTGATTGGCGGCAGGATGCTATTTTAGAGATGGGGGCTGAATATATATATGCTGGGGGAAGTGACACGCATGAAAGGTCTGATGTTCAGTGTTATAGTGCTGGTCTCACACACACAGGGCCCCTGTTCCATTTGGAGAGCTACAGAAAGAAGAAAAGCTGGTGACAGAATACCTTCCTGTAATAGTGCAAATGGGGAAAGAGGCCCAGAAAAGGGAAGGAACTTTCTCAAGGTCACACAGCAAGTTCATGAACCTTTTAATTCCCAGGTAATTATTCATTGATGGGTGTAAGTCAGCATCCAGCCATATGATTCTTAAAAACCTTCATATCAAGTACTAGTCTAGAAATCATCCCTTTAAAAGTCACACAGCAACTTCTGCAGTAGGTATTTTTCACGCATACATTCATTTATCAAACACACAAGGAAGGTCTGTGGCTTTCCCAAGCAAGCACAGGTGTAATAAGGTCTGAACTCCACTCCCCTCTATTCCAAGAGATGCAAACACTCCACTGGGAGTTAACACACGCACCAATTCACACTCTCAAGACTTGCTCAGTTCCCAGACTTTCTGACGCAAGTTGGGGAGAGAAGTCTGCAGACAGTCCACAACAATACAACATGTGCAGCGCTGTCCTCACAAAGAGGGAGGCTGGGGAGCAAGAAGTACACACAGCTTGCCAGCCAGATGGAATGAGAAGCGAAACTCCCAGCAGGGAAGGGGCGCTCCTGACTCCAGAGACTTTGGGGCATCTAGATCATCTCACATGCTCTCTCAGAGAGATGATAGTGGGCTACGGGGTGGGATCTCAGAAACTATGAACGATTGAAGACTGAGCTTTGAGCACAGTTGTGAAGAATTAATAGTTGAAGTGAGCTCCTAAGCCAGCAGGAGAGTGCGAATGATGGGAGGATCCAGCCCATGGTGGGGTGAACCGTTCCCTGGGCAGGGAGATAAGATGGGGGAGCTGGTTGAGTACTTTGGCACATTTCAGCATACTTGGACAGACTTTATAGTCTGGCAAGTCAGGTTTGCTCCTCTCTCCGTAGTCCTGTGGACATGCTGTGGCCAGTTCCCTTGGCTCCTGGTGCTGGTATCAACTCTCCTGCCAAGATGGACTACGAACTGTAACTGAGGATCAGAAGTCAAAATAAAGCCCCTTGTTCGCATAATCTGTTTAGTTGTGAAGGTAGCCCTCGACCCAATCCTACCTACGTGACCAGGACCAGGACTTTCATCAGTGCAATGGGAGAGAGATCCCTACCATCCAGGGTGGCCGTGGGGCTGGAGTGAATCCGTGCTCCCCCAGGGAGCATCAGCTATCTTTCTCCCATCTCTCTGGCCATGCGATTCTCTCCTGTGGGTTTGGGACAGTGCTACAATTAGGAGAACCTCCCCACCAAGAATTTTGTTTTTCAGTTTCCCAGAGTTTAAGGTTGAATGAGGAAGAGCAGAACTGAATGCTCCAAGGAAACCTGGGCACTTTCTTTATGTCTTTGCTCCTATTGAACTTTCCCCTTCCTCTCTAGAGCACAGGGGACTGGGATGTTACATTCCTAAGTGGAGGACACACGAAGGACATCTGGGGGAGGGGTTCAGGCTTCAGGCTGAGGAACAGGAAGAATTTTCTACCCACGGGTTTAAAAACGACTGTTCTGTTCTATCCCACCTCCACTTGTTTCTTTCTGGCAGGAAGACAAAATAAAACAAAACCCCCATTTATTTGGCAAGCAAGAGGTCTTGGGAAGATGGAACCAGGAGAAAAGCTTGAAGGTACCACAGAGGAAGGAGCTGTTATTCACATGACCCCTCCCTCTCTGAGTGGTGATTTGTAATCTTCATCTGACTACATCCCTGTGGCTGCATCTTGGTTACCCTGAATGTCATTACCTCTCTTTCATATTCACCTAGGGAGACTCAGGTTCAGAGGGACTAAGTACCTTGCTCAGGGTAACAGAGTCAAGAGGCATCACCGTCCTCATTCAAAGCTGCTACAGGAAGTCACATTCGTGTGTATGTATGTGTACAAGGCCCTCGAGTGTGTGTTCCTATGGAGGCCCAAAAGTGACATGTGGTATCATTCTTGATTGCTCTACCTCCTTGTTGCTTCATCCTGGGATTGCTCAACCTTCGCCTTGCTTGCTTGGGGTGGCATTACAGACCACCTACCATTTCCATCTGGTATTTTTACATGAGATCTGAACTCAGGTCCTTCGCCTCTGAGAGAAAAGGCTTTCACCCCGGAACCAATTCCCCAGCTCCAGATGGTCACAGAGAGGGGGGGGGGGGTTATGGTTTGTACGTGAGTTGTCCCCCCAGACTCATGTATTTGCACTAACTGTCGTTAATGTTTGGGAAAGTCGTGTCACCTTTAGGAGGCTGGACTCTTGCTGGAGGAAAGCATGTCACAGGGGCGGGTGTTGACGGTGGGTAGCCCCTTCCTCTAGCAGTCTGTTCTTGCAGCTAGTTTACTGCTTGCTCTCTCAGCCTTCATGACATGATGGGTGTGGCCTGAGGCTCCTCCAGCTTCTGCTGCCCGCTGTGCCTTCTCTGCTGTAACAGACTATGTCACCACTCTGGAACCTTGAGCTAAATAATCTCTCTCCCTTGAGCTGGTTGTTTGAGTGTCATCTCACAGCAGAGAAGGGTAAGGGCAACAGGGGAGATCGGGTAGGTTTCTAGGAGCCCAGCCTGTCCTTGCCTGATAATCAGCTTTGTAACCAGCTTTCAGATCCATAGGAGAACGTGGCTTTCTAAAGCATGCCTCTGATTGCATCACTCTTCTTAAAGCATGTGGTGGTCACAGCTTATTTTGCCACTCAACGCCCACTCCTCCCTCATGGGCCATCAGCTCTAGAGGAACCATCTGTGAAGCCATCCCTCCGTATCCGTGGGAGATCAGTTTCAGGACCCCCATGGATACCAGCATTCTTGGATGCTCAAATCTCTTGCATAAATGTGTAGTATTTGCACTGAGTCTGTGCACATTCTCTGTGGGCTTGGGGAGACACTTGCTATTTTGCTTAGCCCAGGCCACATGGTCTGAGTGAAACACAGCTGAACCTCCATGACCATGTGGGTTCACCTGTGCTCAGATGCAAGATATCTGGGGAAATACTGCATCTGGATTATTATGGAAACAATACTATATTGTTGTGCCATAAGCAAATACAGTAGAATGGTTACACAGCACTTATATTGCACTGCGTATTAAAAGTCATCTAAAGATGCTCTCTCCCTTTCCTCTCTCTCCTTTCCTCCTTGCCTTCCTGCCACCCCCTTCATTCCTTTATTTGTTCCTCCTCTTTCTTCTCTTTCTTTTTCCTTCCCTTCTTCCCTCCTCTCACTCCCTGTGTCTCTCTCTCTTTCCCCCCCATTTCTTTCTTTCACAAGATGAGCTCTTAGGTAGCCAAGGCTGGCCTCAAACTTGTTATGGGTCCTTGGCCTCCTCCTCTGGAGTGCTGGGGTTAGTGGATACAACACTACATCAGCTTGGAGGCAACCTAACCATGTAGGAGGATATACACCTGTGGACTTTGGGGTCCTACGGGGGTGTCTTGGAACATCCCCAACAGTGAGCTCCTAACAGCAAACAGGCTGTGACAGAACAACACAAGCCCTGTCCTCTAAGTCCTGGACAGGCTCTCAGGAGGTGGTTTCATAATACATGAAAGGAGCCTCCCCAGACACCCAGGCAACAGCCGGGGCCTTCCTCTGTGACATCACTCAGGATGCTTCCAGACTTCTTTCACAGGAATTTGTTCTCCATGTCTAGGCTGCAACCCCTTTTGGGGAGGGGTTCACAGTTACATAAATGACTTTTTTTTTGTGCTTTCCCCATTCGCGTCTTCTGACGGTGGCTGAACAAAGCAACATTCCCTTTGACTCCCCAGTGAGGCTCCATCCTGCCTCAGGCCCAGCGGCAGGAGGACCGCGAGCTGCCCTGGCTGACTTTGATCAAAACTCCCTTGTCTTGGTTTTCCAGTCCACATTCTCTCGGCTGCCTCGGCAGGCCTGTCGTCAGCCCTTTGATCATCTCTGTGACTTTCCACTGAGCCTGGCGGGCTCCATTAGGAGGGCGATGCTTCCTCCTGCTAGTGTCACTCTTGCAAAAGCCCCGATGAGTCCCTGTCTCCTGCAGCAGCAAGTCCAGATGCATGGGGCCCCTGATCCACCTGTGCCTCCTGCCCAGCCTGCTGCCCAGGCCTCTGCTGCCAATGCCCACCCTTCTTCTCAATCCCGGCCACTTCTGATGTTTGTTTAATGTCTTAACCTGCTCTTTTGCCTGTTCCCTCCCATTGGAGCAAACAGCTGGAGAGCAAGGACCACATCTTGCTCATTCCCAAGTCTCTGGTGCCAAACCCAAGCCTCTTCTGAGACTTGATGGGAAATAGATTTTTATCAGAATATGTAGAAATATTTTAGAATACATGCTTGCCTCGGTCCCTCTCAGGGATGAGATTTTCAGTCCTGGGACCCTTGCTAGCCACAGACCGCAGAAACAGCTCTGGTATCATTTGAATCCTGTGCTTGCCCTTCTTTTTAAATTTTTTTGTGTGTGCACACGTGTTTGTGTGTCAGAGGGCACTATGTGTGCCTGTGGAGGCCCAAGGGTGACTTCGGGAATTACTCTGGATTGCTGCTACTTCCTACTTGCTTTGCTCTGGAGTTTCTCAGGCTCTGCCTTCCAGGACCAGAAGGGCTGGTCACTATCATTTCTGCCTGCCATTTTTTTTTAAATTTTTTATTTATTTATTTATTTTATTTATTCAATTGTGTGTGTGTGCGTATGTATGTGTGTGTGTGTCTGTATGTGTATGTGTGTGTAGAACCACGGACGAATTCGTGAACCACCATGGATGCCTCCACTTGCTCCGCCCAGGGATTCACAGGCTCCGCCCTACCAGGAGCAGAAACACAGGCCGCCCCCGCTTCCGCCTGGCATCTATACGTGGGATCTGGGATCCGAACTCGGGACCTTCCGCCTGCAAGGCAGAGGCTTAACCCCTGAGCCACCTCTCCAGCCCCTGCCTGCCATTTTTAACGTGGGATCTGGGATCTAAATTCAAGACCTGCTTGTGAGGCAGACGCTTACTCCCTGAGCCATCTCTCTTGCCCCACGCTTGCCTTTCCTGTGGCCACTCCTATAATCTCATGAGCCCTTTCATATGCCTGGCCCCATCATGTGCCTTCTGTCACTGGGATGTTTTGGTATGACTTTTGTGGTGACAGCACAGTGTTGACTTGTCTGTCTAGAATCTCCTTGAAGTTCCTCAATCACTGTAAGTTGGGTCTGACTTTATGTTCCACCTCTGTGGGCAGGCATTGGATCCACAGGCATAAGTTAGCTAATAAGAATCATTCTGACAGACTGGAGAAATGGCTCAAGGGTTAAAGCCTTTGCCTCACAAGCAAAAGGACCTGAGTTTAGACCTTCAGATCCCACATAAAAATGCCAGACAGATATGCCAGTGGCCTGCGATTATGGCCCTGGAAAATGGGTCTGGAAACCCCAGAGCACAGCAATAAGGAGGTAGAGTAATCCAGGATGATTCCTGATGCCACCCTTGGGCCTTCTTAGGCACACACATTGTATGTGCGTGCACGCACGCACACACACACACACACACACACACACACACACACACACACACAGAGCCAGTCCGGGTAATTTAACTGGACCAGTGGAAAGCAAACGTTTCTGTGGGATTCGTGGCATTAGTGGGATATGCTTCCCAGCCTCTGGTACCCCTGGTACTCTTGTAACCCTCTAGAGTACTGAGATGATGCCCACACAGAAGAAGCAGCGCGCAGAGAGGTTAGGAGGTCTATCTCTAGATTGTGGATCAGAGCTGGAACATACTTCTGTGAAAATGGTGTCTTTGGGGACTGCTTCCAAAAGATAGTTTGGGGACTGGGATTTCCCCAAGGTCTCCCTTCAGCAGACGCCCAGGCAGGTGCCTCAGGTTTTCCAGACATGTTTTTTGGTCTGAGTTCTCTCTCAGGGAACTTTCATCCTCAAGCATCTTGCTGGGGCTTTATCTGACTTCTTTTCTATTCGATGCATTTGAAAGACCTCTTATTTTGGGTTGTGTAGTCCTTCCAAGGTGACTTTTGGGATGCGTCTGGACTGTGTAATTTCTAGGTCTCTGTGCCTCTTGATTTCAAATGACAAGTTTTTAGTTTTCCCAAGATGCCTTTTTTGCTTTGAACTGCCTCTCAGGCCCTTATTCTTGGATTGTTGCTATTTGACCGAATCTCCTTCCCATGGTCATGGTAAGACTTGGCAATCCACCCCAGATAGGAATACGATGGACACACTAGAGTAATGATTACAACAAGGTTCAACTTGACAAATCAATGAGTTTGTTGGGGTCACTTACAGGAGTAGGGGTGAATGTTATTGGCATAGTTTGCCTGCATGTTGCCAATAAACTCATGACAAAATGACTTATGGGAACAACGGGTTTTATTCTGTTTTATGATGGTCTGTTTACGTATCTTAGCCCAGCTTGGCAGGAGGGTTCATATCAACAACAGGGGCTGAGGGAACTGGCCATACCATATCCAAAGGACTGCTAAGAGAAGGGCAAACCCCCCATTTTCCAGACAGGATGTCTATCTAAGTATGCCAAAGACTCTCACCTCCCTGAATCCACTCTCTCTATCTTCTACCTGCCCAGGGAATGGTTCATTCACCATAAGCTGGATCTTCCCACATCCATCAGACAATCTCCTGCAGGATTGCTCAGGGCTTAATTGAACTACTAATTCTTTACAAATGTGCCCAGAGTTCAATTGTCAAGCTGATGCCTGTGGCTAACTATCACGGTTACTTACAGGAACAGTGACAACTAAAAAGCAGCTGCACTTCCAGAAAATCCTCTGGCCCCAGCATGCTCACAGCCTCCCCATAGCTGCATAATGGAATCCCCTCTCAACTGACCTTTCTCAGCCTATATACCCTCGGGCCACTCTAAACCTCAAGACCCTCACTGGTGGGTACATGTGATGGCATGTGTGGGTACATGAGTTCTAGCCCCGCCCACCTGCTCCGTCTCTGAGGCAACATCAACAGTCAACAGAAGTAATCCCAATAGTTCTGGACAAAAATGGCAGAGGAAAATGCCATACAACAAGTATCCAGGGGATTACTGACAAAGAAGAGGATGTGGTTAGAAAGTCAGATGAAAGCCACAGTTTTTTTTTAATATTTTATTTATTTACTTTGTGTGTGTGTGTGTGTGTGTGTGTGTGTGTGTGTGTGTGTGTGCGCGCGTGTGTATCAGAGGGCACTCTGTGTCCCTGTGGAGGACCAACGGAGACTTTGGGAATCATCCTAGATTGCTTCTACCTCCTTCTTTCTTCACTCTGGGATTTCCCAGGCTCCGCCCACCAGGGCCATTGGAAATGCAGGCCACAGCCATTTTTGCCTGGTGATTTTTATGTGGGACCTGGGATCCGAACTCAGGATCTTCTGCTTGCAAGACAGAGTCTGAACACCTGAGCCATCTCTCTAGCCCCAAAGCCACAGTTCTTACTGAGTGGTTCTTAGCACAAATACATCCACTATGGAGACTTATTGAATTAACTTGTTCCAATCTCAGATTCTCTGGCTACATTTACCTGGTCAATTCCTTTAGCAAACAGCCCTCTCTGGATCCTTCAAGGATCTATACAGACTTCCTTATCACTTCTTGGGAAACTGAGGCCTGTGGATGTTGGCGTCAGATCCCGGGTTCGCCTGTGAAGAGCACCCCCTGACTGTTTCTCACTGCTGCGCTCTGCGGTGGCGTCAGGCTGTCATGGTGCCAGGCTCGGCCTTCATATGCCACCTCATTTTGCAGCGGACAGTGGGAGGGGAGCCCTCCTCAGCTGTCCTGTCGGAGTAGTACGATCATCTCCTCTCTGCAGATGAGGAAACAGGACGGAGCGTCGCCTCCTCCTGCTCACCTCAGGATGTGCCCCTCCTGTATGCAGCAGCCCACACAGCGTCCTGTAAATAACTGCATGTTCCCAACACCTCTCCTTCTCCTTGGAAACCTGCTCTGTCTTTGGACTTGGGTTGTCAAGATTCCCCAGCTGGGCTCCATGCAGAGCAGGGCAGGAGCTAAGAGGCTGCATTCAAAGGTCCAGGGCCAGGTGTGAACTCAGTCATCTAGTGGCTGGGTGACCTTGGCACACCACTGAACCTCTCTGAGTCTCCTCATCTGAAATGCTGGGGCATGATAACGAGTGTGTATAATGAAGACTAAGGAAGGACTGTCTGTCAGTGCTCGGCTGAGCACTGAGGCACACAGTAGGTGCTAATGAAAACACATGTCACATTAACTTTATCTCATTTAAGCTGCACAGTGACTTTATGGGCAAGTGCTTCTGCTTTTTCCAGATGAAAAAAGGACCAAGGGAGGAAACGCACTGGAAAGGTTCGTGTCCTGCCTTTGCATTTGGATGGGAGATGGACTCACTCCACGGGTGGCTTAGGAAGAGGTGCTACCAAGAGCTTGCTCAGAGTAGCTGCATGGCATCTCTGCAAAGACACTGGGGTCTGAGAGTGTTCTTCAAAGGCTCCTGAGTGGGAGCCCTCATCCTCAGGCAGGTTCAGTGGGAGGCTTGTGTCATGGAGCTGGGTTACTGCCTTTCCACGGCTCCCTGCAACCAGCCTGGCCGGCTTCTCTGTGCTTTCCTACTAGAAGAGGGCACTATGAAGGGGACATTTCCAAGTGTCTGATAGCCATAGGAGGAGAGTGGTCTTGTCTTGTGGAAAGTGTGGCCTGGTCCCAGGTTCTAACAGAGCTGCCTCCTTTACCCTCGGGTCAGTTGAGTCCTACCCTGTTCTCTGACTCAATGCCAGGTAAACTGAGGCTGGGGGGTGTTATGTCAGCTACTTTAGCTCACACTGCTCTGCCAGTGTGACTTGTGGTCCTTTCTGTGTGATCATGTGAGAGAGAGGCCCGCATGGCCTCTATTGAGAAAGAGGCCTTTTCTGTGTGAGGCCAATGAACACATAGCTGTGAGGGGAAGAGAGGCCTCAGGCCAAAGGAGTGGAGGGCTGGTAAGAGCTCGGGGTGCTGGAGAGAGGGATCCGGGCCTGAAGCTACTACCTGGGCCTCAGCATTTCGTGCCTGTGTGATGCGGGTGGGCGCTGAACCTCTCAGAGAACCCTCTTCAGGGCAGATGCCAGGCTTGAGGCAGTGCCAGCACTTGTTCAGTTGGTGCCTAACAGCGAGTCCCAGGCCCCATGTGTGGGCACAGGGTACCCATATGCCAGGGCTGTCACAAGTTTTCTGCCTGTGTGTGCTCAGGTGACAACCCTGGGAAGTAGTCCAGGCCTAGGGTCCGTCTCGAGGTGAGGGACAGAGCGCAGCTACTTCACTCGTTTGACAGGTGGCATCGCTGTGGTTTTGCCACATCTATGTGGCACCTATTCCACTGACGGAGTGCATCTTCCTAACTTCACCGGCTCACACTTCTTCACGAGATTTCCCAGAGGCCCACTTGAACCCAACAAAGCAGAACCAGGAATATGAACCATGAGTGTCAACATCAAGAGGAATCCAGGAATGCTCCACTCCAGGCAGAGCTGTCTGAGGCTAGCCCCCAGGGCGCCGAAGGAGGGGCCCTCCTGCATGCACTGAAAGAGATCTGAAGCACGCAGCTGCTCCTCAGTGCACCTTCTCTTGTAACCGAGGAAGGCTAAAGGCTGGGGATATGGTTCGATGGGTAAAAGTGCTTGCCGTGTAAACACGAAGACCTGAGTTTGAAGCCCCAGTGCCCAGGTGAAAAGCTGGGCATAGCTACAT
Organism: Typhlomys cinereus; assembly: GCA_023101885.1. Lineage (NCBI taxonomy): Eukaryota > Metazoa > Chordata > Mammalia > Rodentia > Platacanthomyidae > Typhlomys > Typhlomys cinereus. The sequence continues at coordinate 3,536,774 of JALPQD010000210.1, forward strand.
ATCCTGTAGCCACATCACTGACAGATGGCAGCAGGCAGATCCTCAGATCCTCAAAGCTTGGGGGCAGCTACCAGCCAAACCCCCACGTTTCTGGTTTCATAACAAACATTGTTTCAAGGTGATAAGGTGGAGAAAGACACCCAGCCACCTTGCTAAGACCTCCATATGGACTTATGAGCATGCAAAACGCACACACACACACACACACACACACACACACACACACACACACAAGAAAGAAAAAGAGACAGAGACAGACAAAGACAGGAAGACAGAAACAGAGAGACAGAGAGAGGAAAAGAGAGAGAGAGAGAAGGAGATAGCAAGGGAGATTTGCGAAATAGAAAGAGATAGAGAGAAAGAGAGAGAGAAGAAAGTAAAAGGATATATTTTGTGTCTCTGACCTCCAGTTGACCAATTCCTAGTAACTGGGAAGCTGCCCTGGCAATTCCTGTTTCTAAGAACATTATAGCCGATGTTGTGTGGGACCACTGCGAGGGACCCCCATATTTGCTACCTCCCTTAGATGCTGACCCAATTGGGAATGCTGTCTTTGCTTCGTTCCGTTTCCTTTCTCTCCCATGGACTCTTTCTTTCCAGCTATATGAGCCTACAAGGTTGGTTTGAGTCTTCTCCCTTGTGTCCCCTCCAGGGTTGGATTCTCTCTCCAAGCCTCAGTTTGCTCATCTTTGAAATGGACACACTAGCAGCCACTCAGCAGGTCATTCTAGCGCCAATGGCACGCTTGGTTCCTGGTGAAATTTCCTGCCCATGTGAGGATCCATTTCTGTTCTCTGCAACTCCCTGGCACACAGGGCGGCATCAGCCTGCTCCTGGGGTCAGTCGGCTTGCCTTGGGGCAAAGAATCTGGGGAGGCACCTGAAAGGCCCGACTTCCTGACAGCCGTTGAGGGGAATATTGCAGGTTTCAGCAGAGGCAGCTTCTGTTTTTAGCTGAAGTCACCGCTGTTCAGCCCCCATGTGGAAAGAAGGAACGCAGTGCAGAAATAGCCCGTCCCAGGGGCTACCCAAGAGAAGGGCTTATTTTGATTCAGGATGCTGCACAAACTGTGGCAGCCTTGTCAAAATACATCTGCCTCTCTCTGTGCTGCCCACGGATCCTGAGACTCAGCCAGGACATGCGTGGCTGCCAGCCGCTCACATCTGGAGCCCAATCCCCGGGAGCTGAGGACAGCCAGCTTAAGACATGGTAGTAGCCATTCCCTGAATTCTGGAGGACACAGAACCCTCCTTGGTCTCCAGGTTTATTACCCAAGGAGGGGCGATGGGGGGGGGGTGACAGCCCATGGCTGGTGAGCTTCAGCCCAGCTACAGTGATTCACTGTGATAGGGTCTCCCTCCGTCCCCACACATCCTCTCCTCCTGAGTCCCCCTGCACCTTGGAGCTGCGTGGGCCCACCAAGCAGACCCTGCTCTTCTGACTTTCAGAGCTCAGGAGGCGCCTCAACTGTACTTCATGCTGGTTCACCCTAATTCCCTGCCCTATGTCCTGACAGAGGCCCAGAGTCGAGCAAGAACCCAGGAGGCTCAGCCTCCAGAGTCAGAGTCCAGAGGCTCCCCACATGTGACAGGCTCCCAGTTGGATCCCCTGGAAATGCCACAGGCAGCAGTCTGCTGCTCGAATGCCACCTCTGGACCCCTGAGTCTGTGTGATGTCCCTGTCTCCCTCTATCCAGCTCTATCTATCCACCTTCTCTATCCCCGTGTTCCGCCCTGACGCCTCCTAGGCACGTCTACCTGCCTCTGCCTGGTTCTCCTGAACTCGTCCCCTTCAGCCCTCCAAGCGTTTGCCCCCAGGCTTCAGGGAGCTTGACTCTGACCCTCCTCAAACAGTGGGTGCTTGCCACTCTCTAGGTGGCACTTTCTGAAGTGGACAACGTGGGTCTGGGGCACAGTGATGTGCTCTTGCAGGACTTGTCAGGGCTGTTAATATGTTGTCGTGGGCAGGGCATCCGAGAAATGCAGGTGTTGTCAGAGTCTAAGTTCTTGGCCTTGGTGGCCAAGTCTTTCTCAGTGTGACCCTCACTTACTTGTGCTATGGCCCCTCCAGCTGATCCTCTGACATCAGAAAATTCCAAGAAAAAAATAGTAAGAGAGAAAAGAAAGAAACAAACACCACCTGGCATGCTCCCCGTGCCTTTCACAGGCCCCCTGCCTTTGTCTCCCTCCCACTCACCTGCTGCCAGACCTGCTCCTCCCACATGCCTCGCCTGGCCAGCCTCCCTCACCATGAGGAAACCACGCACCTCTTCACGCCCCCAACCACCCCCAACACACACAGCACTCCACACACATACCGCATATGACATAACACCCCACACATAACACACACACACAACACACACACACACACTTCATACCACATACTACACACACATACTATATATCACATATTATACACACACCACACATACTACATACCACATGCCACACACATGCATGCACCACACATTCACATATGCACACACACATACACCACACGCACCATATACACTGCATACTCGTGCACCCATACTATAATCCACTCCACACACACGCCAGACATATATTGTATACCACATACTTCTTACACATGCATACACTCCACACATATTGCATACTATACACACATACTATATACCACACTATAATATACCACATGCAAGATACTACATACCACACATTACACAAACATATCTACGTACTATACACACAGACACGCAGGCACACACACACACACACACACACACACACACACACATACACAGAAGGAAAAAAAGGCCATGGCAGTTTAAAAGTCTCCATTATCTTAGCATAAAAGCACCACAGCTAGAAGATCCAAAGCTCTCTCTTTGGAGGCCGAGGCCCCACACAGACCCGAATGCCTTCTCGTGCTCTCTATTCATTTGGTCCACCTCAGCACCCTATGTTTGATGCCTGGTTGAGCGGCCTACATTGCTCTTGCCTCAGGACTCTTGCACGTGCTGTTCCCGCGGTTCTCCTTCCCATCTACAGGGCCGCTCTGTGTATCTTCCTCCCCTGTTCTCTTCTCAAGCAAGATGCCGATTCCGTCACACTGCTCTAATTTGTAGTCCTTGTTACGGCCCGTGAACTATATTTGTTGGCGTGTTTACTGACTGTCTCCCCAGCAGCGATGACCTCAGTCAGAAGACGAAGCCCCTGTACCTTTCCTAAAGCGTCCACTCGTGGGCCTCTCTGCCCATGGGCTGTCTTTGAAGGGCCCCACATGCCCTATTCTCTGGATCCGATCCGTGCCGGTCCTCTCACTCCATCCTCTGCCCCGTGGTTCCTTGTCTACCTTGGCATCACTCGGCCCAGGGTGCTTTCTGACCTGTGGTGCACGCAAACCCACTAGGAGACTGGTCCTGGAGGCGGCAGCAGGGCCGTCATTGGTCCTCACTGGCAACACTCCTTCTGCCCCTGCCCCACCCCGGGGGCCTTCCTGAGCCCCTCCCAGCCTCAGCCAGGGCAGGTGGTGAACACCTGTCTGTTGCACCCCACCATCATCTCTACTGCTATCTTGGGGCTGTTTGATGATAGACTGTCTGAAAGTCCCCTTCACCCCAGAACAAGCCCAGGGCTGATGTGCTGCCAGCATCATGGGGTTTACTGAACGAGCACTCAGGCCTTCAGGACTGGTGACCAGAAGTGTGGGGGCGGTCACAGAAACTGGAGAAAAGGGCACTGGGCTCCCCCTGTAGTGTTGCTCCTTTAAGGGGTTCTGGGGCAGTGGGTCTCGCTGGAGTGGCAGGCTATGCACCTTCTACCCCCTCAAATTCCACCTGGGTTGGGAAGCCTTTGGGCAGCTCAGGAGGGTCGCAGGGAAGCAGGCTCATCTCCCTGGAAAATCCGCCACTCCAGCAGGCTGATGTGGGTTCAGTCTCCAGCCTTTCTGCTTTAGGGTCTGCTCTGACATTGGTGGTTGGGGCAAAAATGTTTTATGTCACAGGATTGGCAAAGCTCAGAAGAGGGCCAATTCCAGCCCCTGGATCCAATCTGGGATGGGGGCCTGTTTTTCACATTGCCTCAGACTCCCAAGGTATGGGGGTGGGGCTCTTTTGCAAGAAGTTACCAGGCACAAATACTGTTCACACTCCCCCACACAGCTTCCCGACTCAGTCAGCTCGGTATTGCCAGAAGAACCCTCCAGAAACACCCTCACACTGTGCCGTGCCACACAGCTCCCTGACTCAGAATTCTGTGGTGGCCTCAAGTTGCCTGTGTTGAGGTCTCAGAGTCCCCTGTGGTCCCTCACTCTTTCTTTGCATTCTGAGGGCCAGACTGGAGTCTCCCACCTGTCCTCTGGTGTTTTCCCTCACTGGTTCATCACAGCACCCCCAAGTACAAGCAGCAGTCTTAGCCGTGTTGTATTTGAGGAAGCGAAGTCGCAGAGCCACACTGATGTTCAGTGCTACCCAGTCAGGCTCTGCGGTGTCTCTGCCAAGGACCTGGCCCACAGGGCCTGGCTGCTCCGGTGCCAGACAGCAGAGCCATATCTCTGCATGCCTAGGGCAGAAGGCATGTTCCATGCGTGTGGAGGGAGGTCCGAGGCAAACACCTGGCAAACGGGAGCTAAGCAGACCTGGGCCAAGTCTCATGCTTACCGCCTGCCAGCTGTGAGGACTTGCGGGCGTTTCTTTGTTCCTCTGGGGCTGGGCATATGGGTCTAGGTTTGCTATAAGGATGATGTGTGTGATGGTGATATACAGCAGGAGGTAGTAAATGCACTGTACCTAAGAAAGTCTGCTTTCTCACTGGGACCCCGGGGGGCCAACCTTGCTGGGTCCCCAGTCACGTAGCCTACACTCTGCATTGGTCCTGTAGTCACAGTGAGTGCGCGTGCCTTGTTCTGGGGATTGTGGATTCCGTGTAAAGTGTCTGGTGTCTGATCCTCGCCGTCTCTGGAAAGGTCATGATCAAGTGTTGGGGTGAGGGTTCTGTGTGCAGGCCTGGCTAAAGGCAGACAGTTTAAAGCCAAGTCCCTACATGAAGGCTGTGGGCTGCGTGGAAAAAGGATTGGTGGCCCTTAACTAAGATCTGGATGTATGGTTCTGGTGAGGCAGGGTGGGCGAGGAGAGAACTGGAGACTAGGGGAAAGGGCCAGAAGCAGGAGGCCCCCATAACCCTGCCAGAAGGCTCTGAGCTTAGGAGGCAAACGCCTGGGTGTGGGCCAGACCCTGGGTGGCAGACGCTATGCCAGCATGGGCATCATTCATCCATCTTGTGAATCTCTCCTGGGATCCTACTCTGTGCAAGGGGTGTGCCGGACTCCTGGAGACCAGCGCGATGACAGACCACACATACGTGAACAATGATAAATGCTTTGAGGAAAGGCGTGTGTCGTGAAGGGAAGTGGGAAGACATACTCCAGGGGACAGCAACTGTGGGGCGGTAACTTTAGATACTGGCATCTTCTGTCACTAAGATGAAAACGACAGCGCAAGGGCTGGGCCAGGAACCAGACTGGCTCCAAAGCTGGAGGAGACGCAGCTTGGGAAGACCTGGGAGTGACGGGCAGTCAGGGCAGGGGGTAGGAAACATTCCATTTGGTCTGGCCTTTTCGGAGCTTCATCAGATGCCTGGTCTCAGGGATCAAGTCACAAGAGACCTCCTCCCTCAGTTCTTTCTCTTTAGTGGGGAACCTAGGCCAGGCGCAGTCTGTTTTACTTTGAGGGTCACACGTGGCTGATAGTTTGGCTCACCTCGAGCTTGACCCGATGCCCCATTCTGTCCTGGGCTGTTAACCTCTTGCTGGATAGAGAGGGCTGACCCCTCCCCAGTCTGCCTCCAGCCGTAAGTGATGGTGGGGAGTAGAGTTCTTTTGCCCAAGAGACCCACCCCCCCCAAGCTGGAAAAACTGGAGCACTTTCCTCTATAAAACCACGAGCAGGAAGGAGGCCCACGCACAGGCACGGCCTTACAACTATGTGCACGCGTGTGTCACATGAGCGATCTCAGTGTGTGCTTCTTGGCCTCTATGTCCAATGTCGGTCACTCCTGCTAATCTCTGAGACAAAATACTTTGGAGCTGAGGAACACCAGACAGGTTAACAATATGTCCATTTCTGGGCATCCCCCGAGGCTCTGGGAGGCACAGACAGAGAGAGGCTCAGAGGGGGTGGACCAGGCCAGCCCCATCCAGCTGACATCAGAGATGATGGATGCTGCCGCCGCTGCTGTGACTGCTGGGACACTGACAGCCCCCCCTGCTGCTCAGCACCCCATTCTCTGAAATCCTGTTGCAGCTGAGCCTGAGTGTGATAAGCCATTTAGAGTGATGACTCCCCAGGGCCCGTTGGGGAATCTTGGGAGACACTTTCTTCAGAGGGAACTCCAGTACATGCTCCCTAGTCCTTGCCTCTCATCTCGGTTTCCTCGCCTGTGAAATGGTTGTCCTAAGTATGGTGTGTAACGAGAGAATCCAAGGAGAGAGCTCCCATATCCCCTAGCTCTGGGGAAGGCTGTGTGCCACAGGCAGGGCACTTGTCTAGGACGGCAGAGGAGAGGCCCACGGCCGTCCTTTCATGGGCTCATGGCTCTGGACAGCCCCCCAGTTCAGAGAACAAAGTGTGGCTATGTTAGGGAGCTTTGTGACGAAATTCCCAGGTTAACTTGAGAAGAAGCTGTTTACCTGGCTTACTGCTGCAGGGTGGCCATGGGTGGCTGGCTCCGATGTTTTGGACCTACTTCAAGACAGAATCTCACGGCAGAATGAAATATCTGTCTACTCTGGGTTCATCATGTGCCTGTGCCCCTGACTTACCTGCGTTTCTCTAAGTAGCTGTGCAAACAGGCTGCATTGAGCAGCGTGCACTGGATGGGCAAGGCCAGGCCAATGACATTCATTCTGTTCCTATGAGACGCTGCAGCCTTTATGTCGCTCCTCGCCTTACTCCTAAACGTTCACAAGTAGCACCTACCCCCATTTTACTAGTGAAAACCTTGAGGTTCAGAGAGAAAAAAGATATACCTAGGTCTCCACAGCTGGGCAAATGGGGAGTTTGGGGTTCCTCCAGTCTGTAGTTCTAACCACTGTGACAATCTGGTATGAGGTACAGAGGGACGCCTCTTGTCCCAGCCCCCCCCTGCCTGGTGCCCAGTGGCCTCCTGTGTGTCTAGGGTTACTTCAGAGATCCTAGAAAGTTCTCACTGGCAGGGGTGGCTGTCCTGGCTGGCAAGGAGGCCTTGTTCATCTGGAGCCTGCCCCAGAGAAGGCCCTTAGAGTCCCAGGCAGGGCTCTTATAGCAGAGCCATAGTTCTGGGTGCCTGCGATGGGGTGCAGCTCAGGGAGTCCCTGTAGGTGGTCCTCTCAAAGTTGACCCCTCCATGGGCTCCTGCCTGCAGGGGGCCTTTCTGCCCAGTGACAGTGCTGTCCCCTCCCTGTGAGAACTCATGTGAACCCCGGTATGAACCTGCTGCAAGTCTGCACAGAATGAGTTCAGACCACATGGTCACTCCCTTAGGAGACTGCTGGTTGCCAGGGGTGGGGTGGGATTTCCCTGTCTGGAGGCTGTGTGCAGGCTGGCAAGAGGCTGGAGGAGTGCAGAAGGCAAGAGCTCACCTTCCCTTGAATTGGAGCACTGATGTCCAATCCTCCCCCATGTGCACCTTGAATAGTCCCAGCCTGGCTCTCCGGAGAGGTGTCAGTTTGAATCCCAACCTCTTCATCTGCTGTGCAGGGTAGTGAGGCACCCACATTTCCCAGTGCCCACTCTCGAGATAAGGGTAGCTCAACTGTGTGTGGTGTAGAAGTGCCACCTGCGTGCCCAGCACAGAGGAGGTTCTTAGAATCCCCCATCCATACAAGCAGGATGCTTCCTTGACATTCTTGCAAGACAGCCACCCTCCTTCCTGGTGGATCCCAATCTCTTTCCTGGCACCAACTAATGCAGAGGCGGCAAGACCCTCTTGCAGCTGCCACGGATGCTCGCTTTGCACCTCGCCCCAGGATGAGCCATGCTGATGTTTCACACTCGTGCAGGGCTAGGGACTGTGCTTCTGAAGAGAGACTTTTTCGGTTTTACATGAAAGGAATGGAATACACAGAATTTGGGAAGCTATTGGCTTGATCAACGCAGGTGTGAATTTGCTTCGCATTCTTAAAGCTCTCTCAAAGTGATGTCCACCTGGTGGACAAGTGGGATATTGCAACCTTATGCTATTTTGCTTTGTGCAAGCTCCTGGAAGGGGCCCAAAGGATCATACACGCAACCTGAGGGTGACTGGATGGAAAAGAGTGTGTGGGGGTGGGAGGGGGGGTGGGCTTAGGAAGGGATGGAAACATAAAGTCATTGCATTTGTATATGAAGGCTTCAGAGAGTTAAAAACCAGTTAGCAAGGGGTATAATGGCTGGTGGATCAGGTAAAATGCATTTGCTACCAAGCCTGGCTGAGTTTGATCCACAGAATCCACATAGTAGAAGGAAGAACTGACTCCCTCAAGTTTTCTTCTGACCTGCATACACACACACACACACACACACACACACATTGTAGCAAGCGCACATCCACACATCATAGAAATAGATGAATGAATAACTGCTCATTGAGTATCTTGACAGTGCCCTCTGCTGCCACACAGCAGTCCCGTTTCACAGGCAGAGGGCTCAGCTCCTGCGGGCTGTTGCAGGAGATTTAAACCTGGGTCTTGTCACTCCAAGCCACCTCCAAAAAGACAGCATTTTTCAAGCTTCTTTAAAGGAAAGAGCTCCATGTTGAGTTGGATATGGAAACCAAATGGATAAGAAAGTCTGAGTGGATTCGACCTGGCTAAGGTGGTTGAGGGCTTGGACACCCCCCTACCAGGTTTTCTCTCACCTTTGGAGGCGACCCTTTGAGCCCAGCTGTACCTCAAAGATCACAGCTAGAAAACAGCTGGCACAGCAACCAACTCCACAAGGAAAGCCCCTGGGACTGGAGAGGGCAGATAGCGCAGTGCTACACTTTGACTTTGTAAATTTACAGACAAAGAGCTTACAGGAGCAAGGGGGGGGGTATCGTTCTTATGTTTCTTGGTTACAGGTATTAGTTCATCTAGGCAGGAGAACTCATACTAACACCGGGGTGGAAGGAAATGGTCACACCATATTCAGAGGGGCTGTTGAGAGAGGGGGTATCCTCATTAGCCAGATTGCAAGACTGTTCAAGTATGCCGAAGAATGCCAACTCACTGCCCGCTCTCTCCAGCTCATCTACCTGCCTGGGAACGGTCCTGCCGTGACTTGGGTCTTCTACATCAGACAAACTCCTGCAGGCTTGCTCAGGGGCTTGCTTGACTATTAAGTCCTCATGGATATGCCCAGAGCTCAACCTTCAATTGTCAGGTTGACATCTGTATATCTAACTAGCACACCCAGGAAGCCCAAGTGACTGGCAAAAGAGGAACAAAGTGGAAATTGCCAGAAGCAAACTGCCCATGCAAAGAAATGTGGGGGCAAGAAGCTGCTAGAGCTCTGCAGTCCTCGGGCTGAGCTAGAACTCTCCTGCTGCAAACAAGAGTCATGGCCCATGATGTACCCATTTCTTAGGGGACATACCTCTGGTAAACGGGCAAGAAATATAAGGTTCTGCCAACTGGAAAAATCTTGAGGTGTAACATAATTTTAAACATGTATTTACAAGGTTGTATCTTTTTACTGTTATAGAGAGAAGGAGAGAGGAGACAATCAAACACAGAAGGAAAGAGAGAAAGTGGTGAGAAAGGAGAGGGGGGAGAGAGAGAGAGTGCGTGCGAGAGAACAAGCCATGGCACGCTGCACGTGGCTGACCAGAACAGGACTTTCTTCCGCCTGGCTGACCATCTTTCTCCTAGCATACTCCAGTTAGCTGGCCCATGAGCTTCCCATCTCTGCCTCCCATATCATGGTAGGTGTGCTGAACTTGTAGGTGTGCGTGTCTGCATCTCACTTTCCATGAAGCTTCTGGGAAATAAATGAGTTCAAGTCATTCATTTTGCCTGGCAAATGCTTTCACCCTTGGAGCTGTCACCTCAGACATCACAAGAAATTTGTTTAATGGCCTCATGATTGCAAGTTGTAATCACCTTGCTGATTTTAATCTGGCTTTCCAAGTAGACTATGTCTACACGGCAGCGAGGACCTTGCTTTGTTGAGTGTGGTGTCAGGGGCCAGCACTGACAAGTGCTAGACAAGCTGGAACTGGTCGAGCTCTCAGGAGGTCCTGCCAGGAAGATCTTGAGACACTGTCTCAAAAATGAATAAATTAAATTCACAAGTTCGTGAGTGACTAACCAAGCAACAAGGAACTTTCCTTTTCTTTGATACTTAAGAACACCGAAACCCAAGGGAGGTGGGGAACCTATGGGAAGTGGCTGCTGTAGAAGTTTCATCCCGCCAACCCTAACCCGCTACCAACGCAGCTGTGGGTTAATAGTGGCCTAAATTTATTTATTAAACCCAGGATCTCCCTTCCTGACTGGTGGTTTAGAAATCCTGACTTCTGGTCCAGCCTTTCAGTCTGAAGGCCGCCCGAGTTTGCAGAACAGAGACACAGAGACACAGCCATCTCTTTAGGGCCCAGGGAGGATTAATCAGCAATCAGTGTGCAAAACACTTTCCAGACAAATGGTAAGTATTTTCGGTATTTAAATTTAGTTTCATCCTCCCTTGCCTCCCCACAAAAGGGAACAGATGGCCCTAGCTTCAGGTGGAGGGGAGGAGGGTGGGGCTGAGTGTGAGGTTTTCAAGCCTCAGGTTTCCAATTAGCTGCTGCCTGTGAGGGCTGTGGGCTGTGGGGGCCTGTCCTGCAACAGCCCCACTAAGCTGTGCACCCTCCTGGCTGCATGGCCTTCTGCTTCAGGTGCAAGCACAACCTTCCAGAACCGGCCCAGGGAGGAAAGGAAGCGCAAAGGACGGAAAGCACTTACAGAGCCACAGCGCTTCATCTTTCCCTTGAGACCTGAGCCCGGGTCTGGTCTCCTCTGTAGAGGTTTTCTAAGGATTGAACACCTTCAAGACATGGCATCTTGCAGATCTAAAACCCAAGCTTTGCTCTTACCTCCTGGGGGGAATCTCTTCTACTTAAGACCTAGTGTTCCTTGTCTGTAAACTGGCCGTGACACGGGCACTCACATGGCTAGAAGACTAGACGAGGCCACGGCTGGGTAAGCTACAAAGCAGTGCGTTAGGAACAGTGACAATTGTTCCCTGCCTGCTGTCTGCAAGGGACTCCGTCCCTAGGGCTGTGGAGAGTGAGGGTGGTGGGTGGACGTGGACTGCCTGGACGAACTCCACACATAATCCACTCGGGCCAATCTCCAACTCTGGGCTTTCACTTGCAGATGGTTGGACAAACGTCTGGTGTGAATGGACCCTGAGGGAAAACCTGCCTGAGCCAAGCAGAGGCCAGAGAGAGGGGGGAGCAGAGGCTTCCTGTGATACTACTGGCCTGCTTCCCAGCAAGCCTGGGTACGAGTGGAACCAGTACCTTCCCACTTCATTCAGTTCATTTTGGGTGTGCATGAGCATGTGTGCCTGCCTGTGTGTACAAGAGGTCACTTGAGCGTGTGTGCCTGTGGGGGTCCAAGGGTGACATCAAGAATTATCCTGGATTTTTCTCCCTCCTTATTGTTTTGCTCTGGAGTTTCCAGGCCCTCTCACTGCCGCTGCCACCGCCACCGCCATTTCTGCTTGGCATTTTTATGTGGGATCTGAGGATGTGAACTCAGGTCCTTTTGCTTCAGAAGCAATGGCTTTAACCCCTGAGCCATTTCACCATCCCCTATTCAGTTCATTTTTAAGAAGATTTATAACTGTCTTTTTTTCTTTCTTTCTTTTTTTTTTTTTTTTTGCTAACTCACCCCCAGGAAATAATTTGGTTCAAAGCAAGACCTTTGATTTCAACAATAAGAGGTAGCTCAGATGTGAACAGTGACTAAAAAGGTGTCAATGAGTAGTTTAAATTTGGGAATTATGTTGTACAGTTTCTTGCAACTGCATTCAAAAGGGATATTGATCTGTGGTTTCCTGTGATGCCCTTGTTTGGTTTTAGGTTCTCTCCTACCTTCTAGGAGATTTTGAGTAGAAGTCACATTATTTCTTCCTTAAATGTTTGGTAGAATTTGCCAGTGAGTCATGATTCTGATTTTTGAAGCTATAAATTACTTTCAGAAAAAAAAAGGATCTGTTTGGCCCACGAGTTCTGTGTGATGTGTTGATTGAACTATTTTCCAACATTTTGTTTTCCAACATTTTCCCTGGATTCTTGTTTTGGGCTGCACCGGGCTCCAATGACTGTAATGTGATCTAAATTTATATGCTGTGAGTTTGAAGTTTTTACTTCTTCTTAAAGAAGCAACAAATTGCCTGCAATATGTTTAAAAGAAATGAGAAACATGTGCTTAATTGTGACCCTGATGAAGTTAAACAACCTGCCAACTGTCAACCTCATTTTCCTCCTGTGTCTCCCGCGGTGACTCTTGGTCCTGCCTTCTGGCCTTTCTCGGTTCTTCTCTCTTGAGCACCTTCCCCTTGGCCCGCATGGTTTACTCCACTGGAATATCACTTCTGTAAGATTTTTCCAGACTTCTTGGGCTGGGCTTAAGAGTGGAGACACATTCTGAGAAATGAGTCGTTGTGTGGGCATCAAGGAGCACTTACAGAAATCTAGGTGGAACTCGTTAGTCACTTGACATAGTGTCTCGCTGCAGCAACCCAGAGTCTTGGTAAACACTAGATGGGCAGGTACAGGGACCAGCACAGGGCTGGGGACAGGGACCTGGGCAAATACTTGTTGAACATTCACTGCTCTAGTGATTATGGTCGTAACAACTCCACTGAGACCTCTGGGTGGCTTGGGAGAGTTTCACACACAATGTTTCGTTGGCATCTGTTGCAGTTACTCTGCATGTTGTGGATAAATTTACAACCAAAAGGCTTATAGAGGAACTTGGGGGCTTTATTTTCTCTTATAATTGTCTGGTTACAGTCTTTAATGGAGCTTGGCAGGAGAGTCCACATGAACACCAGGGTCTGAAGGAATCGGCCACACCATATCCATATATCCACAGAACTTCTGAGAAAGGGACAATCGTTACTTGCCAGTCCAGAATGTCTGGCCACGGGGCCTAGTCTGGGCCCTTTCCATTAATCAGACAATCTCCTGCACGCTTGCGCAGGCTCAACTCAACTCCCAATTCTTCAAGCTGTGTGCAGAACTGATGCTTTCAATTGCCAAGCTGACGCCTGCATCTTTACAGAAACCCCGTAGCTGGGGACATCACTTCCGTTTGTATTTGTGGACACTGAGACAGAGAGACATAGTGACTAGTCAAGCTACACAATACAAAGTTAGTGTCCAACGGCAGGCTTTTCTGACTCCAAATCCAGGGATTACCCTGAGGTTTACTTACACGATTTGGGGAGGAGTGGGGAAGGTTTAGGATTTACCTTAAGTGGATGCGTGCACAAATCAGCATCCAGAGAGGGTATTCCAGGAAGAAGGGGGACCATTCATCCCTCTAGTTGGGGGAGGAGCCAGGTGCCTGCAGATGCCTCACTTCCAGGTAAGATATAGCCCTTGGTGCCCAGAGAAGAGGAGATATGAGACAGCATGAGGCAGGAAGGGTAAGCTAGGCAGCCTGCCTAGGTTCTGAATGCAGTTTCCAAAGAAGGGACCTGGCTACTGCAGGGGGAATCCTCGCTAGTCCAGCTCCTCCCTTTTCAGCACTGAAGTCCATCTGAGACCTTCATTGCCAAACTTCCAGACCACACAATGGATATGACAAAACAAGGCTCCTAACAGACACACTGGCTGGAATTGGGGGGCTTCCTTGGTCTCTATACCCCCAACAGCGACTCTTTCTCCTCCACAGGTACTCTTGTATTTCTTTTTTAACTAACCGAGTCCAATTCTTGCTGTCCACATGACTTGGGTGTGGAGGCGTCCACTGTGTCCTGGGCAATCCTCTCCCTTTGGACCCCTTTGGTTCTCTGTTCGTACCACCACTATGGTCTGAAAAGCCCCTGTGATACTTTCCCGTTAACCTATCTGACTTCCTATTAGAGGGTGGGTTCTGGGAGGCAGAGGCCCTAGCTCTCCAAATTCTTATGGACTTAGCCACACAGCCAGCAGCAGGGTGAATTCATCCTCCCTTCCTTCCCCCTTTCCCACAGCAAGGCTTATGCTAGCGGTGTTCTTCCCTTGGCCATAACACATGCTCCAGATGTATCCGCTCATTCCCAGTCAATCTGAAGCCCCGTAGTGTATGGATCCACTCGGTCCCAGCCACAGAGTCAGGGAGTAAGTTGCTGTTCATTGTGGAAATGGAGCCTGGATGATCAACTAATGCACAGGCTCTGGGAGCCAGGAAGCACGTCTGGGTTCAGTGCTCTCTGAGCCTGACGGCCCTCGGTGCATCCTCCTTCCTCTCTATTTTATTTGTATCACATATTATTGTGGGAAGAGAAGAGATCAAGCTACAGAGGAGGGAGTGCCCTCCTTTGTCTAAAATTCTATAAGTTTATTTCCTGGGATTCTCAGAGACGGACAAATATGCATAAATACTTACATGTATACACACCTACACATGCCCAAAGGAACAAGCAGACATAGAACATTCACATATGGAATGGAGAGATGGCTCAGGGTTGTTAAAGCTTTTGCCTTGCAAGCAAAAGGACTTGAGCTCCAATTCACAGATCCTACATGAAAACAGAACAGAAATAGCGGCAGCCTGTACGCCCTTCCCTGGAAGGTGGAGCCTGGGAAACCCTAGAGCAAAGCACTAAGGAGATAGAGCAATTAAGGATGATTCTCTATGTCACCCTTGAGTCTCATAGGTACATGTACTCAAGTGCCCTCTTGTACACATGCCTGCACACACATGTATATACGTACACAGAGGAAGATTAGTATCAACTTGCATTAGTTTTTAGAGACACACACAGGCATCCATGCCTAAATAGTACATTTGCATAGGATATAAAGACACTCAGGCTGCTAGGGAGACAAATACATGCCCCACATACAGGCTCCACTTTGCTAGTCATACTTAGATACACAATCTCCCTGATGCCTTCAAGTGTGGGTAGCGGGTACACACGCGTTCTGCCTGGGTACCTGAGGTCCCTCCACTAGAAGAAATAGTCACTGAAGCAGACTCACACGTCTTCCTGGCAGGGGACCCCCCCCTTTCTTCTCCTACTGCCTCTCTGACAGGTGGAGAAACCGCAGCTGCTGGCTTCGTGGCAGAGCCCTGAGCAGGGGACCCACAGATGAGGATCAGGATGCGGCTCGTCTCCCAGGTTACTGCCCAGGAATCGCCTTTAAAAAAAAAAAAGCGTGTCCTGCTGTTTCCAGGAAAGCTCTGGGGAACAGAGACTCCAAAGGTCGGATTGTCTGACGTCTGCTTGCCCATGGAGCCCCGGGGAAGGACTCCTTAGGAGTCCCTATTACTTCCCTAAAACCTGTGGCAGAGGAAGAGGTGAAGGTGGCTGGGGTGAGGGTGAGGATGGGGGCTGCAGTACCCCTAAATCCCTTTCCTGGAGGAAGGCTACCTCACTTGGCTTCATTTACACTCAGATGGGGAGCAAGATATGGTGGATTAAGCTAATTTAGGGCAAGTTGCTCCACATCGCTGATTATCAGTGCTTTCAACTGAAAAATGGGACTACTTATATCTCCCTCCCTCATGACTTGTGAGAATTAAGCATCAGGAGGTGGTCTGATCTTTTCTTCAGCTTGCTGGGTCATTCTTGTCTTTAGGGTCGCATGGACACCTTTAGGCCTGCACGCCAGTGCTCGTTCGTAGTACTTTTGGTCCTCAACCCAGACTCCTCTGCACATACTGTCCATCATTTGCCCTTCCAGCTCACGTTACTTGTCCTCTGAATAATTAGGCAGGACCCACATCTGCCTGCACAGTCCAGGAGTATGGGTGAGAGGGGACCCGTGCACATCAAAGAGCACTATGGTTTCTGCAGTGGACCTGGGCTTCAGTGAAGCCCTGGAAAGTAGGAGCTGGTTGTTGGTGGCCCGACTGATAAGTATGTTGCAAGCCTTTCCACACATTGTTGTGAGTTCTATGGCCAAAGATGAGTCCTGTGAGAGCACTGGGTGGTCACTGTCATAGTGGGCAGAGTGGCTCTGTCTCTGTGAGGACACTAGGTGACCACTGTCATTGTGGGGAGGGTCTGCAAGAGCCTGGGTGGGCCTGTCCCTGTGAGAACCCTGGAACCACCACAGTGGCGACCCTGGCTTTGTGCCCCTAGCTGCAGTCTTGGCATGGAGTAGAGCCTCTAGTTTTTTTCCCTCTGCCCAGTGGGCCTGGACTATTTATACTATGGGGCCACATTGGGCAGACCAAAAAGGGAATCACTTCATCAAATTGGGTGTGGCCAGATGGGGACTTTGGGTGAGGACACTTTGAATGATCAACTCCTAGGAGCAGTGCTGGAATGACCTCAGCCCTCATTTCGCAGATAAGTAAATGGCAGCTGGGTCCTACCCAACTCTGTCCTTTGAAGTACAGAGAGACTTAGGAATGAGGTGTGACTCTGCTTGACTGTTCTGACCCAGGTGTATCTCTAAGAGGAAGGGGTGCTCCTTCCAGAGGAGCTTCCTTGCCTCCTGAGGAACAGCATAGGACAGGCAGGCCCACGCCCATCCCTCAGCACTGCTTGCTTGCATCTCGGAGCTTCCGTTTCCTCCCCACGGGTTGGAGAAGATCTACTTTGCAGAGTTGGTACAATAAGGCTGAAATGAGAGGAGCCTCGAACAGCGAAATGGTGGGACATGCCTCCCAGTGCTGACGGTTTGCTTGCACTCCGAGCTGCCCTTTGCCAGACCCTGATAGATCCTCAGGATCACCTGGGGACGCAAAGCCAATCATGAGGGAGGACAGGACAAGGTGAGGAGGCAGGGGGCCAGTCCAGCATGCGGGATGGGGCTGGGGTGGGGGTGAGTGGGATCCCCCCTGAGGGCTAGTCTCCTGCCCCAGACCTCATTCTCCCCATCTGCCACAGGGGACCAGGAAGCTGTCTGGATCTGCGGATTTCTTGGGCTGATTTTTTCAGGCACTGAAAAGCATTGGAAAGTGGGTGGGGGGAGTGGTTGATAGAATGTGCAGGGGCAAGCGTGAGTACCTGAGAAAAGGCAAAACATTTAGAAGAAGCTGTAGAGATTTTCCAGGTCACTAAGACTCAGAGAGTGATGAGGTTTCATCTAAAACCACACAGAAAAACAGTGACTAAGCCAGAACTGTAATCTGTGGTTCAGAAATGTGGTTGGAAAAAGCAAAGGTGATCTGGTCCAACTACCCACCCAGAAGTCTGCACTTGTGTACCCCTAGCATGGAGCTTACCACCGCGTATGGTAGTCTATGTGTTTAGCTGCTCTAGTCCCTGGGTATTTCTTTTGCATGAAGCTAAAAATCTGTTCCATTCACTAGACTTGCTGCCTGTTGGACCAATGTGGGTCCTCCACCACGGAGCTCACGTGCCTCAAGTCTTCTTTCATCCAGACTGTAATTCTGTAGTCCCCTGTTCCAATGGACTGGCTTCCTCATCTTACCAGCCACTGAAAGACCAACGCTTTGTCAGAAGACAGGACTAATCTCCGGAGAATAAACCATGAAACTCCCAGCAGCTGCCTCAGCGAGGCTACTCAATAAATGTAATACCAATTAGATGTTTTTATTAGTGAAAACAAAATTGACTCAGAAGTAAAAGGGGGAATTTTAAATGCATTTCCAATTCATGATTTTTTTTTTTCAGGGAAGGCAGCAGGTCAGCAAGCAAATACAAGCATCTAAGTGCCAGAAAAAAATATGCAGTGGAAAGCATGCTTGGAGGCTGAGTCTGTGTACACTAAATTATCAGATACTTAGGCCTCATATAGCCTTACCTCACCAGGGTTTTTCTCTATCCACTGACTGCCAGAACTGGCTGGCACACACCTGAATAAAGCGGTGAATGCATGGATTGTGCTAGTTGGTGTTTTCAGTGTATAGAAGATCAAATGTACCTCTCTCTCTGCTCATCCTTTGGACTTTATAGGTTCCTTGAGGAGGCCTGCCCTAAACATGGCATGGATGATGAATAGGTCCAGACAAATGTGGAAAGGCAGTGAGGCCAAACTAATGGTTTTGCAGTCCATGCATCCCCTTTTTGTTATCAAAGGGGTCTCTCATTTCCACTGGGAGAACTGATTTTTCCCCCCAGTCTCCCTCTGTGTGGTTTGGAGGTGCTGAAATCCAACCTGGAATTCCAGTGGAGAGCACATGGTTTAGATGGTAAAGTAGTACCCATCTATGCATAGCTCTCCCCCCACCTATGGCTCTCATCTTCCTCCATACTCCCTCTCCTCTCTCTTTCCCTTCCTCTCTCCCTCTCTCCCTCCTTCCCCCCTCTCTCTCCTTCTCTCTCCTCTGGTTGCTTTGTGAAAACAGAACTGGGTCCTCTCCTTCCCTGGATCCTCAGCCCAGCTCACACGGACTCAGGAGGCACAAGTCTTCACAGAGTGGGCCCCCTTTATCTGCTTTTGCTTTCAGTGGCTTTGGGTTCCTGCATGATCCATGGCCTGAAAATATTAAGTGGAAAATTTCGAAAATAAACAGTTTACGAGTTTTAAACTGTGCACTGTGGCTCAGTGATTAAAGAACTTGCTGATCAAGCAAAAGCACTGGAGTTCAGATCCCCAGATGCCACGTGAAATACCACGTAAGAGTGGCCCAGAGAGAAGCGCCTAGAAGTCCCCGGAGCAATCTGGCTAGTCAGTCTAGCCTTATCAGTGGCTCTGGGTTTAATTAGATACCCATAATCAAAGCAATAAAGTGGAAGAATGATTAAAGATGATTCCAGTATCGATCTCAGGCCTCCACATGAACATGCACATAAATGCACACCCACCCACACATGCACACACAGATACACACATGTGCATACTAACCCCCATACACACGTGAAAATGGAAGAAAAGAATTGTGCATCCTTCTGAAGTACGAAGAAACCTTGCCCCATCCCATTCCTTCCTTTCACAGATATGAGACATTCTTTCTATCAGAGTATCCACCCTGTGTATGGCACCCATATGTCAATCACTAATAGCCATTTTGATTATCAGAGTACTTGTGTTCAAGTAACTCCAGCTCTACCTCACAGTGCCACATTCACCTGCTCTCGTTCCACAGACACCGCGTCACTGCTCATCATCAGAGGAGTGAGTGAGTATAGACACAGAGAAAGTACAGTTGCATAACTATATTGTTTTAATTGCTCAGTGCTGCAACCCAGTCTCCAAGGGAGGTGTGTGCATGTAGATATGTGCATGTGTACATATGTATATGTGTATGTAAGTGTACACATGTGTGTAGATGTTTTAAATTTATTGACGTAACTTCCAGAGAGGAACCAGACTGTTACAAGCTCTCTTTGTTTAGGAAGGATATGCCAAGGTGGCAGGGCCACCATGGCCACTCTGTCCAGCTGCTAGCAACAAAACTTCACGCCTGCTTCATTACAGCTTTAGTGAGGTACACGACTTTCCAGAAGCTTGGTGGGCCAATGTCAACACCACCAGCCATGGAAAACCACATGGAGAGCCACAGAGCTGGGGGAGGGAGACATCTTGGTCCCTTCCTTGATCTCGCCTTTAAACTAGACCAGGAAAGAACAGATAACTGATAGCAAGGGCAGACTGCTCCTGTTCTGCAGCCTTGAAGACCCCAGAGATGATCTCACACCCTGCCCTAGGTTAGCTGGTGGGAGAAGAATGGAAGAGGACCCCAATTTTTGACACCCAGCCCAAGTTTGTTATCTCTTCTTGCTCCTGGGGATGGAGGATTCCCCAGGTCATCTGAGAGTCAGACATGACCCCAGGAGAAGAGACTTTCACCAGCAGTTGGCTGAATTCAAGGGTACCCCAGGTTCCTCACTTCCTATCTGTGTGCCTTATAGGTGCCTTGGAGCCTTCGGTCTGCTCAATGTCCACTAAAGGGCTTGTCTAAAGGGAAGCTGGGGCTAGGTTGGTGAGCTTAGCACCTACTGAGGACAAAGTGAAGGTGCCACTTATGATGAGCACCCCCACCCACCCAGTTCTTGACTGCCAAGAGCTCGGGTGCCTTATCTCACTGGTGAGCTCCCAACTCTAGGTCTATCAAGATCTCTCAGGCGGCTGATCTCATTGCCAAGATTTCACTTATTCTGCTACCCACACAAGTCCATTCCTGCCTCTGGGTCTCAGTTTCTTGCTTTGGGAAATGAGGGTACCAGACAGTATCCATGTTCTCCTCGCTGAGGGTCCCCATCTCTGGAGTTCTTCCCAAGGGAGCGGAGGATGCGGACAGAGAAGGCTATCTTCTAGTACCTCGCCAGAGCTGACAAACAACATTGGTTTATTTCTTTGTTTCAGGTTACAGTGATATCACCTTGTGGTTTGCCTCTTGCTGATCAAAGCTCCAACTGGCAGTTAAGTGCCTTTGATAAATAAAAAATGGGGGAAATGAATTAATCATGATTTAAATGCAGTCTGTTTGGGAAACAGACCATTGAGGAAATCAAATCCCTGCGGGTTAGAAAGGGAAAACACGGTGATCAGTAGAGTGAGAAGTTGGAACCAGGGTGATGTCCACAGAGTCTCTGGACAGAGGACCTTTCAGCTGGCTGTCAGGCTGAGTGCTGCTGCTCTAGCAGGAGGCTTGGTCCCTTTAAGGCTCCTCTCCCTACCCTGAGCTGGGGCCTCTGCGGAGGAGGACATGCATCATTGAAAGCATTTCAATACCTATTCTCTCCCCTCCTCCTGTGGGTGGCAATCACAGTTTATATAATCTGTCTCTCTGTCCCCCAGGCAGCTGCTCCCTTCCGGCTGAGTGGTTAGAGGAGGGGCGGGAGGGGAGAGGAGAGATGTTTACTCTGCTGCTGCCTCAAGTCCTGGTCAGGCTGATAGCGCCTGGACATCACAGGACCGCAGGCTCCGGGGTCCTCATGTGCTTTGGGACTTTGGGTGGGTGCACTAGTTTACCCCTCTTCTTGACATTGAGCCTCTCCATGGCTTTCCATGTTAATGGCTCCCTAACCTCTGTCTACAACCTATAATTGTGTCCTGATCTCCAGGTCCGTCTCCCACCAGATTAATAGGCAGCTCTGTTGGGTTGGTTCCTAAGTAGTTCGGGCTCAGCAAACCTCAAACTGCTTGCCCTTATCAGTTTTAACCCCCTAATCACCCACTCCTTCCAGTCTATCCATCCATTCCTTCTTCTCTCCTGTCCTCCATTCATCTACCCAATCATCCATTCATCACCCATTCATTCATTCATTCTTTCATTCATTCATCATCATCCATCCAACTGCTTTTCCATCTACCCAACCCCTCACGATTTACTAAGAGTCGAGCATTTGTCATCATTCAGTGTACAGTATACAGGTAAGACAGGTGCTGGGATTAACCTCTCAATGCCAAATTCTTGTGAAGGAGGCAGCAAGAGGCAATAATGTGATGCATATAGGAAAGAGTGAGGTAACCAAAGCATCCCTAAAACCTTTTTTTCCCCTAAGGAACCTACTACTTTCCCCCCATTCCTTGTCTCTATTTATTATGATGGAAAATTTTTAGGAAGTTTTACTCCACCACCCCCCCCCCCGCGTACCCCCTCCCCCAGGTGGGAAGATCTTCTAATCACCAGCAGGCAATACTGTGTGACCCAAGCCTACGCTTGAGAAGAGATTTGGGCTTAATCTGCTGATGTTCAATACAGGAATGTTGGTGATACCACAGGAAGAAAGGTTCCCATTTCCATTGGAGTTGCTTGGATGGTAGAAAGGTGGTGGCTATTCTGTCCCTTGAAGGGAAAGCCTGCCGGACAGTGAGATCAACAGAGCAGAAACAGATGGAGAGTCCCGGGAAGACAGAGTGTGAAACCCTCCCTGAAAGCCTCCAGGCAGATGCATCTTCTCTTCCTTTAAGCTCCTTGGAGCTGGGTCTCTGTCACTAGCAGCCAAAAGAGCCCTCATTAGCAGTAAAGAACCTTATTAACGGTGGGACACATTTCTACATCCTTTGTCTTACTTAGTTTTTATGACAGCCTCGGGGGTTGTTTATGGATGATGAAAGAAAGGCTAGAGAATCCAGTCAGCTGACCCAGATGGGGCCTTACTAGGACTGTGGAAGGGACTGTGGAAGTATGTGATGATATGCCTTACCGAGGTACGTCCTCACTGAAACTGTGGAGGCGAAGTGGTGGGGGACATTGACGAGAAAGACTTAGAAGATCTGAGAGAAGCAGCAGCAGTGAGTTGGAATCAGAGAACTGTAGAGGTGAAAGAACTGACTCTCCTCTGCGCAGCCAAATGAGTTGGTACCTGAGACACCAGAGAGGGTTTCTTTCCCACGTATTTTGTGCAGGACTGTATTTGAAGATCTGACCTCCCCCAGGAAGCTTCTGGGGAGCCTCCTATCTCTATAGCTCCTTCCACATCTCTTTTTTACCCTGGTCATGTTAGGCACCCTTGTTTCACTTATTTCTGGGCATGACTCATCTCCCGCAGGGGAAGTCCATTCCTTACTCATCTTTGATTATACCCAAGCTCCTAACCCCATGCCTGACACCCAGTGGGGATTAAATGCATACATTTTTTTAAAGCATTGATTTGAAGGAAATGAATGTCCAGATAAGAAATAAATCCAGGATGTGAGTAAGCACAACAGAGACAGAGGAATGAAGTGCAAGCTGAGGTGCCGAGACCAGCTTAGCACCCAGGGGCTAACAGGAAAGGCGGGGACCCCAGGAGAGACCCAGAGTGCAGCCTGGGTGTTGAACACGAAATTCTACTGGCTTTTTCTGAGGTTCATTTGGCCTCGATCCTTGAAAAGGGCTTCATGACATCTTGCAGGAGAACCACCTGAAAAGCACTCAGTTTCTCAAAATCCAGCAGAACTCTCCAGAATGGGAAGAAGATGGGGGGATAAGAGTTCCTGCGGTTCCTCTCCCTGTTTCTGGGGAAAGGAGATGAAGACAGCAGTGAACAGTAAGATAATAACCAAAGGAAAAAACTGTTGCTGTTGGGAGTAGCTGCCACGTTCTGGAACTTCCCTTCAGTGGGTCTGTCATGTGACCGTTCCCTCAGGAGCTAACTGGGCTCTAACCCAGGAAAAACTTCTGCCTTTGCAGACAGTGGGTCTGCTGTAATTTCTCCCACGCTTCTTTAGGACTGAGTGACTGATCAAGATCCTTCTCCATAATGCTTTCTCCCCCTTATGCTCTCCATGGTCCTGAGCACCATCCAAAGTGATCCTGTTTATTCCAGCCATCTGTTTGTTTACTGTCTGTCTCTCCCATTGGGAGGAAGCTCTATGGCAGGGACTTTGCAGGATCTCCCAGTGCCTAGTTGGGCACCTGGAGATGCTGACTGAATGTTGGATGGATTAATGAATGGGAAGGACAGGCAGATGCGCAGGGTTGGGGTGGGATGTACTTGTATGTGGCGTTGATGAAGCACTTTTAGAGCTGGGCTCCCAAAATAAAGGCATCTGAGCTGTGCTATGAGAACCCTCTAGAAGAGAAAGGCCCTTCTGTGGCTAATTGTGTGGCTGTGAGCGTAGGCAGCTGCTGGGAGACAGGGAGGTCCCAAGGGAGGGCTGCAGGGCCAACCCCCAGACACCTGCTCTCAGGCAGTGAGGAAAGGAACCCGCTAGAGGCTGGTTGTGGCTGTCCATGAGATGTTGATCTCACTCTGCGGAGAGAGCTTGGTGGAATGGGGAGCCCCAAGAACCCTAGAAGTAGGATAGAAATGAGTGTTCTCTATATTATGCCGAGCACTTCATTTGGTTTGCACTCTGGTTTCTCATATAGACCCTCACTTTAGAATCTGAGAGGGAGGGAGGAAGGAAGGAAGGGACGAAGGGACGGAGGATGGAAGGGAGGGAGGGAGGGAGAGAGAGGGAGATGAAAAACCCAAGGCTCAGGGAGGCAAAGGAATGAGTCCAGGGTCACATGGTGAGTGCGGCACAGCCAGGTTTGATCCAACTCAGCCAACTCTTTCCTTCTCACACTGGCCTCCAACACAGAAGCAGGGTTACTGCTCACTTCTGTGAGGATTTCTGGTGTGACAGGAGAACCTAGAGGAAGGAAGAGGGCACAGGAAGGAGAATTTCCTACTCTTTAATGAGTGAGATGTATGTCCTGGTAACTCTTCCTACTTGAGACTTTTTCTTCTAGTTTGATCTGGGTATGAGAATGAATTCTGGGCCCCCACTCTTAGGCTCCTCTCCCGACTCCTGTGAGACCTCGGGCAAGGTGTTCTCAGGCAAGTCTGTAAAATGTTGGTAACAATTTTGACCTCTTAAGGCAGCAGTGAGGGTTGAGGAGGCGGAGAAAGCCCACACCCCAAGGCATCTCCCTGTCTTTACCTGTCTCTTCCTGATCACCTGTCCTGGGTAGACATGTACCCTATTCCAAACACCCAGGGCTCATGTCATGACCTCCTGTCTTGTGCCCCTACTCTGAGGCCATTGTGTTGGCTACAGACCCTAGGGCCCTTTCGGTCATCCCAGCCACTCTGCTTGGTGTTCTGAAATGAAATGTCCATCTCTTCCTGTTCCCATAGAGACTTAACTGACCTGTCAAGAAAGGACATCCTAATAGGCAGAGGGCTTTTATGAGAAGATTGTCAATTCACCAGTCGCCAGGAAAATGCAAATTATAATTATAAACAGCTTGCCAGAATGTCTAAATGGAAGAAAAAAACCCAGAAAATACCATGTTGTTGCATATT
Organism: Typhlomys cinereus; assembly: GCA_023101885.1. NCBI lineage: Eukaryota > Metazoa > Chordata > Mammalia > Rodentia > Platacanthomyidae > Typhlomys > Typhlomys cinereus. Next base: position 3,561,519 of record JALPQD010000210.1, read on the forward strand.
TGGAGTTATTGGGACTTTCACAGAGTATCAGAGGGAGTATAAATTGATACTACCATTCTGGATAAAGACAGTTCAGTTTCTGCTGAACTACCACCCCAGTATAGTTACTCCTTGCACCCTTCTCATGCTCATCACACACTCCCATTCTCCCCTCAGTTCCCATGTAGCTTAATATCATCACTGACATCTGGCCATTCATCCCAAGATCAAGGTCAGGACTGAATAGCCTCTCTGTCCCATGCTCAGCGTGGGACCTTGGCACGGTGATTCAGCAGCAATGCTTATGGGATAAATGAAGGAAATCTATCCTTAGTTTAGGCTTCTGCTTGCCCTTCAGGATCTCTCCCCATTTGACTTAGGAAGAATCTCTGTTATTGTCTTGGGATATGTCTTCCAGAGATTTCTCTTTTCTGTCCCTCCCCAATTTTTTTTCTGTTTGTTTCCTCTTTGTAAGCCACAAATGGGTCCAGTCTTCTGCTCTGATCCAACACTTCCTTCACGCTCATCACCACAGTCAACTCCCTAGAACACCTCCTGGGGGCCAAGGTGGCGGTTGCTCAGCTATTGGAAGGACATCCTTTTCCTTGGATCTCAGATCCTACAGACATCAGCTCCTCTCAGCACAAACACCATGAGAGTGTCTCAGAGAGAGCAGGATGTTGAGGTGGGGTGGGGGTGGGGTGCTGTGACGGTCTAATCATCAGAGATATGCAAATGAGATCTAACTGAGTTGGGGATTGCTGGTGGGACAATAGATGCAATGTCTCCAAATACAGTGGGAGAAAGAAAGAAAATGACTTGGCCCTTTAAATGTACCACCTCTGGGATTTGCCCAAGGTCCCAGAAGAAAGCTGCCATTATTAGAAATGGTGAAAATGCAGTTCAGAGGGTAGAGGTTCTTGCCTGGACTCTGATTCTGGACATCCCATTGGCAAATGGGTTGGCCAGGATCCCTGCATGTGCAGGTAGCTAGTCAGAGAAAAGAAGCACTCCCGGGCCACTCTGGACCTCCCGTGAGAGGCTGCAGGGCCAGGTGGAGAGGCAGTGTAAATGGCTCACTTGCTGACTTCTAACCTCTTTTCCCATAACCTAATATTCATTTCCCGTGTTTACTGATCAGAGAACAAGAAAAAGTGGAACATCTGAGCTAATGAAATCTTCCCCCTTCCAGATTTTCAAGGCATCTTGAGTTAAATATTCGCATAAAAGCTGCTTCTGCAAACTGACCACGCAGAGTCCTGTTGCTACTCAAAGGCCCATAAGCAGTCTAAAGTGACGTCTGGCCCTCCAGGCATTGACCATTGCTAGATGTAAGCTGGAGACTGTACTGCATAGACACAGAATCAGGAACATACATACGACCTCACCGCTTCCTCATACCCAGCAGGGAGATGTGTCATGTGACTACCGGCCTATGACAGTGAAAAGACAGAGATTCTTGTAGGCGTGGGGGGGGTTTGGGAGGAGGTGAGAGTTCTCCACTGGCTTCTTGCCCTGTTGTATCACAGAGCTCCCTGCATCCCTGGAGTCACCACTGGAAAGGAAACTCCCTGGAGAGTTCCTGACTTCACAGTCCATGCCACTTGAGGCAGAAAAGGACCATGGCTGTGTCAAGCGACACTGACCTCAGCACTCATTGGTCACATGCAACCCTTGGGTCCTCTTTCAGACCTCCGCTACTGCTTTTCATGTCTGTCTTTCATAGTTAGATACAGGTGTTAACTTGACAGTTGAAGACTTGGAGCTCTGGACACATCTGTAAAGAATTTGAGTTGAGATAAGCCCCAAACGAGCCTGTAGGAGATTGTCTGGTTGATGAGGAGGACCCACTCTGTGTGTGGGGAACAGTGGATAATACAGAGGGAGCTGGGCAGGTGGATAATACAGAGGGAGCTGATTAAGGGAGTTGGCATCCTTCTGTGTACTTGGCCAGACATTCTGGCAAGTGAAGATTGTCCTGTGGATGGGTGGGGTCGGCTCCCCTGACTCCTGGTGTTGGTGTGACCTCTCCTGCCAAGCTGGACAATGAACTGTAACCAAGACTAATAAGCCAAAATAAAACTCTTTGCTCCCTTAAGCAGTTTGGTGATATATTTATTTACAAGAATGCAGGCTAACTGCTATGCTGTCCTTTCTCAACCCACAGCCAGCCTTCTCTCTGTCTTCATGGTAGCTGATGACCTCCAGGTGCCCCTTTTACTGCGCATAGTAAAGTTTCAATCTGTTTATCATAAATGCAACTGGGTTCATACCTGGTTCCTTTGAGTGCCAAGCTGGCCCACTGCTTCCTGACCCTCAGCTCCTTCCTTCTCCCCATAGAATCACCAAGTTACTCTTTTTTAGCTCAACCTCGTTAGACACTAGGGACCTGCTCTAGTGTCTGCTCCAGCTCCAGCTTCTACAGCCCAGGTCATATGACTTCTGGACAAGCCACTGTCCTGCTCTTTAGATTCCTGGTTCAATGAGGAGGCTCTCAGTTACTTCCCCACAATCTTCTCCTTCTGAAGCATTGCCCCCCCCGCACCCCTACACACACACACACACACACACACACACACACACACACACACACGAATGCACAAGAGGTATGTCCTGAGAGCTGGGGTTGGTGAGGAGTGGATTCCTGCACACAGGGCCAGTGTGGGCTCTGACCCCATGGAGCCCCGCGGTAGACTGACCAGCCAGCGCTTCCTCAGTCAAGAACCAACTTGAGCTTTTCTGATATATGTACATGTTGCTTGTACTACGATTCACTTTCTATCCAATAAGAATGTCACCGTTTAACCTTCAGTGCGTGTATTTCAAAAGGAATCATGAGATCATTCTAGAGAGACTATTCTTGATGCACAGTGAGGTTACATCAGGTCACACCCTGATAAACTTATTGTAGGTGCAAGTATCGTAAGTAGAAAGTTCATTGAGGGCTGGCAAAATGGCTCAGTGGGTAAAGATGCCTATGTGCAAAACCTGAGTTCAATCTCTGGAATCCACACAGCGCAGAGAGAACTGACTCCCACAGGTTTTCTGACCTCCACAAGTGAGTGGCACACGCACCTGCTCCCTCATAAATTAAGTATGTATAAGTTGATTTAAACACCTCCCTTATGGACCATCCTAGCTTATCAGCATAGTACTAGGAACTATGCACACACATATGCACATGCACACACACACGCACATGCACACACATGCACACACATACGCACTGCCCATATTTTTCTGTGACTGCCCATATTTCTAGAGAAAAGTTTACATCATGTGTCTGCATGTGTGCGCGTGTGTGTGTGTGTGTGTGTGTGTGTGTGTGTGTGTGTGATGTGTACAAGAGGGCACTTGAGTATGTGCCTGTGGAGGCCCAAGGATGATATAAGGGATCATCCTGGGTTGATCCAGCTCCTTATTGCTTTGTTCTGGGGTTTCCCAGGCTTTGATTTTGGGGCCGGAATTGCTGGCTGCCAGCGTATGCGCCCAGCATTTTTACATTTGTATCTGGGGATACAAACTCAGGTCCTTTTGCTCATAAGGCAAAAGCTTTAATCCATAATCCATTTCCCCAGGCCTGCTTTTTCTTTCTAAGACAGAGTCTTTCACTAGTCTCTAACTTGTTAATTGGTTATGTTGATTGGCTAGCAAGCCCCAGGGAACTACCTGTCTCTGACTCTCTCTGCTACATGTCTAGCTGTGTGTCAGATTGTGAACATGTGTATATGTGTGTGCGCATGTGTGCATGCACGTGTGTGTCATGTGTATGTATGGGCGTATGCATGTGTGTGTCATATGTGTGTATGTTGTATGCATGTGCATATGCATGTGTGATGTGTGTATGTGTGTGTGCATGTGTGTGCATGTGTGTAGGCATGTGTGTGTGCATGTGCGCGTGCATGTGCATGTGTGTGCATGTGTGTGTATGTGCGTATGCATGTGTGTATGCATGTGTGCGCATGTGTGTATGCATGTGTGTATGTGCATATGCATGTGTGTGCGTATGTGTGCACGCATGTGCATATGTGTGTATGTGCGTGTGCATGTGCATATGCATGTGTGTGCATATGTGTGCATGTGCATGAGTGTGCATGTGCATGCGTGATGTGCGTGTGCATGTGCGTGTGCGTGTGCGTGCATGTGTATGCATGTGCGTATGCATGTGTGCGCATGTGTGTATGTGCATATGCCTGTATGTGCATGTGTGTGCATGTGCGTATGTGTGCACGCATGTGCATATGTGTGTGCATGTGCGTGTGCATGTGCATATGCATGTGTGTATGCATGTGTGTGCATGTGCATGTGTGTGCATGTGCATGTGCATGTGCATGTGTGTGCGCGTGCGTGCATGTGTGTGTGCATATGTGTGCATGTGTGTGTATGTGCGTGTGCATGTGTGTGTATGTGCGTATGCATGTGTGTATGTGCATATGCATGTGTGTGCATGTGTGTGCATGTGTGTGTATGTGCGTATGCATGTGTGTATGTGCATATGCATGTGTGTGCATGTGTGTGCATGTGTGTGTATGTGCGTATGCATGTGTGTGTGCATGTGTGTGTATGTGCGTATGCATGTGTGTATGTGCGTATGCATGTGTGTGCATGTGAGTGTGCGTGTGTGTGTGCGTGCATGTGCATGTGGAGGCCAAAGGTTGACGTTGGGCACTTTCTTCCATTATTTTTTGAAAAAGAGGTCGGCCACTGAATCTGAAACTCATTTGTTTCTTTGAGGCTGGCTAATGAGCTCCAGGGATATGCTCGGCTTTGACTTCCCCACCTCACCCTAGTGCTGAGATTATTCACCTATACCTAATATCTAGCTTTGTTTTTTCTTTTTAAATTTTCCAGCTTTTTTCTTTATGCTGGTGCTAAGGATCCAATTGAGATCTTCATGTTTATGCACATGCTCTTTGCTAGCTAAACCACCTCCTCCTCCTTGGATTTTTTTCCCTCCAAACAAAGCAAAATATGTATTCTGGGGATCCAGTTCTAGTCCTCATACTTGCAAAGCAAGCACTTTACTGATTGAGCTGTCAAGCCTGATTTTTAAAATTTTCTTATTTTCTTTTAGTGCTAGTGGTAGAAACCAAGGCTGCATGCATGCCTCACAAATGCTTTCTTTACATGTGAGCACACTTCTATCCCTCTTCCAGTGACTGCATGTTGCCTGAATAACTCTTCAAATTGTCTCATGATCCACTGGTGGTTGATGCCCACTTTTGCGGTAAATGCTGCCCAGACAGCCCCTGCCTCCTCAGGAAGCCCTGCAGAGTGGCCTGGCCAGATCTTGTTATGACTGCCCACCTGAACTTAACAGGTTGGTCCTACCCTGCGTCAAAGGCACCTGCTTTCCCCAGCTTGGTTCTAGGTCTAGATAGCTCAGAAAGTGATAGATTCAGTGATTGGTGCTTTACAGTGTTGAGAGTACCTTCTCTGTTGCTGTGAAACAATGTTCAACTTCAACTTAGAAAAGTTTATTTAATTTACAGTTCCAGTGGGGAGATTACAGTCTATTAGGGCAGAAAAGGTATTGGTGGGCAGCCGAAGGCAGGTTCAGGTCACTGCAGCCATCGCAGAGGCAGAGGAAGCGAGAGGGAAACTACAGGAAGCAGGGCAGGACCACCAGACTTTGAGGCCTGCCCCCTGTGATGTGTCTTTATACAGCAAGGCTCCAGCTTCTAAAGGTGACACGATCTTCCCAAACATTAACAGCTAAAATTGCAAACATGCGAGACTGTGGGGACAACTCAACATTCAAACCACAACACACAGAGTATTTCAAATTTTCCAGAATTTCATCCATGTGCTATCTCTGTGAGTTTAGTCCTATTCATTTACTTACTATTTCTCTTTAATTTGATTTACTTTTGTAAAACACACAATTTTATCTCCAACGGAAATACTATATCATTTCTATATCACAGAGTTTAATGTATAGGTTGCATAATTCTAACACGTATCAGCCCCAAGCTAACCAGTGTGTATGTTGTAGCATCTAGCACCATGTCAGTCTTATCAGCTGACACACACAGACACCCCCCAGACAGTGGAGGAACAGGAAGGCTCCTTAGGCCTCCTTCTTCAGGTCCCAGTGGTGAAGGCTACCTGTAGATGTTTATGCTTTTTTTTTAAACCTCCGATGCTTTCTAAAATGTGTCTTTTTAAAAATCCAAACAAGTCTTTAAAAATGCAACTCTACATGGGAGTCCAGTGCACAAAACAAATAGGAGCAGAGATTTTGTAACTGAAGTAGGGTTAAGGAATCCCAAGTTTCTTGTAGGGAGTGGTTTCCATCCCAAGTCCATCTTTTTAATGACTCATGAGACTCTTCCTAAGAAGCCTGCAGGCCTTGGGGGCGTTTTTCTAAAGCCACAGTTACCCAGTGTCCCTAGGTCCCATTTAGTTCAATTATCCCATGAATCATGTTTGCAACTCCTGAGGGTCTGTCCTGTACTCCTGGCCCGCCACTTTGCTTTTGGAACTTGTCTACCTTGCTTATTTAAAGTTTTCCATTTTGATATGTAGAAACAGTCAATTGAGTTTCTTATTTAACATTTTATTTATTTACCTGAGAGAGAAAGAGACACAGAGAGAAAGGGAGACAAACAGAGGCATGCCATGGCACATGGGAGGCGTTGAGAGGATGACTTTCAAAAGTCAGTTCTGCTCTCTTCTCACCGAGCTGCCTTGCCCATCCCTCCACTGGCTTTCTAAGCCTTGTTCTGACTTCCTCAGTCACTTTTCGACCACTGACATCTAACTATACCCAGATTTTTAAAGGGCACAGATCAAGGCAGGGAGGTCTAGAACATTTTCCCCTCCTGGGTTCCTGCCAGTGTGGCAGACAGATCCTGGCAGGGCCGAGCAGCGTGGGAGACAGACCCAGACATGGTAGACCAGCACTGAGCACTAAACTCACCAGTCCCTCATTTGTTCCCTCCCTTCTCGTCTCTCTCTGGGGCTTGGCTGCATTCTGCACAGTGACTGACAGTCAAGGAGCTTCAGGATGCTATCTGCCCACAACATCATGATGGCAGAGGTCTGACCCCATTTTCACTGTGATTCCTGTCATTTTCCACTTCAACACAGTGTCTGGTTTTGCTGTAGCAAGAATCACACTAAGTCCTCATTCCGACAAGGGCCACTTACAACTGTCATAGTCATTGCCTGGCCCCGGCCTCAGCTTGCCTTCTCCTTCGTTCTAAGCTTATTTGCCTTCCTGTTTTTATTTCATTACACAGAGCTGCAGTAAAATACCTGGTACAAATACCTTAGGGTGAGAAAGGAGTTGATTGTCTCACATTCCAGGTGATAGTCCATACCGAGGGGAAGTCACAGTGGCAAAAGCTGGAAGCAGCTGATCCTATCGCATCCACAGCAGAGCAGAGAACGAGTCAGAGCACGCGCGTTACTAGACGGTGAGCAGCTCCCTCTGTCCATCTTTATCCAGTCCTGGAGCGTCCATCTAGAGAGTGGTCCTGCCCCCAGTGGGCTGGGTCTTCCACTATAAGTTATGCAGTCAAGACAATCCCTCACAGGCATGCTTGTAGACCAACCTTAATCTAGAAAATCTCTCATAGATGTGCCTGGAAGCCTGTCTCCTAGGAATCAGACCGACAATTTCCAACCGTCACGCCCAGCGACCTAGAGATCATGTTGAGAGCAGAGGAGCCTAGTGTCTTAAATATATGGGAGTATTTCAAGTTTAAAGATTTAAAGATTCTTAAAGAATATCTACCTCACATTCTACCCATCGCCATGGCAATGCTATTACCCTTTTCCTTCAGTCATGCTGTGGTCCTGGCTTTCTTCCAGACACCCTGAAATGCCTCCAGAACATCGCCCTTGAGGTCTCCCCTGTGCTACAGTGCCGGGTCTTAGCCCAAGTTTTTATCTTGATAGCACTATTCTAAGTTCAAAACGACTCAAGTCAGCCCATTAGCTCAACTCTGCTCAAGCCAAACCAAAGCACTCAACTCAAATCCGTGAGCTCCTACTGTGCACTTCCATGTTTCTTACTGCCTTGGAAGGGTGTGCTGCCCCGCAGTGTGCGCCCAGCTGCTTCCTGGTTAACACCATGTCAACAGCGGCTGCTGCACATCCCTGCAGCTCTGTCTACCATACCTTCCCCACCAGGACAGACTGAGATCTCTGAAACTATGAGTCAAAATAAATCTCGCCTCTCTTAAATAGTTCTGTCAGCTATTCTGTCATAGTGACCAACAGATTTCTCTAACCACCTCTTGGTGTTATACAAGCTGAGCTCCTCGGATAACAGATCGAATGTTCCCTCACCTTCCCCATCAGGCTCACATGAGCCTTAGCATTGTCCATTCATCCATTTGTTTACTCTCGATCCTCTATTGAGCACTTGATACGTACTGGATACCACAGAGACATTATTTCACTTACCTCCCTATGTGAATGAACTTGCCCGAGTCTTAGCAATCAGTGTGAATCAGAACCAGTTAAGTGTCTAGCTGGAAGGTCACCCTGCCCTAATTGCAAAGCTCTTTGCCTGTCTTCCCATTGTCTGCTAGAAAAATTGAAAACAGTCTCTAAGAAACAAATTCTATGTAAAGAGAAAGAGTCTGTTTTAATGAATACTTTATGTAAAGCCAAATCCAGCCTAACTAGCTTATGAGTCTTTGAGAAGTGAACTGTACAGGGAGAGAAAGAGTGACTTTCCCAACAAGACTTTGTCAAGTTTCTATCCCAAAGTCTATTAATAAATTGATTCATTACAGAATTGGGCAGAGGTGGGTGGTAAGGGGGAGGGAGTCTATTTTTGCCTAGGTAGAGAACTGGCTTAGAGACAAGGAGCAAGGATATAAACAGGAGTTTTTTTCAAATGGAGAACTAGAGTTCTCCAGGAATTGGAACTGAGTTTGGCTTGTATGAAGCTTAGTGTGCATGCACTGTGCATCAAGTGTGTTCAGATCCCGCGCTAAACACTTAGGTGGAGAGGGGAGACCAAAACAAGCAGAACTCTGTTCCTGTCTTGGAGGTACCCAGAAAGGAAATACTCAGAGAGCCCCACCCTGTGTTTGGAGTTGGTACCAGCTCTGTCGCTCTTTGTCTCATGACACTGGGCAAGTCTGTTCGTCTTCCTACACAATGAAGAATTCGATTGGATGACCCTGAAGGGTAGATTGATCTGAACGGAGGATCCACATGTCTCCATTTCTCCAAACCCAAATGCTCCTTCTGTTCCTGAGTGGATCGGGGACTCCCCTCTCTGTGTCGTTTGTGAATAGTGGTAGCGAGGCAGAGAAGAGGTCTGTGCTGCCGGGGCTCAGAGCCCAGCCCGGGATTCCTCCGTGGCATTTGCTGTGAGTGACTCAGCTTCGTAAATAGCTCCCATCTGGCTGAGCAATGGTTATCTATAGTGTTCAAGCCATCTCTACATCCACACACTCTCTCTCTGTGCAAATATGTGGCTCACTGTATGCTAAATACGAGGTGGCCTGGAGAGACGTTCCTTCTCTTAAGAGACTATTTGGTATGAAACTCGAGACTGTTTATTTAAAGAAGCAAGTTTACAACTCTGCAAGTTGGATAGCTGGTCGTGGGTGGTGGAGAAGAGATGATATGCTAGAAGGAGGCTGGGATGATCTGCAATCATCCAGCTACCTGAAAGAGGAGCTGAGACTGACAGCTTCACCCCTGGTCCTCCTGTCTCTGTAGGAGGGGTGATGGACACCACTGCTGAGATACTGGGATGGAATGGGAGAGTGGGTGGGGGCAGGGACTCAGCAGAAAAAGTAGATCTGGGGGTGCCGCCAGGAGAACCAGGTTTGAACCCAGGTCTATCCTGCCGGCCACCAAGGGCAGTTTATCAGTTCTCTCACTCATTTGTTAAACAACCAGAAACCCTGACAATGTGCATCAGTTGCTGAGCCGCAGACAAGAAAATGTAAACTGGAACTGAGGCTTAGCTGCCTAGCAACTGTGTGCATTTAGACAAGGGCTTTGACTTCTCTGAGCTTTCAGGCTCCTCATCTGTAACGGAGGGTGATGATATGGATTTCTGGATTTGGGGGGCAGCGTGGAAGAGATGAGGCACCGGAAAACACTCTTCTGCTGCAAGCGACTCTGAAGAAGCAATCTGACACCATTCTTCTGTCCCCAACTACCTCCTTTCACTTAAACTTGGAGTGACCACAGAGGGGACATGGCACTCATCCCGTCGAGGGAGCCTTCCGGCATGAGGCTCCCTGAGGACCACCCGGGCTGTGATCCTGGACAGCACCTTTGCCTGGGTCTCCAGGCTCAGCTGGGACGCAGCACCGAGCAGGGCAGATGGCATGCCTTCCTGGAGGAGGAGAGATTTGGAGCTGACGGAAGAGTGGAGCCAGACAATGGCTTCCCAAAACTACAGTGTCCATGTAAAGAGCACCGTCAACTCTCCCAAATGCACCGCGACTTCTCTGGGTTCCTGCAAGGGCTGGGATAGGACGCACTGTGTCTGCATCAGATCCTCCCTCCTGGCTTCATCTCACCCAATCTGGTAGCAGTTGCTTATTTCATTCACTGGTTAGGCCAGTGCTTATGGCATAACTGCCCACACTGTTTTCCAACATGCGTGTGATACCTGGTCAGTGTCGGGGGAAAGACTTTCCTGCCAATCATCTGGTTTCAGTTCTGGCTGTGAGGATGTCCGTTACATCTCTCTTATTAGATTCCCCTTCGGTCAAACAGACTTTCTAATGGTACCAACTTCCCCCATGAAGTGTTACTCAGACACATCATGGCCCCTCAAATCTCTGTCGCCTTTCTCACTTACATCTAGGGGATACCAAACATCCCTTAAGAGGCAGGGTTGGCTGTTGTGTATGTGTGTTGTCTTTTTTGATTGCTCCCCATTTAAATTTTTTACTTAAGATAGGGTCTCCCAGTTGAATCCAGAGCTCACCAGTTGGCTAGGTGAACTAGTCTGCTTGCCCTGGGGAATTTTCTGTCTCCCCAGTGTTGCAATTACAGGTGGCTGCCACACTGGTCAGACTTGGTTGTGGGCTCTGGGGATTTGAACCTGGTTCTCACACTTGCTGACAGGTGCCTTACCATGAGCAGTCTCCCCAGCCCCTGGCTGTTCTTTTCGTATTTCCAGACCTTGCACAAGGTCTAACAATGTCAGTGCCCAGCCAGTGTTTGTTGACTGAACCTTGCTCCAGTCTAGTAGAGCTGCTTGTGCCCACTGAGGCTTAGAAGGATCAATAACCCTCCCTTTGTTAATGGGGAGGAGGTGGGCAATGTGGGGGTGAAAGCTGCAGAGGTGAGCTCAGAGCTGGACCCAGCCATGGTTCTCACTGTTTCTCCCCTGGACCCTGTGCTTTGCGCTGGGTGGGATCCCTCCTGCGGAGCCCCAGGCTGGCAGAAGGGCCCACAACGTCTGCTTCTTTGCCATCTCCCAGTAAAACCTATAAACCTGTTTCTTCCTTCTCAAATCTCTCTTTCCTGTTCTCCCAGGAGCCATGTCCTGTTCCCAGTGACGTCAAGAGTAGACACTACTGGGCCATTTAGTTAGTTGGGGCTGGGGTTCAGAAGGACGGAGAGCTGCCCGGCTCGCTGAGGCGCTATGGAGTGGAGCCAGAATCCCCGCCGAGATGGCAGGTTCTCCGCCCTTGTCAGCAGCAATCTTTTTTAGATTTTAATGTGTGTGTGTGTGTGTGTGTGTGTGAGTGTGTGTGTGTGTGTGTGTGTGTGTGTGTATACAAGAAGGCACTTGAGTGTGTGTGCCTGTGGAGGCTCAAGAGCGACATTGGGATTCATCCTGGACTTCTCTACCTCCTTTTGCTTTGCTCTGGTGTATCCTAACTCTGCCTTCCACAGCCAGAATTACAGGCTGCCAGCGCATCAACTTGGCATTTTTATATGGAACCTGGGATCCAAACTGGGTCCTTTTGTTTGTGAGACAGAGGCTTTAACCCCTGAGACATCTCCCCAGCAATCTGAAGGTCCACTTGGGGTAGCACGACACTCTTTCTTCTCCGTTCTTGCTGCCTGTCTGGCATTAACTTCACCAAGGCACTGTGCCATCCACACACAAACCCAGCCTCACTGCTGACCTCCAAGCAGGAACTGACTGCAGCCCAGAGCCACGTTACTAAAAAGGACTTGGGAAGCCTGCTGAAGAAGCGAATGAGTAACTGAGTGGTGGAACTGAAGATGGCAGGCTTTCTGCGAGCCGGTGTAACACAGGCAGATGGGTTCCTTCTCTCAAGGAAAATTAGTGACCGGATCGGAAAGGGCACCAAGTTACTATTTGCTGATTAGCTGGTATAGGAAGCTGGGGTTATGTGTTTTCAGGCTGGGAGGAGCCTGCATTCCAAGCATAATTCCTCATGGGTGTGCCAAAAGTCTCAGCCTTCAGCTATTAAGCCTATGGGAGATTATTTAATTGATGTGGAAAGGCCCGGGCCACCTGGCTGCAGGTCAGGTAGTTGACCTTCATGAGGACAATGAGGAGGAAGTGAGTAGTGTGGCAAGTGTTTGCTTTGTGTCAGGCTCCTGCTGAATCCCAAAGGGCTGGCATATGGCGGGCCACAGAGGTAGAGAACAGATCTGGGTGACTTAGATCTGGAGCTTGTGGGGATCAAAAGCTTTAACTTTCAGGGTGTTGCAACTTTGAGATGCTGGGGACCCCGGTGGTGTGGAGGGGGACACTCTCAGTGCCCTTACACCAGCCTGGCCAGGCGACATCAGAGTTCCCTTCACGCAGAGCACGGCAAGGACTTGATCTTGCAGTTGGAACCCAGGGCCCCCATCTTTCTCAAAGTATCCTCAAGGTGGCACAGAAAAGCAACTGAGACTTTCAGGAAAGGGCAAGTTTGGGGCTGAGACTTACAGGAGACCCAGGAAGAGGAGGGGGAAAGGCTTTTCGACAGAAGGAGCGGCATCTGCAGGAGCAAGGAGGGAATGAATGTGATCCATTCAGTAAAGCTTAGATGGGGCAGGTCATCCAGGCCCATTTGTGAGGGGCCTCAGAGCAGCTAAGGACGGGTATGTGTGAATCACTGACGGGCTCTTTCTGCCTCCAGGGTGTGTGCATGGGGGGGGGGGTAAAATCTGAATGGAGGACAAAGGTGAGAGAGAGTCTGGGATCTTCTTACCAGGATAGAGAGAAGGGGGAGAGAGAAGAGAAGAGAAGAGGAGAACATGGAGCAAAGGCTCCTGAAAGCAGAGATGGGAGGAGCAGGAAACATGGTTGCTGCTTGAGGAGATGCAGGGTTTAGGGAGAAGGAACTCACTCAGTATTCTGTTTCAGGTGGAGAGGTGACATGGAAGAGGCCATGAGAGAAATACCTGAGAAGGTTCTCTGCTGATCTCCAAGAACATCATCTCCATGATAGGTTCTGGTGACCCAGTCCCAGCAGCTACTTGATTGTTCCCACATGGTGTCTATGCCAACTTGTCAGGTGTCAACTTGACAATGGAGGGCTGAGTCTTTAGGCACACCTATGAGGAATTATCTAATCAGGACAAGCCCTGAGGAAATCTGTGAGAAATAATCTAATTGCTGTGGGAAGACACAGCCCACAGGGTTTGGGCCCATTTCTTGGGCAGGTGGATAAGCTGGAGAGAGCTGGTCAGTGTTTTGCACACATGCGCACTGGCAAGGAAGAAAGCCCGCCCCTCTCTCTCTCCCCGATTTCTATGGGTGTTGTGTGGCCAGTTCCCCGATTCCTGATGACAGTATAAACCCTCCTTGCATGCTGATGAAGAGTAACCAAGAATCACTGATCAAGAATAAACCCCTCATTTGGTCTTATTTGTTTAGCAATGGGAAGATGAAATTAACACAGAGTCCTAGCAGTCTCACTACCCTCGTGGTGGCAACACCAGCCTCTGTCCCTCCTGTAACTTCTGCCCAAGCTGTCCCCCCACATCCTCCCTCTCACTCCATTTCTGTCCTGCACCTTGTTGTTTTTCCCCTCACTTGGGATACCTGCACTTTCTATTCCTTCTGCCTGGATGCTTGTCTCAAAGCCAGCTTCTTCGACTGAAATGTCAGTCCCAAGACCTCTTCTTTCAGGGGCTTCCCCTGGATACCTTATTCAAACAGCTCCACCTCCTTGGTAAGGAGTTCTATTCTAGAATTCATATAACCTGGCAAAAATTATTTTAAATGCTTTGTTTCTTTCTCCTTACTGAACTTCGTGCTTATTAGATGTATAGATAACCACTTGACAACTGAAGGCTGAGCTCTGGGCACAGCTGGGAGGAATTATAGTGAGGCAAGCCCTGAGCAAGCCTGCAGGAGAGTGTCTGATTGACGTGGGAAGACCAGGCCCGGAGAGGTGGGACTATCCCTGGCAAGTAAATAAGATGGGGGGGGTGTTGGTTCGGTAAGTTGCATTCCTCAGCAGACTTGGACAGACTTGCTGTCTGGCAAGTGGTGTTTGCCCTCTCTCAGCGATCCCTGTGGACGTGGTGTGGCCGGTTCCGTCTGCTCCTGGGGTTGTATGAATTCTCCCACCAAGCTCGACTAGGAAGTGTACCAGACACCATAAGAAAGAATACCCTCCCCCCTTGCTCCCCTAAGCTGTTTGGTTGTGAACTTAGAGTAGCATTCAGCACACCAGACAAGCTCTGTGCAAGCCTGCCCTGCCCTTTTCACGCTGCATATTTATCCAGCTCTTACGCCAGGTCTCCGCCCAGGGAAGGTGACTTGGGCTCAGCTACTCCTGGGACTGTATCTCCACATTTGGGAAATGGGATGACAACTATCACTGCAGGGGGCTATGAGCGGCATCTAAGACATCTTTTGTGAATAGCTGGTCCCAGACGAAACGACCCAGTCTTACCCTCATCTGAAGCTCAAAACAGTGATGGTACCAGCCCTGTGGGGAACAAGGAAGCGCCAGGGTTGGACTCTCTCCTGCTGTGGAAGCGCCTGGCTGGTGCCCTGCTCTGAGTAGGCGTTGATCTGTGAGCGCTGGAGCTTGGGCTCTGCTTGCCATCTGCTGCTTGAACTGCAAGACCTCACTCGCCCTGGCTGGCACAGCTTCCCGAGGAGCCGGCCCCAGGAATTCTAATGGCTGGGTTTTTGTGGAACACGAAGAACCGCTGCCTCTTGCAAACAAAGAGATACATTTTCTCTGCAGTGGCAATTATCATACGGAAAGAATATCTAGGGGACAGTTTGCAGCGTCTAGGTACTTTACCAAAATTAACATCTGCACCCCATGCAGCCACGCTTGTTGCAGACTGAGGGGCAGTGGAGGAAGTTGGAAACCTCGATGACTTTTATCACCACAAGAGAACCTGGGGTTGGAGGGACTTGAGGCAGCCAAGACAAAACCTCTCTAGTGGTTTCACCCGTTTTCCCGAGAGAGATTTATTTCTCCATTGCTTTCAATGCATCGACCTTCTTGAGGGTTCAACGTTTCTGGTGTTTCCTGGCCTAACAGCCACTGACTCAGCAATGTGTTATACAAGTGCTTTCTGAGTTTCTGCTGGGCATTTCCGTATACTATATTCTCTGCAGCTATACTTTAGACTTAGGCTCCCACTTAGGGTCCTTAAGTAGCCACATATGCCTCTCACTCTCTGATCAGTAAGAGCCACGAGTCCTTCTGCTTATGCCTCCTCACTGCGGAGGGTAGAGCGCACGAAGCTGCACCTGCTCACTACACGGGTACTGGAGACCCAAACCCAGGTTCTGGAGCTTGTACACCAGGTGCTCACTCTACCCACGGAGCAATTCGACATCCGCTCCCTTCAGGAAGCCCTCCTGCATGTCCTCTTGGATGAATTCTTCTCAGGCCTGTGTGTATAATACTTTGCACCTGCTTGCCCTCACAGTGGGGGTGCGTCTGCTCTTGTCTCTGGCTGGATGCAGAGCGTCTCAACTCAGGAGGCTCCACCTCTCATTTCCAGCCTTCTTTGCTCCCAGCCCAGCATCCTGGCTCCCGTTCTAAGCAGCATATTTAAAACCGTATTAAAAAACAAAATCAGGGACTGGGGAGATAGTTCAGGGATTAAACTTTTGCCCCATCAGCAAAAAGGCCTGGGTTCAGATCCTCAGATCCCATGTAAAAATGCTGGGTAGAAATGGCCCCTGGAAAACCTAAAAAACCCAAGAGCAAAACAATAAGGGGGTAATCTGGGATGATTCCTGATGTCCCTCTTGGACATCCACAGGCACCTGGGCACACACACACACACACACACACACAAAATAAAATAAAACCAGTTTTTGTCATTCCTCTGCCATGGCTCTGCACTTGGCACAGAGGCTTCTATGCTGGGGAAGGAAATGGCAACCTCTGTATTCCAAGGCCAAATCCTGTAGACAAATAATGGACTAAAAAGTTGTCAAGGTTTGTGTGTGGCTTGTCCCCATAGTTCATGTATTCGAATACTTGCCCGCCAGCCGATGGCACTGTTTGGAAAAACTGTTGGCACCTTTAATCTACTGCACTTTCAATACAGCCTCTACCTTGTGACTGTGGTCGGGGAGGCTCTGTGTAATCTGCGTGCCCTTCCCTGCATGCACCTGCTCACTCGCTCCAGCCACTCTGGGCTTTTTGCCCATCTCCGCAGTCCCAGCTCCCATTAGGCCCTCAGCCAGAGCTGTTTCCTCTGCCAGGAGTGTCTTCCCCACAACTGCAAGCAGCTCCTGTAGTTTCTTGGACCTCAGTCTCCAGTCACTGTTCCCACATCTATGTGTTTCTATGTGTCTGTATTACCTTTCATTGTTGTTAACGATGGTGTCTACTGTGCGCGTGCAAGCCCCAGGAGAGCAGGTGCTGCCGGCGGCTGGTCCTGTGGTGTCACAAGCACCTGGAACAGCCTGACATGGAGGAGCCACCTGATGAACAAGTATTTGTCCTCTGGGACTCTTTATGTTTCGATCTAGACCCAGGCGTTGCAATGCATCTGGACGTCTCTTCCCAGGCCTGCAGCTGCGCTTACTTTACAAGACGACACACTCACTGGTTTCCTATATTTCCTGGCCTGCAATCATTCCACAAGTGAGGCAAGTTCACTGGCTGCTGTCTGTTGACTTCTCCTCCCAGAAGCTGCTCAGAGTCCCTTGCCTGTGTCCTCATTTGTCTACCTATAACCTAAGGACTCGAGATAGTGTTTGTCCTCATTTGTTCATTTGTCTACCTATAACCTAAGGAATCGAGATAGTGTTTCCCGCCTCACTTCATAGGCCAGGGGACTGGCTCCACCCCGCTCAGTCCCCGCAGTGAAAATGCTGAGCCAGATCTACACACAGTTGTTATCACAGTTGTCACAGATGACAATATCTGGAGAGACATCAAGCTCCAAAAACACCCAGAGCTCTGAGTCGCCCTCTCCCCCCCCCCCGGGCTGTGGCCAAACACAGCTCACTGAACCCATCAAAGGAAGGGTGAATTGCCAAATTCAGGGCAAATGGAGAAAGGGAGGCTTCCCATGCATCTGACAAGCAGGACTGAGAAAAATCCACGTGACTGAGATCTGGGTGTCTGGCTTCAGAGCCCTTTGCTAATGAAAACAATGGAACCAGGTGGGACACACTCCCAGTGGTCAGAAGACAGAGCCACTCACCTACCTCCAAGAGTCTACAGAAAGGAAACTTGTCAGAGGTCTCAAAGACATGATTATCATCTTGAGAACCATTTCTTGCCCCCACTTCCCTGCTTCTATGCTGGGGAAGGAAATGGCAACCTCTGTGTATGCACCAAGAGATTCCAAGGCCAAATCTTGTAGACAAAATAATGAACTAAAAAGTTGTCAAGGTTTGTGTACGGCTTGTCCTCATAGTTCATGTATTTGAATACTTGCCCGCCAGCCGATGGCATTGTTTGGATAAACTATGGCACCTTTAAGAATTGGATCCTTGCTAGAAGAAGTGTGTCACTGGGAGGTGAGCCTTGAGGTTCGGTAGCCCAGCCCCTTTTCCTTCCTCCCTCATCTTGATCTCTCTGCCTCCCGGTGGCTGCTGTGACCTGAATGGTCCTCCAGGTCAGCCATCATGCTTTCTATCAAGTGTTTTCCACTATAATTGAACTGTTTCCTTTGGAACCATAAGGCAAAATAATTAACCCCTTTCTTCCTTAAGTTGCTTGGGTCAGAGTATTGCAACAGAAGAGTAACTGCAAAAAAAAAACAACAAAAAAAACCTTTCCAGCTCATGAGTTCAAAGGTCTTAGCTTTGGTCTCTGTACTGGAAAACCTGCCAATCCTATTCTCATTTGTAAATTCACCTTTTATTTACATCTATGGTATCTATAATAACTTTAAGTCTCTTGACCTTATGAGTTTTGATTAAGGTCTCTTTGAAAGAGACACTCCCTTTTTTCTTTACAGGGTTCCACTTAACTTTTGATTTTCTTTTCAGCTAGCTACTGACTGATGTACTGAATATAGGCAGACAGATGGAGCAGGGTGTGAAGTCTTGAAGGTATGAAATCCTAGTCTTCATGGGGTGATATCGCCATACAATTCTGGCTTGGTAAAACTCTGCCTTTCTGCCACTCCAGTAGTTTCTTCTAATGTATGTGTGTAGAAGTTATTTCTTTAAATTTCAGAATTGGAATGTTCAGAACAAGTGGAAGAGGCAGAAAGGTCAAGATTTAATGGCTTCCAAGGAACTATAGTATCTGAATGGCTGAAGTTGTTTTCAATGCTAAAATCTATGCACAAAATTATATGAAATCTCATATGATGTCTTGGTATGTTTCAAAATAATGTGTGTGTGTATGTGAAAGAGAGAGAGAGAGAGAGAGAGAAGAATATATATAGGTATAGGTGAAACAAAATTAGCTAATGCTGAAGCTGGGCCTTTCTTTTCTTCCCTTCCTCCCTCCTTTCTCCCCTTCATTCTTTCTTTCCTTCTCTTCTGACAGAGTTCCATGTAGTTCAGTTTACAACCAAGTACAACCTTGGATTTCTGATCCTCCTGTACCTGGCATGCAAAGCTTATGCAGTGCTGGGGATCTGAACTGAGAACTTCATGCATGCTAGACAGGCACTCTATCCACAGTCCCCTCTTTTCCATTAAAAAATGTTTATAGCATTCTGTTATTAGAGGCCCTTTGAGTCTGGCCTCAGGGCCTCTGCTCTCACCTCCCAGTGGCCCTTCTGCTGTGATGCCATTACCCTGGGGCTGTGACTTCACACCTCTAGGCCTCTCTATGCAGCTCCATCTGTCAACATCCTACGCTTGCCTCTGAATTCCTACAGCCTTGTTTACTAGCTTCAGTACTTATCACGCCAGGTTTTCATTTTCTTTTTTGCCTCCTCGGCTGCCCTGTAGCATCTTGGAAACTCTTCTCCAATTCCCTCCAACACATAGCTAGGGGCAGGATGCGCAACTACGTCCCCAGTACATGTCCACAGGGGGAAGGACGCAGTCAGGCCCGTGGCCCTGATTGCGGCATTTGTCATGTGCAGGGAGACCACATGGCTATTTCATGACCCCCTGACCACACTGGGTAGGAATCATGCAAGTGGCAGAGCTGAGGCAGGACAGAGTGGCCACACAGGTGGTACCTGAGTTTCCTGAGCTGTGAATGTGCCTCAACAATTCCAGGAGTTGAGGAAACTGGGGTTCAGGACTAATTCTGCGACTGAGTTGCTGAGTGTCTGGGTGAATCACCTAGGCCCCCAAGGCCTGAAGGACACGAGACCTCTGAGCTTCAGCATTCAGGAGAAAGGTTTCTCGTCCAAGGTTGGTTTCCTCTCCAAGAGCTGGCTCCCCTGTTAAGGAACCCTCCCCTCCCCGGCTCCTCACGCTCAACTCAGTCTTCCCATCCCCCCACCCCGCCTCATCTTGGTCTCCCAGAGCAAAAAATCCGCCTTTGCAACCTGCTGCCAGGGTCGCCTCCTCCCTCCTCCTTCTAGCGTGGGCCGGGATTTCTCTTTAGGTGGGGGGTGGAGCCCCGGGTCAGGGATGGGGGTGGGAGGAAGCCCGCAGCTGCACCGCGGGTCTTCCCCGTGCTTCTTGGCCCCTTCCTTCTGCGGGAACTCAGCCTCACACTTTCTAGGGACGTTCCGGGCACCGCCAGACTCACTGATCACGAACGCCTGCCGCGGGCACCCGGGCCGTCCCGCGCTGGGGTGGAGGGTCCAAGCAAAGAGGAGACGCGCGCGTTCCTCTCTGCGGAGTAGGCCTTGCTGGCCCCGCGGGCGCCCGGACCCTCCCGATTCCGTGCGCCCTCCAGCCCCTCCAGACGCCTGGCGACACCGCCATTGCTTCGCCCAGGCCTTGCGACCGGCAGAGGCGAGCTGGGGCGCACTGCGGCCGCTAGGCCCCCTCCGGCCCTTCCGGCCGACCGGCCGCGGCGCCGAGAGCCGCGGGGAGCGCTCCGAGGAGGGCGGGAGGCCCCCGGGCCTCGCTTTGTTCCGGCGATTGCCCACCGCGGACGGCGGGCGAGGGCTGCGGGCCACCGCGCTGCCGAACCCCGACCTCGAGCGCCAAGCGGAGCGCACGACCTCCGACCACAGTCCGCCCGCGGCGCCCGGCGCCCGGAGGACCCGGGGCTGCCCCCGAGGTGGTGCCGAAGGGTGGTGGAGCCCCGGGACCGGCCGGGGCAGAGCCGGCGGAGGCCGGAGCCAGCCGCCCCGGGGAGCCCGGGCCGCGCGGGCCTGTGGTTAGGGTCGCCCCGCGATCTCGCTCCGGCCGAGGAGGAAGAGGTGGCGGGCGGCCAGCGCGCGTTCTACGAACCTGTTGGAAGCTGCAGCTCCCTCCGCGGCGGATCAGCGCTCCGGGACCGTGATGCAGGCGCGCCTCTCTCCCTCCTCCCTCTCCTCCTCCGCCGAGACGCTCCTTCCTGCCGGGGTTCGCACGGCTCACGCGGGGGGCGCCGAGCCCCTCTTCGGTCTGTTCCGAACGCCAGCCGAGTTGCCGGGCGCAAAGCTGAACGGCTTCCCCACGGGCCGCCCGGCTCCCAGGGAGACCCAAGCGCCCTGAGAAAAAAGCGGGGGGGCTGACGCCCGAGGCCCCCGAGCCCCTGCAGAAGCGGCTGGGAAATTAGGAGCGAGGAAGGAGGGGGGTTCGCTAGATGTGCAGTTCTGCCTGAAACTTTGGGGTCTGTTGCTAGAGCATCCCGTGTTGAAAACCTTTCCCTCTCTGTCGGTTACTGTGACACTTGGTGTGTTGCAAGCTCCATTTCACTCCGTGGGCCTGTCTCCAGCACCTTGTTACTGCGCCCCAGAGACCTTTCTAAAGATCTGTGTTAGGATCCAGAACCTCCCTCCACTGCGTTCTCACCTAGGCGGAGGACTAGTATTTATTCTGAGCGTGCTCACCCCAGTGCCTTAGCGCCTGCCCTTTGTCTCCTTTGGCTGCAACCGTACTCTTTCGGGTCTGTCAGCAAGTTGAAGTAGCTTTATTGTCTTTGAAAAGTTTCCTGTGCTGTGGGGTTGTTTCTGCCTCTAGACTCTGCCAGTCTTTGTGGCCATCTATTAGATTTCTGATCGTATTGTGTTATAACTATGCATCTGTATCTCCTGCTACCAAGTTTGTAAAACACTGGTCCCATCTTTTTCCTGCTTTCCATCTTCTAGTCTTCTAGCACGGCAACTGAAATATAATAGATGTTCAATTGTGTCTGCCAAATGAGTGAGTAAATGTGAAGCAAAACTCGAAGGCTCTCCCTTCATGTGACTGCTCATCTGATTTGTATATTTTCGTCCCAGACGGCAAGGCACTTGGCGGCGTTCCTGTCTTATCACCAGCTCTTCCAAGTCACAAACTCCCCCTCCGATGACCTTAGTTTTCTACCAAGCAGCTTTTAAAAGTCACTTGCTGTTTTCTTTGCTTGACACCCTCATTATCTTGACTCACAAGGGCGAATTTTAATTTTAGCTCAAATGTTCAAATGTCACCTCCTGGGAAAGACCTTCTCTGTCTAATCAGGCTCCATGGTCTCAGGAGCCACGAATGTGCCTGGCACATCATGTCACAACATCATGTCACAATGTCAAAGGATGGACACCTCTGTCTAATGCCTTCTCTCCCACTTACTCTGTAGCATTACTTCTTTTTTTCTGTACTGAGGATTGTATTTCAATTATTTACTACACTCTGAAATCATTTTGCAGTCATCCCTTGGAGGTTTGGGTTCAAGAACCAAAATCTGAGGATGCTCAAAGTCCCTTATATAAAATAATATAGAAATTGCATGTAACATATACAATCTTCCCGCTCGGTTTCTCTTTGTCTCAGTCTCTGTGTCTTTCTCTGTCTTAGTTTCTTTCTTTCTCTTTTCTTCTTCCTCCTCCTCCTTTTCCTCCTCCTCCTCCTTTTCCTCTTCCTCCTCCTCTTCCTCCTTTTCAGATATGATTTCATGTAGCCCAGACTGGTCTTGAACCCTGACCTTCCTGCTACCATCTTCTAAGTACTGAGATTACCATGTTTCACTTCTCTCATTCACTTTAAAACATCTCTAGATGACTCATGATATCTGATACAATACAAAGCAACTGTCATGTAGATAGTTGTATTGTATCAGGAAATAATGACAAGTGAAAAGTCTGTCTTTGTTCAGCACATACACAGGCATCTCCCATCCACAAGTATTTTCAGTCTGCAGTTGGTTGGATCTTTGTGTACAGAAGGAAGATTCCAGTTTTATACATTTATGTGTTCATCATTGGCTTTCTTCAGCTGGACCTGAAATACTGGGGGCAAGAGTCACGTTCGTTTTGCCACCCCAATATTTTCCCCATAGTCAGTGCTTTGAGAAGAAGCAGTCTTATACCACTGTACTGCAGGCCTTTTTTCTGCAAAAGCTGGAACTTCACAATTGTGAAATTGTGATTGTGAAATCCTCTGAAGGCAGAGAACAACTGTGAAGGTTTGAGAAAAGAGGGACACATGGACATTCTTTAGAGAGGGAACAAGAGGATATGGGGTTGTCTTGGACTATCTCCTGCTACTATAATAGAATAAATCATAGGCTAGATGATTTCTCATGAACAAAAATATATTGGTCCATGGGAAGTCCAACTTGGAGGAGGTCATCTGGCAAGCATCTGCTTGCTTTTATGTCACCAGAGAGGGAGACGGAGAAGATGAGAGGCAGCATGGGAAGAGAGAATAAGGGTAAGGGTTGTAAGGTAAAGGAAAGGGGCTAGGGAGATGGCTCAGGGATTAAAGCCTTTGCCTTGTAAGCAAAAGGACTTGAGTTTGGACTCCCAGATCGTCCATAAAAATGCTGGGCTTTCCAACTCTGGAAGGAAATGATTGAGAAACCCCAGGACAAAGCAACAAGGAGGAGGAACAGTCCAGGATGATTCCCAGCGCCACCCTTGGGCCTACATAGGACGCACACTCAAGTGCCCTCTTGTACAGTGCTCACAAACACATACACACCCGCATGTTTCCAGACTCTGCCTCCCAGGGCCATAATTGCAGACCGCTGCCATATCTGCCCAGATTTTGACCTGGGATCTGGGGATTTGAATTCAGATCCTGTTGCTTTTGAGTCTCTTCCCACAAACCCTTTTATAGCCACACCGATCCATTCATGACCCTGTCCCAAAGCTCCACTTCCCAACACAACTACCTTGGGAACTATGTTTCCATCACAAGAGTTTTGGGACCATGCAGACAGCAGCAACCACGGTGATGGCCAAGGAGCACAACTGCATGCTTGTTGTAGGATGACACACATCCTATTTGCTTTCCACATTAGCCACCCACTGTTGGTGCAAAACGCATCTCAGAAACTCCAGCCTCAACCTGCAACCAGTTAGACAGTTTCCAACAGCATCCATTTCACGCTTGACTTATCTCCCTGTTTTTATTGATTTTCAAAAATCTCGGTTGGCATCATTTTAGCAAGTCCATTTATATTAAGTTTTGAATAGAAAAAGAAGGAAAATGTTTTTTCATCTAAATCTTAGAATGACCATCGAAGGGAAGTGCTATCCACCCTAGTTTACAGATGGACAAACAGGGACTGCAGAGGCGAGCTCAGTCTCTGAGCTAATGTGACACAGAGATCACGCCACATGCAACTGCAGCATGCAGAGAAGGCTAAAACATCACTTCTGGGAAGTCTACACCTGTGTGCTAAGCTGGCCTCATCCCCACCCCCCTTCATTATCTTGTAATGGTAGGCGAGTCTATTTTCTCTCATGCAAGACAAGAATGAAATAGAATGTCTCTCTTAGGATAATTTTTTAAGAAGGATTAATGATAATATACTTGCAAAATGCTTGCATGTGAAAATTGCTCCATGATGTTGCCCACGGTAATTCAATTTGCTGCTTGAAAAGGTTGCAGGGGAGTTGCAGCCAAAGATAAAACACACAGAGGTAATTAATGTAGAACTTTACAGTTGCCTGTAGAATTCTTACAATCAAGGCTTCAGAGGTTGATTCTCTTCTGATGAGAAAGAACAAACTTCACATGTTTCTGTTCGCTCATGTAGGGGGAAGTAACAGAGAACGGATTCGGCCAAGGTCCCAGGGCTTGTATTCCAGGCCTACTACCTCTGACTTGCAAGCTTCAGGCTTGCAAAGTACTTGGTTCCTTCCTCTGGGTTCTGAAATTACAGCCAATCCTCAGTCCATTGTGTCTGCCACAAGGGGAGAGAAAATCCACAGACAATCCCTAATGCTCATATGAGCCAATAAATCACACCCATAGTTCTGTCTCCCCGCAAAGCTGCTTATTGAGCAGTGGACACAAGATCCAGCTTTCCAGGCCTTGCACCTTCTCTGGTTTCAGACTAGCAAAGTCAAACAAGACTTTGCATGTGTGTGTGTGTGTGTGTGTGTGTGTGTGTGTGTGTGTGTGTGCTTGTATATATCAGAGAGCATTTATATCTGTGTATCTGTGGAGGCCCAAGGGTGACTTCAGCATCATCCTGGATAGTTCTACCTCCTTATTACTTCACTTTGGAGTTTCTACCTTCCAGAGCAGAACTATAGGTTGCTGTGATTTCTGCCCAGCATTTTTTACATGGGATCTGGAGATCTCAACTCATGTACTTTTTTTTTAAAGCCATCTCCACAGTTCAAGCAAGGTATTTTGAAAGACTGGTGGGAGGCAGACTCGGTAGGAGAAACAGCAGACAACAAGCCCATCTCGGGATAACTTCTCTAGTGAATGAGGATCACGTGACATTGTTTCTGGGGCAACAAAGGGATACGCTCTCTGAGTATTCTTCCAAAGAGGAAGACCTCTCTGAACCTCCATTTCCCTATATGTAAAATGGAGATAAGAACCTATAGGTTCAGAGTCTTTGTGATCATCGAGTGTGACTGTTCCTACCTCAGCACCAGCTGAGTCCACAGAGACCAGCACTAAAATGTAGATGCTGAGCACCCTTGGGCAACATGAGGCTCAGGCAGACCATCCATGAGGGCACACTGGTTGAGTTTTGAGACGCAGATGATACGTAGTTCGAATATGATTTGTTCCCCATAGGCTCATGTATTTGAATCCTTATTTGATGTTTTAGAAGGTCATGGCCTCTCAAGGGAGCCTTGCTGAAGGAAAGCAGGTCATAGTGATGGGCCTTGAGGTTGGTCAGCCCCGCCCTGCTTCTGCTTACAGTTTACTGTTCTTGGAGTTAGTTGTTGGCTCTCTCAGCCTCCATGATATCTGCAGTGACTTGAGCTGCTTCCAGCTTCCGCCAGCCAGCCAACACCTTTCTGCCATAATGGACGGCACCACCCTTCTGGAACTGTAAGCTAGATAAATCTTTTCTTCCATTAAGGTTTTTTTTTTTTTTTTTGTCTCACAGCAGCACAAAGAATAACTGCTACGGATGCCAACTTTAAAGACATAAAACTTGAAGTTGATGAAAGCAGCAAGAGGGGCTTCTTTGGAGGCAAAACAAAGAGCACCTCGAGGGGGGAAATGTCTCTCGAGGAGTCCCTGGGCTCTCGAGTGGGTCTGTGAGTACCACAAGCACCTGGTTTCACCTGTGTCTGAAAAATCCTCAAGTGGAACATGGCCAGATGATTACGCTTGTTATTTCAACAATAACATGTAGGTATGTACATATTTTTATTTGTTATTTATTTTTGGTTTGTGTTGCAGTTACTCCAAATGCTGTCAATAAATTCCTTACCAAATGGCTTAGGAGAACAAGGGAGTTTTATTCTTTCATATTCCTGGTTACAGTTCTTAGTCCAGCTTTGCAAGATATCTCATATTGATACCAGAGCTAAGGGAACTGGCCATACCATATCCAGATACTGTTGACAGAGGGGCAATCCTCTCTTGTCAGAAGCCAAACTGCCAAAGTATGCTGAATTATGCCAATTTACTGAGCCAACTCCCCCTATCTTATTCACCTGCCCAGGGGGATGATCCTACTACCATGGATCATCCCTCATCTGTCAGACAATCTCCTTCAAGCTTAATCTAGGACTTCATAGATGTGTCCAGAACTCAACCTTCCACTACCAACTTGTAGTAATATGCACATATGTGTAGCTGTGCACACGTTGGAGGTCAGAGGAAGACACTGGGTGTCTCGCTACAGCATCTCTTCCTGATTCTTTGAGGATGCAGTCTCTCCCTGAACCCGTAGCTCACCCCAGCCTTTCTCTGTCTGCTCCCTACGGTCGGGTAAAATTACAGTCATGCAGAGGTGCCTGGATTTTTACATGAGTGCCAGGGATGTAAACTCAGGTCCTCATGCCTGTGCAGCAAACGCTCTTATCCACTGAGCCATCTGCACATTCTTTTTCTTTCTTTTTTTTTTCTTTTTTGAGAAAGATTTCACTGGACTCAGATGGGCCTCAAACTCATGACAGCCCTCTTGCCCCGGTCTCCTGAGTGCTTGGACTATAGGCAGCCACCATTCATGACTTCAGATAATTTTTATTGACTGTCTACATATGCCATGTAGAGTTTCATATACTTGAAGTTGATCAGTAAACAACAGAGAACAATGATCTTAGCTCTCAAGGTGCCTGCCTACTTTTGGGGTCAAGGGGAGATATAGTGAACGCACGATAGGTAAAACATGTATAGTGGTGACTCTAGCAGGAAGATGTGAACAGATGGCGCCCACAGAACTGAGGATGCTGACTTTTCTAAGGCGTCAGAGGAGACCTCACTTTTAGGATGATATTTACACTGACACTTGAAGTGAGGGAACCAGTCATGTGGACGGGGAGCAGGGACGGCAGAGGCCAAGGTATTTGAGGGCTGTGGAGTTGCTGGTGTGATGAGGAGGAGGTGGTTCAGGGAAACCAGGGAGCAGGAGGTGAGGCTCCTAGGCACAATGAGGACATTGGGTCCAGTAGGTGTTCAATAAACACTGGTTGGAAGGGAAGGGGAAGAAGGCTGTGGGTACAGCCAGGGAATCTACCCAATGGCACATTATCCTACTGTCAGGGGCCCAAGGCTGGACTAAACTGTAACTAGACTCAAAAGGGGTGTAACTCAGGAGACAAGAACCAAGAGCGGCATGGACCAGACCAGCCCTGCAGCATTGCTGTGCACTGACCAGGCTCAGGTTGTGCTTTGCCAGCAGGGAGAAGCTTTGAAGTAGGTTTTCAAGAAACTCCTAGGATGTCGTCATGACAATGTCAGGAAGAAATATAGAATTTCAGAGTCCCATGTCTGTCACCGTAAGTAACTGATATTGCCTTTCAGAGAAAATGTGAGACTTCTGGGAGGTAATGGGTGAGAAGACATGTGAAATTGTAGAAATCTGGTGTTTAGTTTCGTTATGGGTTGCTACAACAAAATAACTGATCCCAACAACTCAGGGGAATGTTCATCTAACTCACGGTTCTAGGTACAGGCCATTGTGATGGGGAAGTAACAGCAGCAGGTGCTTGAAGTGGTTGCTTACACATCATACCCAAGATCAAGAAACAGAGAAGGATTGAGTGCATGTTCGCTTGCCTAGTGGTCAGCCTGCTTTCTTGCAGAGCCTGTGACCTCTACCCAGGGAATGTGCTATCCACAGTGGACAGGTCTCTCGATCTCACCTCAGTTAGTGTAATCAAGTCAGTCTCACCCAGGAAACAACCTTAATCTAGAGGGTTTCTCTTAGGCGACTTTGAGATCTGACTGGCTGAGTGTTGGGTCAGTAATATAACACTAGCACGGCTAGATAGATTGCTTCAGTAGTAGAAGGGCCTACTTTGCAAACACGAAGACCTGTGTTCAATCCCCAGAATTTATGTTTAAAGGGTAAACAAACAAAACCAAAGCAGACATAGTGGTGCACACTTGTGATCCCAGAACTAGGGAGGTGGAGACAGGATACTTAGGACTTGGCGACCAGCAAGCTTAGCCTATTTGGCCAGGTCCAGGCCAGTGGAGAGATTGTGTCTCAAACAAACAAACAAACAACCACAGGAACAAAGTGGCCAGCACCTGAGGCGTGATACCCATGGTACCCATATGGCTCCACATGCCCGCACACACACGTGCATATATACCTGCACGTGCATATTCATAAGCACACACATGCTCACATACACAAAAATGTGTGCAAAGACTCATGTGCAGAACAGATGTTTCTAATGTCTTTAAATATTATTTTTTCAAAACTTGGATGTGGTTCCAAATGTTCTTTGGGAAGTGATTGTATAAACTATGGTTTACCCAAACAAGTGAGCACTATTTAGTGGTTCAAAAAATGAGCTCTCAGGATAGGCCCTGGAAAGAGAATTTAAATGCTTGTTACTAAATAAAAGAAAACAATTTTGAAAGGCTATGTAGTGCATAATTCCAAAGCTGTGACATTCTAGAAAAGGTAAAAGTATGGAGACAGCAAAAATTCTGAGTGCACGCTGCCGGGCGGCTGGGGCAGGAAAGCAGGTTGGAATAGGCAGAGTGCAGAGGGACATTAGCGCAGTGTAATCTCAGGCTGAGACTGCAAAGGTGAGTACGTGTCACTAACCATTTGCCCATACCCATAGTAGGACACCAGAGGTGAGCCGGAATGTAAGTTGTAGACTTGGATTGGTAATTGTCAACGCGGTGTATCGGATGGACAAATGCGTCTCTGGAGTGTGAGATATTGACTCTGGAGGAGGCCATTATGTGTATTAAGGGGAGAAGAAAGCATATAAAACATCTCTGTACCTTCTGCTTAATTTTGCTGTGAACTTAAAATTGGCTCCAAATGAAGTCCATTTTTAAAAAGGCACGCAGACATGCAGGGTCATCACCATCTTTGCGGCAGTTAAGTGCTTTATTTAACACGTCCTCCACCCAAGAAGCAGGTGTAAATTGTGGTCTGGAGTGACTGGATTTCAAACATCCATTTCCCTCTTTCTAAGTGTATCTTGCATTTCTCCTCCAGTGGATCCAGTTAGCTTAGCTAACTGAGCAGTATATCTCATCCTTTGCTCACAGAAATTGTATGGAGATCAGTTGTTGGAACAGGGTCTAAGTCAGGCAACAGGAAGCAAACAGATTCAACACTGAGACTTTCCTTGAGTGTCGGGAGTGAGCTTGTTTAACTTTGGGGGACATTGGATTATCTCATGATCAAGGAGGCCCAGCTTTAGGATGATGCCTTAAGGTAAGTCTACTGTTTTAGGAGGAAGACAAGAGAGATAATGTGAAGCAGAACTCTTCCTGACATCAGTTCAATGTCTGGGTCAAGCCTCACCTGAAGCCAGACTTGCTTTGCCATTTTCTACCAGACAACAAAATTCCCTTTACTGTGTAAGTCAATTTAAATTGGGTTTCCCAATATTTTTCAACATGGCAAGTTCTAACTGATGTATAGTGGGTTATAAACCCTCAAATCTTAGTGGGGAATAAAGATTAAGTTTGGAATTTTCCATGTGAAGCATTATACATAGATTTCTTGCTCTAAATCTGGTCTGAAAATAGCAATGTTTGCCAATGTCAGGTTTTCTTGATTAAGACATAATTAATTATATCTACTTTTCTTGGTGATTTTTGGCATCAATGTTTGGATCAGATCTAGGTATGTGGGATTGGTGGAGTTGGTTTGGGTCTTTTTGTGAGTGGTTGGTACATATGGAATGGAGACACATCCAGGCCCCTATCTGGAATACTTGCATACATCTCGAAGAATCCATACTTGCACAAATTTGAAGATGCATATCTGAGTATCCATGTGGAATTAGGATGGGCTGTAAGGACAACAACAGGGAAGTGAATGAGCAATGACTCAGGATCAGAGAAGGAGACAGAAAGCAAAACAGAAAGGGGCAGTGCATGATGGGACACTGGTACCTCTAAGGTCCTCAGTGGCCATGGGCAAGAGCTGGACATTTATGATATGTAGGGAAAATATAGAGGGATGGAGGACAAGAACCTGAGAGGCTGTGAAAGCATCCTCTCTTCCTGGTCTAAGGAAAAGCTAACATGTTAGGATGTTAGGCAGAAGCCTGTCGTCAGAGAGTACAGCAGCACGCACAATGCAGGCATGTGGTGGAGGCTGGTTCTACTATGGATAAGTTCATGTTCACTGAGTTGGGTCCTGAATGTTGTTTTAGTTTCATTGTACATTGTTGTGACTGTTATGTCTCTGTCTCTCTGTCTCTGTCTCTCTCTGTCTCTGAGAGGGCACTTGAGTTTTGTGCCTGTGGAGACCCAAGGGTCGTATCAGGAATCATCTTGGATTCTCCACCTCCTTATTGCTTTGCTCTGAGGTTTCCCAGGCTCCATCTTCCAGGGCTAGAATTTCTACCATATCTGCCTGGCATTTTTACATGAGATCTGGTGATGTGAACTCAGGTTCCTTTGATTTCAAGGCAAATAACCCCTGAGCCATGTGTCTGCTCAACCCAGCAGCAGGAGCTTGAAGCAGCTGGTCACATCACATCCACAGCCAGAGCAGAGAGCGATCAATGCATGCTTGCTCCCTAGCTCACTCCGTCCGTCTGTAGACAGTCCTGGAGCACCAGCCTGGAGAATAGCTGTGTCCACAATGGGCTGGGTCTTCATACATTAACAAATGCATCCAAGACTATCCCTTTCAGGCATACCTAGAGAATCCCTTACAGGCATACCTAGAGAATCCCTCTCAGATATACCTAGAGAATCCCTCTCAGATGTACCTAGAGAATCCCTCTCAGGCATACCTAGAGATTCCCTCTCAGGTATACCTAGAGAATCCCTCTCAGGCACACCCTAAAGTGTCAAGGTAAATACTGCCCATCACAGATTCCCAGACAGCTGTTTAAACATTTGAGTATGTCAGCAGAGGTTCACCTCGATAGCACAAGCACGACCATGTTCATAGCAGCACTGTTTACAATAGCAAAGTCATGGAATCAACCCAAATGTCCAACAGTTGACGAGTGGATAAGGAAACGGTGGTACATGTATACAGTGGAGTACTACTCAGCCATCAAAAATGATGAATTACTGGAATTTGCCGGGAAATGGATGTCATTAGAAACAATTATATTAAGTGAAGTATCCCAGACCCAGAAAATTAAGCGCCATATGTACTCCCTAATAGGTGGCTCCTAGTACCAAACCCACCCAGCCCACCTAGAGACAGTAATTGCAAGGATTATGAACAGGAGGGATGGGGTAGGAGGGCCACACCAGAAACAAGAAGAGAAGGGACCATGTTACAGCAGAGAAAATAGGCCTCCATCAAGGACTCAAATAAGTAATGAGACATCTGATTAAGTTCACAGACTTTTGTTCCTGATCATTTACTACTGAGGGGGTATGATCTCACCAGAAGAGGAGGGCATATAGTCTGGCAGATAAAAAGTAACCATTGTGCAAATTGGTGATAGACCCCTCCCTCACTGCGGTTTCCCACTTTTATTACATCTACCTTTGAATGTGCTTTTATCACAAGACTCTAGTTTAACAGCTTTTTGTCTCTGGCCAGGGGGTAACATACAATGCCCACCAGGATGGAGTGAAGGGCATTGCAGGAGCAGCAAAACTGCAAAAGAAAGTCAACAAACCTCAATCCAGAACTTCAGAGACTCTATATCAACCACCTAGAACTAGGCCAGCTTAATCTCTCCCCATCCTGAAGCTCAGGGAAATTTGTGGAAGAGGGGGCAGTAAGAGTGTAAGAGCAAAAGGATGGGAGGAGCAATGATATGTAAGATACTCTATACTAGTTAGGGCTGAAGCAATCATAATTGGACTTTACATGCCTGCGCATTGTCCAACACACTATTGACCTCACAAAGTCTAGCATCTGCTAAAGGCACTAAGATCCTTGGAGGCAAGGGATTGGCAGCCACAGCAGTGTTCCTATACCTAAGGGGAACACGGGAAAGGGTTCAGGGAAAGGCCACTGGGTCCTTGTACGTCATCGGAGAGGAGGGCCCAGAGGAAAATCAGGCATGCACAAGAAAGGACTCTCTGGGAATTGGGGCGGGAGGCACTGGGGGATGGGAAAGGAGGGGGGTGGGGAGGGTGAACAGGGGGTACGGGGGGAGGAGGAGGGAGGGAGGGAACTGGTGTACCTATTAAGTTTGTATGAGCTGAAATAATAATAAAAATGTATTAATAAAAAATAAATAGGCATGTTGTTTAATTTTCAAAAAAAAATTTTGAGTATGTCTAGAAGGGTGTTTATGGAAGGGGTAAGTATTTGGATTGGTGGATACCATAATGCACATAGTCCTCCCCAGCCCATTGAGGGCCCAAGTGAGAACAAGAAGATAGGAGAAAATCAAGTTCTTTTCCCTTTTCCTGGCTGAGGCTTGACAGCTTCTCCTGTACATGGCTTTCTTGGATCTCAGATCTTCAGACACACAGACTCGATCTCTGCTGTCAGATTTTAGGCTCTCAGACCTATAAACTATGCCATGGGTATTCCTGGGTTTCAAGCTCGCAGACAGCAGCAGACTGCGGGATTTCACAGCCTCTATGATTGTGTGAACCAACTCCTTATAATAAGTCTTTGCATACACAGATGAATATATGCATACATATGTATTCTGAGAAACAGAGATGATTCTCTCTCTCTCTCCTAAATACTAGAGTTTTCTATAAATAACTGGGAACCAGGAAAAATCCACTCATTATGAACTACTTCAAATAGTGATCAAAATTCTGACAAAGAGACAAATTAAAATACTTCACTTGGGGACTGGAGATCTGGCTCGGGGGATAAAGCCTTTTCTTGTGAGCTAAAGGACCTGAGTTTGGATCTCCGGATCCCACATAAAAATGCCAGGCAAATATGGCAGCAGCCTGCTATTCCAGCACACACAAACCACTCCCCCTTCCCTTCTCCCTCCTCTCAAAAAAAAAAGTAGAGCCTTGCTAGAGGAAGGCATGTCACAGGGGAGCAGGCCTTGGATTTTGGTGGCCCAGCCCTCCTTCCCCAAGTTCTTGGTTTTTCTGCCTTCATCATGGCAGTGGTGACGTGAGCCAGCTTCCTGCTTCTACCTCCAGCCATACTTTCTGCTATGCAGTGCTAGCCATGACGGACTACTTGTCCCCTTGGAATGTAAGGCAAATAGACCACTCTCCCCACTCTCCTTCCCTTTCTCACTGGGCCTCATGGTCAAGATACTGACAGGAGCAAACATGAAACCTGAAGTGGTCTAATCAGAGACAATTACTGAGAAGGAATCTCTCTTTCTCTCTTTCTGGGAAGCTAGACTAGAGTAGTTGCTAGCCACCTTGTCATCTGTGTCTGAAAACAGTCTGTGTAGAGGACATTAGAATGGAAGAGAGACAGAAAAATGACAGACAGCTGATTTTCAGCGAAGTTTTTGCACCTAGTTTCAGCTCTGTCGAAGTTAGACTTCAGTTGGCGTCTCAGTAACACTTTGAAACAATAATCACCCTCTTTACTTTTGTTTGATTTAATGTGCTATGAGGTGGGCTCCTTGGTTTCAATGAAGCTTATTTGCCATGACCTGCATAGCATTATTCTGTTGGGGCAATGCAAGATTAGATAAAGACAAAGACACAGAAGAGCTGGGACCAAGTGGGCCAACTCTCTAGGATGGGCATGCAGCTGCACCCCAGATCAGCCCAAGTATTTATTTTATAGGTAAACCAGTAATATCCTAGGCATCAGGTTCCGTGACGCCAAATCAGCAGGGATCACGGGACATGAAAGATAAGGGTGTGGGAAGATGGTTCAAGGGTTAAAGCCGTTGCCTTCTAAGCCAAAGGATCTGAATTTAGGTCCCACACCCTCTGTAAAAATGTCAGGTGGAAATGGTGGCCACCTGCACTTCCAGCCCTGGAAGGCCGAAGTCCATTTTAAGAAAGGTGTGCAGACATGCAGAACCGTCACCATCTTTGCAGAGCAAAAAAATAAGGAGATAAAACAGGATGACTCCTGATGTCATACTTAGACTATCCGTGGGCACACACACTCAAGTTCCCTTTTCTCCATGCAGACACAGATAAACATACACATACACACACACACTCATGTACACACACACACACATACACACACACACACACATGCGCACACATACACATATGGGAAAAAAACAATCAGGGTATTGTAGCTTTTTAGGAGCATATCAGGTGCTTCTTCTACACAAGGTCAACTTTGTACAAACAACTCTTTACTAAGGAATAAGAAACGGAGGGTCATACCCTCAACCAGATCCTGGTTTCTGTCCAGATCTGGTATGATATGGCCTTGCTTATGCCAATTTCCTGTCATACCTGTGCTGGTGCTGCATGTTCCTCTTGTACTCCTTCACTGAAGCTGCTCTCCACACATACTACTCCTCATGATAGCCCTCATGTGTATAGACATTTGCTGTTTATCTTTTACGGGTAAGGAAACTGAAGCTCAGCTTGGAAAATATCTCTCTTCACAGACACAGCTGGTCAAAGGCGAAGCTCCATGGCACCCAAGCCTCTTTTGGCCCAGTAGGCCGCACACTCTGCATCCTGGATCCATTCCATGTCCCTTCCAACTCTCAGCTTCTATCTCTGAGCTGGCCAGCTGCCAGGGCGGGGGTAGCAGGTAGTGGACCAGCTGCTACTGGGTCAGGAGCCCAGCATGATCTCAAGGACACAGATGGGTTGGCAGCCTTAGGCATGGGCAGCGAGCCCAAGGTGGGGGTGAACGAACACTAGTTCCTGATAAAAAGCTCATTCAGGACTCACTGAAGCCCTGGGGTACCAGGCTTCAAGGGCCTGAAGCCCAGCTTTGGCAAAAACTCTCTGAATGTGTCCAGTGCCCAGCATGGACTGTCTATTCGAACACATCACTTGAGGGGTTCTACGCAGTTGAGGGGAACCCCACCCCACTTTGGTCATGGTGACTGTTTGTGTAGATGTACATGCCTTGAAAGTGTGGGAGGGGGAGGTGGGGAGAGTGAGAAAGCACAGAAATATCTGGAGGCTCTTCCTACAATCTTAGAACCAGGTGAACTCGGGAAAGATTTAAGATGAACAAATGCTCATTTCTCAAACTCTTCAAACCGTCTGGATTTTAATGACTCTGTTTTTTGCTAGTTTTATAAATTATATAGTTTTTATTGCCCATATTATATCTACATATCTATAGTTTTGTAGATTACTGTTTCAGCTTGCCTACATGTGGCTGATAAGTTCACAACCAACCAGCTTAGGGAAAACAAGAGGGTTTTATCTTTTTTTTTTCACCATTCCTGGTTAGAGTTCTTAATCCAGTTTGGCAGGAGAGCTCACACCAACAGCAGGAGCAGAGGGCACCAGACATACCGTATCTGCAGGACTGCCCCATGAGGGTAAACCTCACTTTCTAGACAACACATCTGTCAAAGTAGGATGAAGAATGTCAAACTACTGAACCAGCTTCCCTCATCTTATCCACCTGCCTAGGGACTGGGTTTTTCCCATATCAATCAGATTGAGAATTGCTCAAGGGCTTGTCTTCACAGCTAACTCTTCAGCCTTGGATTGTCAAGTTGACACCTATATATCTGACTAGCACAATTACAATGGAAATATCTCTGGATATCTGGAGAACATTTAGTATGCATCAGACAATAGCTTGTTCCTTACAGCTGGGATCTTACCTGTTGCTCTTTGTGGTCCATGAAGAATGTGCTGCTATCATTTCCACCTTGTAGATGAAGCCGGCAGAGTCCCAGAAGCATAAATGACATGGCCATGCAGAACACAGGCCACAGAGCCAGGAATTTCCTGGCAGGCTGGATGACCCAGAGGCCGTGGCTTTTCCATTTCACTTGTTTGGTTGCTAGTTATTGGATTGAACTGAGAGCAGTAATTACTTTTTCTCATTTCAAAGCAGCTAGAACAGTATCACTGCCAACATGCCACCTCCCTCGTAGGCACGAATGTCCTTGGGTACCTGCATTCCCCCTTTTGAATGCTTCCAAGGCACATGGCCAGTGTGGAAGCTTTTCC
The DNA here is from genome assembly GCA_023101885.1 of Typhlomys cinereus. Taxonomy (NCBI): domain Eukaryota; kingdom Metazoa; phylum Chordata; class Mammalia; order Rodentia; family Platacanthomyidae; genus Typhlomys; species Typhlomys cinereus. The sequence continues at coordinate 3,597,733 of JALPQD010000210.1, forward strand.
CAGGCCCAAAGCTCCCATTTCCTTCTTTCCTACCTCCCAGTGTGAGAGCTAATGTCCTCAGAGACCTACTCCTTTCCATTCCTCTGCCCGGTCCTGACTTCCTGGCACCCAGGCTCCATATTGACTCCATGTAATAGTTTCTCTTCATCATTTCTCACTTGGGTGATGACTACAGCAGTCCCTTGAGTGGGCTCCCTGCTTTCCGCCTCCTTCAACCCATCCCCCTATCAGTTCTCTCAGAGTCATTTATTCAACATGAATTCACCTTCTCTCATTCCTTGCTTACTGTAGTCTTAAGTCCAGATGCTTCGGCCAGACATCCAGGGTCTTCACAGCTGATGTTCATCTCTCCAGCCTCATTTTCTGCAACACACACCCTCTTGTGACACCACTCACAAACTTTTCTCTGACGACTGTGTAAGTAAAAGATAAGAGCTATGATTCTTGAAAAAGGAGAGACACACTGCCAAAAGGAGCTGGCCTTGCTTGGTGTGTCACCTTGCCACTACTTGGAAAAAAAATACAAGAAAATATATATTTTTTAAAATTCAGTCTTTTACTTTAATTTCATACATATATGCAATGCATTTTGATAATAGCCAATCCTTTCTCCTCCCTATCCTATAGACATTTACTTAGCATATCCACCTCTCGACCTCTATCCTCATTTTTTCAACTGGACTGTAATATACAATAAAATATGAGCAATAAATGAGAACACAATTAGGATGTAAAGAGTAACAGTTGTTTTCTATGCAAACCGAGTTGAATGTATTAGACAGTCTCTATAAAGATTAGTTTCTAAAATAATAAAAGTAGTAATAGTAGTAGTAGTAGTAGTTAGTCCAATTACATGAGTGTGAGAGATCTGCAAAATGTTAGGGTAACATTCACGAGACCTCCCAAGGACTCTGAAGGCAGGCAGCTTTTCCTTGTTCCACCTTAAAGGGAGCCTGAAGCACATTGTTGTTCAACCTTAAGGCAGCCTGGAATGTAATGTTGGAAAAGCTATTGCAAGGGCTTAGGCAAAAAGGAGAACCCAGAATTACATCAGTAGACTGATTGTGATTCATAGCTACTACCCTGTACTGATCTTGCATAAGAAAGGTTCCTCTTGAAATTTCCATACATTCATGTGATAGGCACTCATGTGACAGGCACAGATTTTGCATGCGTATGTGTGTGTGTGTGTGTGTGTGTGTGTGTGTGTGTGTGTGTGTGTCTGTGTACAAGAGGGCACTGGAATGTAAATGCCTGTAGAGACTCAAGGGTGACTTTAGGAATAATCATAGATTGCTTTACCTCCTCATTGTTTTACTCTGGAATTTCCCAGATTTATCTTTCCAGGGCCAGAATTGCAGGTTGTAGCCATATCTACCTGGTATCTTTACTTGGATCCAAGGATCTGAACTCAGGTTCTTTTTCTTTTTTTTTTTTTTTTAATTTTTTAAAATTATTTATTCAACTATGTGCATATGCGTGTGTATGTGCGCGCGCGTATGTGTCTGTGTGTGTGTGTGTGTGTGTGTGTGTAGAACCACGGACGAATTCGCGAACCGCCATGGACGCCTCCACCTCCTTCTGCCCCGGGATTCACAGGCTCCGCCCTACCAGGACCAGAACCGCAGGCCGCCCCGCTTCCGCCTGGCGTCTATACGTGGGATCTGGGATCCGAACTCAGGTCCTTCCGCCTGCAAGGCGGAGGCTTAACCCCTGAGCCACCTCTCCAGCCCCCAGGTTCTTTTTCTTGAGAGGCAAAGGCTTTATCCCCTGAGCCATCTCCCTGAGTATCTGAAACTGGATACATGCACTTTTAAAGGGGTACCTCATAATTTAACCTATTTACTGCTTTATCTGAATATTTGAACCAACTGCTCAACTCCAGACACCAATTCTGTGAACTCAATTATAATTATACTTGGCCCTTCACATGTGGGGGCTCTGCCAGCCATGGATTCAACCAGTTAAAGTTCAAAATGATTTTTAGGAGTTGCATTGGCTCCAGACATGTGCAGACTTCCCCCCTCCTGTCATTTCTTAAAGCGCAGCAGAGCAACGATTTACATGGCACGCATTATGCTGAGCAGTATCAGGCAGCTGGAGGTGAAGTCAAGGAATGCAGGACATGTATAGGTTCTATGTGCACACAGTATCTGTGGAGCCCTGTGGCCAATCCCAGTGGGCATGGAAGGACAGTCGTACCATGCAGAATGGTGTTTTGTCCTGGGAACCAAGGAGGCAGGCCTTATGGCAATGTGCACCTTTCCTGGCGGGTGTGAGTGTGAAACTCAGATGGACAGCATTAGAGCTGTCCTCACATAGTGGCCAGCATAACTCCTTTTCCAGGGCAACTTGTCATGTCCTGCATTGCATGTGACTATTCCCTTCTCGTTTTGGACAGTCTTGATCTTATTGAAGTCTATGGAAGTCAAGCTTCGGTAGCAGGTGGATTTGGGTTTACATCTGGGCACCATGCTGTACTGGCTGTGGGGTTTTGGGTCTGACAGGCTGGAATGGATCTGGAAGCTTCCTCCTTGCTGGTCAGCTTTCATAGTGCCGGGAGGTATGATGCAGGCTGCCAGAGGAGAAGAGCAATCAGCAAAGCAAACGACAGCATCAATCAACTGTGAATGCTGCAAACTACAGCAACGATCACTCTAGCACGAGGTGACCATTGGTGCAACAGTGGCATGAATGTGGTCCCTCTGAGCCTGAGCTGTGCCATTAGACGGAGTGCACCTGAAGAGCTGTGGACGCAGCAGCCACCTGTGGCTCCTACTTACTGTGGGATGCCCTGTTGCATGTATGCTTCTATGGCACCTGTTTCCTGAGGGTCTCTGTCCTGTCTTTTTCAGACCTCTTGGCCAGACTAAGAACATGCTGACCCTAGGGACAGAACCATTCACCTCACACTTTCGATATAGCCACAAGGCTGCCTCCTCTGCAGTTTTGGAGTGGGAAGAAGAGACGAAGGAGGATCAGGGGAAACTGGAGATAGAGGAAGAGACAACCAGAGAAGAGAGCAGAGGACATCCCAGGAGGCCGGAGCGACCTGCTGGGACTGAGCTGATCTGTCTACTGAACTGTTACTCAAATCTGTCTGATTGGAACAAAGCTGGTGCCAGAAGAAGGTGTGACAGTGGGATAGAGGGAAAGGTTGTCTCCTGAGTCCCTACTGTTCAGAGAAGTGTAATGGGCACTTAAGCCTCTTCTCATGCCTGTTCACAAAGACCCTGAGTATCAAGGCTGGTTATTGCCACTGAATCAGAGATGAGAAGCTAAAGCCAGAGAAGCTGAGCATGACAGGTGGTATCATACGGTTAAGAAATTAGATGGTTCTGAAACAGTGGACTGTACTTTTCATTAGAGCGCCTTCTAGATTGTTCTGTTGGAACGAAGCCAACAAAAGGTTGTTTCATAGTGAACCTTGGGAGTCTCATAAAAAGAAAACACTGACTCAACAACTGTTGGAGTCTTGTATCAGGGCCTTGAGGGGCAAGCAAGAACAACGGTAAAAGCTATGCTGTGTAGGGCCTTTGAACCTCTCTGATCAGCATCTCATTAGGAGGTATCACATACTTGGTACTGGGAATTTTGTTTGATTGTTTGTGGCTTCTGGTGGGAGCATCTCAGGGCAGTTTCTGCTATACCCTATGATGCAGTCTGCCAGGGAAGAAAACTGATTAACAGTCTGTGAAAATTGCAAGCCACCACAACAACCATTTTGGCAAGAAGCGACAATAGATATAATAGTGCCATGAATGAATGGTATGAGGGCAGTCAATTGTTTTTTGATTTGATTTAAGGTCCATGCTTTTGACAGAGAACACATGCCTAGTTCTGTAAACCAAGTCAAGAACCTGAGGAAGGAAAAACCATAGGCCACAGATGGGAGCAAACTACCAAGTTTTAACTATAAGTACTTGATTGTAAACTGCCCTCTAAACACTTATTATTATACCTATGATTAAAGAAGCTCTCAGCACTTGACCAAGAAGCTTCCTCTTGCATTGGAAAGTGTTTAATGCAGAGAACCATAACTGGCCAAAGTTCAGAGAATCAGTGACTGTGGAGAGAGGGGATGGCAAAGAATGTAAGAGCCCGAAGGTGGGAAGGTGTGCTACCAAACAGTATCCTCTGGTCATGACAGGACTTCCACAGACAAAAACTCACTGCGGCAATGTCTGCTTCCACAAACAGTTGTCTTATTAACATTTCACCACGGATGAGGAAGATCTCAAGAAACACAACCCCTCTCTGTGAGGCTATTTAGGGTTAATGCCAGACAGGAGAAGGGGAGCTACTTTCCTCAGTGGTTACTCACTGATCAGTCATCTCTGCTGACAAGCTGCTCAGGCACACATGCCTGTACAGGCATCTCAGATGAAACCCAGTGGGTCACATATGCAAAAAGACATGAAAGCGGGAGGGAGGCTATTGCAGGTTCGCCTGCATGGTTGCTGACAAATTACCTTCAAACAGCTTAAGGGAACAAGGGGTTTATTTTCTTATGATAGTCCAGTTACAGTCTGTAGTTCAGCTTGATGGGAGAGCATGCACCAACATCGGGGCCGAGGGAACTGGCCATATCATCTCTACATAATAGCTGAGAGAGGGACAATCCTTAGACCAGCATGTCTGGCCAAGTATACACAAGGATGCCGAATCTCTCAACCAGCTCTCTGTATTTTTATTCCAAGGCCTAATCCACCCATCATGGGCTGGGCCTTTCTCATCAGCTAGATAACCTCCTGCAGCTTTGCTCTGTGCTTAACAACATTCTCTACAAATGTGCCCAGAGCTCAAACCCACAGTTATTAAGTTGATACCTGTGCCTAACTGTGACACGGAAAGGAGAAAGTATGAAATGGGACAAGGAGAAGAGATGGAATTGAGTAGTAAGGGATGAAAACATAAATTCACTGTATTTATATATGAAAGAGTAAAACTGTATGTATCAATTAGTGAAGAAATACAAAAGGCTGTTGGAGACCTTGTGCACTGCTCTAACAAAACACCTAAGACGGGTAACTTATGAAAAACAGAAATGAAGCTATTTTCTGGCAACTTCAGAAGTTCAAGATTAAAGTGCACCAGGTTGACTGTTAGGCTGTGATCTGCTGCCAACACGGCAGGCGCTGTACAGCGTGACCCCAGGGTGGTGGATGCTGTGTCTTCCCATGGTGCAAGGCAGAAGGGGGGGAAACTCCTGTCAAGAATTTTTCTGGGTGCAGCCAACCCTAACATGAGAGAGGAGTCCTCAAGGTCTACCCCTTAAAGGACCACCTCTGCCCACCCCATTGGCAACCTCAGAATGTGGAAGGGACACATTGAATCTCTCTGTTGGAGCCCCTGCTCTGGACAGGTATTGGGGACAGCATCTGAATTCTGCTGTCCGATGAGAGCCTCACACAACTGTAGGACCCAGGTTATTGCTCAACTTTGTGGCGGTGAGCAAGAGAAGCTCCAAGATTTTTGGAGCTTTCTCTGTAAGCAGAATCAGAGTGGTTATCAAACTGCATCACCTGCCACTGCTCAGGTCTACTTGAATCCCACCCTAAACTGTACAAGACAGGTATGTCCGCATGTACACGACACATAGGTCTCCCTCACAGGGTTTCACATACATTACTCCATACCCTTCTGTCATAGTTAAGCACAGGTGTCAACTTGACTGTTGAGGGTTTGAGCTCTGGGCACAGTTGTGGAGAGTTGATGGTTGAGGTAAGCCCAGAGCAAACCTGAAGGAGATTGTCCAGCTGGCAGGGAAGACCCAGCCCATGATGGGTGGGATTAGGCCCTGGATAAATCACAGAGAGCTGGTTGAGAGAGTCGGCATCCTTCTGTATACTTGGCCAGACATGCTGGTCTGGCAAGTAAGGATTGTCCATCTCTCAGCCACTATGGTTGCCAGTTCCCTCGGCCCTGGTGTTGGTGTATGCTCTCCTGTCAAACTGGACTATGAATTGTAACCCGACTATTGTAAGAAAGTAAACTCCTTGTTCCCTTAAGCTGTGTTCTGGTCATTTATCAGCAACCATGCAGGCAGACTGCAACACCTTCCAATAAAGGACCCAGTACTGTGAGGTTAGTTTACCTGTGTAAGGTCACATAGTCAGAACTAACGGAGTTGGGTGTGAATCAGGAATGTCTGCTTCCGGAAGGAACCACCATGGGTGATGCGACCAGTGCATAGTGAAAATGGGTGGCTGGAATGAGACAAGTCACTCCCCAGAAGCAGGGAATGAAGTGACTTCCTTTGCTGCCCTCCCAGGCCTGTGCCATCCGTGCTGATGGTGGTGTTTTGTTTTCATCTCTGTACTTTTGCTAATGTTTCAGCTGATTTTTCTGTCCTGGGGCCCCTGAATCACCAAGGGCCCTGTTCCAATGTACCATGCTTAAATGAGGAAGTGACACCTGTTTCACAAGGAAGCTGACCAGGGGGAACTGAGCAGTGGGGATGACCTAGGGCAGAGGCCAACCCTGGGCTTGCCACAGGTGTCTCCCATTGGCCTCTGTTCTCAAGTGAGGTGTTCTGGTATGTCAAACAGGAGTGTTGCGGTTTTTTTAAAAATTTTATTATTATTATTATTATTATTTATTCAACTGTGTGCATATGCATGGGTATGTGCCGCGTGCGTCTGTGTGTATGTGTGTGTGTGCGTCTGTGTATGTGTAGAACCACGGACGAATTCGTGAACCACCATGGACGCCTCCACCTCCTTCTGCCCCGGGATTCACAGGCTCCGCCCTACCAGGACCAGAAGCGCAGGCCACCCCCGCTTCTGCCTGGCGTCTATACGTGGGATCTGGGATCCGAACTCAGGACCTTCCACCTGCAAGGCGGAGGCATAACCCCTGAGCCACCTCTCCAGCCCCGAGTGTTGCGGTTTTTACGTATGTTTCTGATAAATTCATACCAAAGAGCTTAAGGAAATAAGAGTGTTTTATTCTGATTCACCATTCTCTGTTACATGCATAAAGTTACATGCAGGATAGAGCTCATATCAATACCAGAAGCTTAGAGAACAACATCATGTCCACAGGAATTGCTCAGAAAGGAAGTAACCTTATTCGCCAGTAACAAACCTGTCCAAGTATGCCAAGGAATGCCCATTTCCTTGACTAACTTTTCCCATCTTATCCACCTGCCTAGAGAATGGTCCCATCCACTGGGTCTTCCCACATCAATCAGACAGTTAAGGGCTTGCCTTAACTACCAGTTGACACCTACATATGTAGCTGGCATAGGAAACAAAGCCCAACTGGCAAACCCATATGAAGAAGTTCTGCAAAGGCGTCTGAGATAGTGGGAGAAGGGTCCAGGCGAGCGAGAGACAGTAGAGCAGCTATTTAGTCCTCTGCGGCGTCCTCTTCTCTCAGGTTGTCACGCAGCAAAGAAGTGTCAGCTCCGGCTGAGGCTCCAGTGGCAGATCTGGGAGCTGTTGTTCCCAGGGCACGGAGAAAAGCCAGGGAGAGCCCTTGTCTGAGTTGGTTCCCCACAGGCTTAGCGATTTCTCCTTCCAGTAGAAATCTTCAAGCTTGAAAGTCTCCTGCGGGCTCAAGAGGTAAACAAAGCTGTCAGCCGGGTGTTGGTGGATGCCCTGCTGCCCCGAGCCTCTCGAAGAAGCCAGAAACCTCTGAGTGCATGTGGGCAGTGTGCCTTGCCTTTGTTTGGTGAGTCAGGCATACCACGGAGAGACAGCAAGGCCACCCAGGAGCTAGGAATGGGGGGGGGCGACAGTAAAGGTCCTAGGAGACAATTCAGTTGGGGGCTCTAGAGTCATCTAGCCATGGCCTGGGTTACCAGGATGGCAAGCACAAGAAGTCCCAGGCCCTGAGATTAAGTTTTGACCTTGCTATTTCTAACTGTGACCTTGATCAAGTGACCGCATTCCTCCGACCTCCCCCCCCCCCCCCCCCCCCCGATTTCTCCAGTGTTCCACTGGAGTGGTTGTTAAGAAATTGACACATCTGTCTCTGTGTCCCCACTTCCTGACAGTGTAGATGGGGGCTTAGTGAATCATAGGCTCCAAGAGCTGGGTTTTTGCCTACACAGGCTCCTGAAAACACTCCCAGTCTCCTGGGCAATGGGAATGTTTTTTTGTTCTCTTGAGGCCATTCGTTGGTGGCTTAGGAATGGACTCAGGATGGGGAATGGTTGCCAGGGAAACCAGCCATGTGGTTAAAGGTACAACTTAGCTCACTGATGTTCAGTGAGTGGAGAGGGGCGAAGGTGACTGCTAATAAATGGACAATGATTTCACCTGGCCTGTTGATGGAATGAAGCAACGTTCTGTGAGTCCCTCCTGAGTGCTGGACAAGTGGAAAGTCAGGGAGGGAGGCAGGTGCCGCAGAGGGCAGAGACGCCCTGTGCATCTTCCCAGGGTCCCTTCACGGGTATCCTTCTAATGCCATGATTACAAATGTATAAATGCAGGTACATCTTGCAAACTGTTTTAGCAGATAAACTGAGCCCCTGATTTACAGCTGATAGGTCAGAAGTATAGATGACAAACTATGGCTTTAATTTGTGGTGACATCTTCCAGTCAGAGCCCCTAGTCTGGGGCTTCCAGCAGACAGTGTCAGAACGCAGTTGCATTTGATGGAGAATTGTCCATTATAAGGAAACCCACATGGACTGTGGTGAATGAATATGAACCATTCTGTGCCACATATCCATATCTCAGTGACATTTGAAGACTCCCAGGGGATGCCTGAAACCCCAGACAGGACCATGTGCACACTGTTCATCCTAGACACACAGTATGCATCTGTGCTCAACATTTTTAGCTTCTCTTTGGAAGAACCAAATTTCCAGCATCACCATGCTTGCACTCTGGGATCACAGTCAAGGTAAAATAAGGTTTTCTTGAGTCCAAATAGTAATTTACTGTGATATTGTCATGTATTGATAAAGTCATGGAGACTGAGCAGCCAGCAGCAGATAATAGGCAGTAGGTAGCTCTGGATACTCTGGTCAAAGAGACCATTCCTGCCCCTGAATGACCAAGAAGTCATGACCTTACAAATGGTTTATTTTGGAATTTTCCGTTTAATATTTTCAGATTGTATCTTGGATAGCTATTACAGTTATTCTTCTTGGTTGCTGTGAGACAACACTCTAACGTACCAACTTAGGAAAGAAAAGGAGAGATCTGTTTGGGGAGATATAGCAGAAGACACAGCTGGAGGCAGAAGCAGGAGGTTGCGTCAGGTCATCCCAGCCACCCTGGAGGCAAAGAGAACAAACAGGAGGAAGCAGGCTAAGCTACCAACCTCTAGACCCACCTCTACGACACGCAAAGGATGGGCCCTCAAGCAAGGCTCCATCTCCTAAAGGTGCCAGCAACTTCCCAAAACATTAACTCTGGGTAAGGATGCAAACACATGAGCCTGTGAGGGGCAACACTCAACTAAACCATGACAGTAACTGAAACTGGACAGTGAAACTCAGGTAAAGAAAGGGTGCCACTGCGCTAGGCGAATGGGAGAAAGGAAGTGGCTCCTTTTTCCACTATAAAGAATATGTGCAAAAATGCTCAGCATCGTATCTGTCAAGTGATGAGTACTTGGGTAACTCCAACTATTACTAATGTTTGCAAAACAAGGTCCATTTACTCATCTGGACACCCATCTGTATGTCTACCAGCTCACCCGTCCATCCATGTATTTCCATCATGTTGTATTTATCTTTTTATCCATCCATCCGTCCATCTATCCATGAATCCATCCATCCATCCATCCATCCATCCATCCATCCATCCATCCATCCATGAATCCATCCATCCATGAATCCATCCATCCATCCATCCATGAATCCATCCATGAACCATCCATTCATCCATCCATCCATCCATCCATCCATCCATCCATCCATCCATCCATCCTCCATCCATCCATCCATCCATCCATCCATCCATCCATCTATCCATGCATCCATTCATGCAATCTACCTTCCTTCTCCAGGTCAGCCATGGATAGACTTACTGGTGGTCTCCAGCAGTGGAGGAAGAGCTGGAAGAACCCCTTATCCATGGCTGCCAGACTTCTTCCCCACCCCCAGGACTGCAGTTCCCAGTGAGAGCCAAGTTTTAGAGATTAATTTTTAATGACAGCAGCGCTGATATATTCTCCCTGTCAGGAACGGAAGCGCCGTGATCCATCTCTCCCCGCGCGCTGCTGTTGGTCGCGGTGCGGCTCTCTGTCTAGCGCTCTCTTGCTCGCTGTGGTCATCACCTGACACGCAGCGTGTTTAGAGGGATTTTTGGTCATCATCACATCTGGGGGGCAAGAGTGCTCGTGGATCTGGTGAGAAGGAGCCGCTGAGCCTCAACAGCCTCTGCTGCAAAGGCATTTTTATCTTAAAATGCCGGGGAGATGGAGCTCCTCCAGAGAGGAGGTCTGGTCTCTGTCAGGGGTAGCTGACCATTTTTGGAGAGCCAATCAGGACGTTTCCCTGATCATGACCCCGAGAAGTAGAGTATTTTACTCTGGCAGGTGAACTCAGTATGCTTTAGGAACAAGTAAGAAGAGATGCTTTTAGGGCCAAAGAATCAATTGTTGACTCCACAGGAGACGGACAGTTACTGAGAGTCATGGGATAGGTATTTACACAGGAGCTGCGTGTGTGTTTATGTGCACATGGGTTTTATTGTAAAGGGTACCATGCTGCATAGACAATCTGTCTACCTATCTATCTATCTACCACATGAATCAGACACCACTCCAGGCATGTGTAAGAGTGTTACAACTTTATAAATTTGCTCTGCTCAATATTCCTCTATAGAGGAGCAGTTAGTGGTTTCCAGATGTTTCCTCCCTTGAATGCAGGCAATGCTGCAAACAATATTATCCATTGAAATTTACTATAATTGTGTAATATATTTGCATTATAGTTCATATTGCATATTTATATACATTATACTCATATTGTATAACTATATTTATAATATGTTATAATTTTATTACTAAAGAAGGTTTTTATGTACAGCAGGGCACGTCAGTGTGTGTGCTTATGGAGGCCCAAGGGTGACTTTGAGATTCTTAGAAATCCTGCATCGCCCTACCTGCTTATTGCTTTGCTCTGGAGAGTCCCAGGCTCTGCCTTCCAGAACTGTGGTCTCAGCCCTATTCGCTTGTCATTTTTATGTGGGATCTAGGGATCCCAACTTAGGTTCTTTTGCATGTGTGGCAAAGGCTTTAGCCCCTGAGCTTCCTTCCCAGTGGAAGATTAATTGTAAGAGTGTGTTGTATCATAAGAGAATAAACCTCTTGTTCCCTCTTAAGCCATTTGATGGTGATTTTACCCTCAACATTCAGAGTAACTGCAACAGAATTTGGTACCAGAGAAGTGGAGTGTTGCTTATAAATTTGGCCATGTGACTTTTGTTGTGAATTTTGAACATTTTTGTTGGAGAAATTTTGGAAGTTTTGACTGTTTAGAAAGAGGCTTTTCCAGAGTCAACATGCAAAAGTTGTCTCAACCTCACTGCAGAGTTTGTCAGCATTACCCAAGAGGTACGGTTTTTGGTGCACAATTAAGGGGTTCAGTGACAGCAGCTGAACTTTGTTATCAAGCAGCATATTTGTAGTTTCTGCAAAGAAAGTTGAAGCTTATAACTGCAGAGGCGAGCCCAGAATGTTGTTGGGTTTGCCAGAATTGAGGGGTGTATGCTGAGGATAACTGGGAGTGGAACGTCAACCTGGTCCAGAGAAACTCTGCTTATACAATTTTGAGTTGCCATTGCTGATCTGGACATGCAGATACATATTGTCAAATGTGCCATCTTTCTCACAGATGTTTAGAACATGATTTAACATTTTAGTTCCTATTCCTAGTCTTTGAAAAGGTGCAAGACAACCCAGTTTCATAAGTCTCTTCTGGTTCTGTGAATGACCCACCCTGCAGCACACTGCACCCACAGCTATGTGGTTGAAATAAACAAGTTTTGCAAGCTCGCCAACCTCCAGCACATCCTTGTAGAACTTATTGTTATAGCTGACTGGAAAGATGACCTGGTTCAGTCTCTTCAACTGTTTAATATTGTGTGGTATCACATCTTCCAACTTGATCCTGCTACCTTTCCTCTTCACCTTCTGCTGAGGCCATGATCCCTCTGTCACCAACGCCATCATCCTCTCTGCCTGGACCCCTCTGCGCCCTGAGCTCAGGCCACTGGACCCCACGTGCCCGCCTCCTCGCTGAGGGAAGCTCACTGGGAAGGCAACTGGACCCGCGAAAGCCAAGCTTGGCCCTGGGGTTCCTGCCCCGTGGGTGCTGCCACTTCACAGACCCACTGCTGTGCTGTGATAAATTCTTTTAGAGAATATATTCTTCACATATTGGGATCCTGTTCTTAATAAACAAGATTGAAGTATCTGAAAAAAAAAACAACTTTGAGTTGCAAAGAGGGACTGGGATTGCCTAAAGTCTTTGAGGTACATGATGAGCAACAGAAGATGGACATTGAAATACAGGACGAGGTATTTGATTTGCTGGACTTTTCTCAATTTGATATTTTTTCATTGTTACAATGCTTCTATTTTGATGTTTTATCTGTATTGGAGTATTTAACTTATTTTGACTTGATAGACTCTTATAGTTAAAAAGATTTGGGACATTTAAAAAACTTTCATTTCCAACATTTTAGTAACTGAACTTTTAATGATTTTAATTTTAATTATTTTAATTTTGGACTTTAGAATGAATAAAATTAAATGTATTTATATTAGAAATAATATAATGTGGGGGCAAGGATTGAAAGTTACAGTTTAAAAGTACTATGTTTGCATTAAGTTGACAAGGAGTGGAGTATGGTATTAACTTCAGGTGTTAACTTCATAGTTTGACCTCTGGGCACATTTGTAGGGAATTAATAGTTGAGTTAAGCCCAGAACAAGCCTACAGAATATTGTCTAGTTGATGGGGGAAGGCCCAGCTCATGGTGGGTGGAATTAGGTCCTGGACAGGTGAATAAAATACAGGGAGGTGGTTGAGGAAGTTGGCATCCTTGTGTACACTTGGCCAAACATGCTTGTCTGGCAAGTAAGAATTGTCCCTCTCTCAGCTATTATGTGGATATGATGTGGTCAGTTCCCTTGGCCATTTGGTGGTGGTGCATGCTCTCCTACCTAGCTGGACTAAGAACCGTAACTGGACTGACTACCAGATGGGAATAAAGCCCTTCTTTCTTTAAGCAGTTTTGTCAAGATTTTATAAGAAGCATACAGGGTAACTGCAGCAGAGAGACCATTTTATACTTCCACCAGTCAAGCAGAAATGATGGTTTCTCAGCATCTTCCTCAGCACATGTTGGTATTATTCTTTATTTTTGCCATTCTGGTAAATCCATAGTGTCTCCTCATGTCATGGCTCTGCGTTGCCGTGACAGCTCACATTGTGAGCCTCTGCTGCACATGTTGGTTTGTGTTTTACTGCCTCTGTTGATGTCGTTGACTCATTTTCCAATTGGATTATTCATGATTGTTCTGTTAAATTCTTAGAGCTATTTTTCATTAGGTTTATTATGAAAATATTTACATAAATAAAGTATATTGTACATACAATTTTATTAATTTTGATAATGTGTGCAATCATGTAACTATTACTACAATCAATGTACAAAGTAGTTCTACTACCTCCTCTCAAATACCATCATTTTCTTTGTAGTCAGCCCCATTCCCAGCAGCACATATCTGTTTTCTGCCACTAAGACTTTTGTTTTTCCTAGAAAATAATGTAAGTGGAATTAAAAAAAAACAAACGAATGTAAGTGAAATGACATAGTGTACAAGTTTCCTTTGGGATGGTACTGGGAATTGAACACAGGGTCCCACATGTTCTCTCCAAGTGCCTTATCATTGAATTACACTCCCAGCATCTTTTAATATTATTGTTGTTGCTACTGTCATTGTTTATAGTGAGATAGGAGCCACTTAGTTGCCCAGACTGACCTTGAATTCACTCTGTACCCCAGACTGACCTTGAACTTTTGTGACCCTACAACCTCACAGCTGGGATTACAGACCTTCACCCCCAGGACAGGCTTGACCTGATAACTTCAAGATGTTCCCGCCTCAGGGACGCAGAGGCACAACCAACTTTTGCTGTGTATCTTATTCCTTAGGTTTGTTGGGCTCATGTAGAGCTTGAGGTTTTATTTCCACGTTTTTATTCCTCTCTGATCCATATACTTATTTACTTTCTTTAATTTTTCTTTTTGCCTTATAACATTCGCCTTATAACATTGGATGCATCTTCTGGTGCCTGTGTGGAACAGGATTGGAAAGCTAATGTGTTCCTGATCCTTTCCTGATTTTATGAAAAAACAGAGCACGTCTTGGACTCCTAAGTGTAAAATGTTACTTGTAGATTTTATGTAAATGGTTTGATCAAGTTTAAGACGTTTTTCCCCCTGTGTGGAACAGGATTGGAAAGCTAATGTGTTCCTGATCCTTTCCTGATTTTATGAAAAAACAGAGCACGTCTTGGACTCCTAAGTGTAAAATGTTACTTGTAGATTTTATGTAAATGGTTTGATCAAGTTTAAGACGTTTTTCCCCCATTCCTGTTTTTTTTTCCTCAGAGTTTTGATCAGAAATGAATCTTTGAATATTTTGGATCAATTGATACTCCAAATACAGAGGATTGCACTGATATATTTTCAGATATCAAACCTAATCATGATGAGCAATTCATTTCCTAATTTGAAAATATTTTTTGCTGATGATTTTTAGTGACTTTGTATATATATTCATAGGGAGGTTGGCCTGTGAGTCTTTTTTTTTTGTTGATACTGTGTCTGCTATTTTAGTATTGTAGAAATACTAGCTTCATGAAATGAATTCAGATATATTTCCTTTCTTTACTATTTCCTGGGAAGAGATTGTGCAGAGTTGGTATTACTTTAAACATTTGGTAGACATCTTCAGTGAGGCCATCTGGGTCTGGAGATTTTTTGGGAAGATTTAAAATTATGAATTTGATGTTCTTTGGTGGAGCTACCCAAGTGATCTAGTTCCTATTTTGGGACATGGGGGTAGCTTGTGTTGTTCAAGGAATTGACCCATTTTATCCAATTCCACTCTACAATTCCATTCATACCTTCTGATTGGAAGGCATCTCCTTCCCTTGGTTGGAGTCCATTGACACTACTGATGGAAGGGACTTATGACTGCTTCTTGCTCATTTACTGTTGATAATACCCAAGGTAGAAAGTGTGGGAAGTTTGCTATAGCTGGTGGGAATAGAGCTCAGGGTTCCCAACTTAACCACTGGCTGTGTGACAAAGGGTGGGACTGAAGGTTTGCTGATAGTATAGTTGCTAGTTATGTATGCTTTTAGTAGAGTTTGTTAATATACTTGGTTGATTACTATAGTTGATTGGCTAGTATAATTAGCATAGTGGTTTGGTCAGTATGGTTTAGTTAGTACAGTTAGTGTAGTTAGTATAGTTATCATAATTAATTAATATAATTGGTTTCCCTCAGTATAAGTTACTGACAAATAGCTTTCTGTCTTTCTGGTTACACATTTCCTGTTCCATAGTTTCTTTGCATATGAAATTTCCCCCAAAGGCTCATGTGTTAAAGGAATAGCAGCCATCTGGTGGGCTTTTGATTGAATCACAAGGGCTCTGACTTCTTCAGTGAATGCTGACATTATTGAAATAAAGACTCCAGAGCTGGGACTTGGACAGAGAAAGGTGTCATCATGCCTTTGGCCTCTTCTAGTTAGTCTCTCTGTTCCCTGGCTTCCAGGAGGTGAGCAGCTTTGCTATAGCAGTGAAAACATTAATTAATGCAGGGTGAAGGTGGCTAGCCCCAGGAGATACACATTGGCATTTCTTGGTTGCTGTCTTCTTCAATTCCAAGTTTTTTTTTTTAAATTAAATTTTTTATTATTTATTATTTATTCAATTGTGCATGTATGTGTGTGCGCATGTGTGTATGTGTGGGTGTGTAGAACCACGGACGAATTCGGGAACCACCATGGACACCTCCACCTCCTCCTTGTTTACTCTGCCCCAGGATTCACAGGCTCCGCCCTACCAGGACCAGAAACGCAGGTCGCCCCCGCTTCCGCCCAGCGTCTATACATGGGGTCTAGGATCCGAACTCAGGACCTTCTGCCTGCAAGGCAGAGGCTTAACCCCTGAGCCACCTCTCCAGCCCCCTTCAATTCCAAGTTTGTGGCATATTAGGCAAAGAAAAGCCTAGAAGAGTCAGTACTGTTCTGTTCCAATCCTTGTGTCCTAAAGCCCCACTCGGCCAGCCTCTTCTTTCTACCTTTGAGACTTTTCATGCTTGTTGCATATGTAATCCTCAAGTCATATTTACTTGATGAATAGTGAAAACTACAACTGCTCCATCTTTCTGGAATTTCAAGCTCTCATTTATTTATCAACATTCTTCTTTATGAAAATGCGGGGCTGTTTCTCTAGAGGAGACACTGAAAAGTAGCATTGCTTGGTCCTAAAGATGGTTTTGATTTAAATGCTCTTTACGATGCTGTGTCGGGGCTGGGGAGATGACTCAGGGGTCAAAGCCGATACTTTGCAAGTAACAGGGCCTGAGTTTAGAGCCCAGATCCCCATCAAAATGCCAGGCGGAAATAGTGGCAGCCTGTAATTCTGGCCCTGGATAGTAGAGCCTGGAAAGTCCCAGAACAAAGCAATAAGGGGGTAGAGCAATCCTGAATGATTCCTGATGTCACTCTTGGGCCTCCAAAGGCACACACACTCATATGCCCTCTTGTACACACACACACACGCACACGTGCATACTACAAACAAACTACCATGCCATTTCACATGCCCGACAGAGCACAAATAGTCTCCCTCATAGAGAACTGCTCCCCTATGTGTCACCATCAAATTTCTGAAAAATAAACGCCTTGGAATAAGAATGACCCGCTTTAAGATTGTTCTGATTACTAGTCTAGGCATCCACCATCTAGAAGGGGTGATAGACAAGTGAAGTCGGAAAGGCAGGTGGTGTTGGAGACAGCCTTGACATGCCCAGATGTTGTTGTGAGGGGCTCTGCCTCAGATCTCTCCAAGCCTGGGGCTTAACAACCACAAACTTGATTTCATTAATGGCTAGTAGATGAATGGTATAGTTTGTGGAATATGCAAAGTTAGTAGATTCTAAGCCAGCAAAGATTTTCCTTTATTGTGCTATTTTTAAAGCAAGTAGATGAGGAACATTTTGAGTTTGTTACTGAAGACTTTTGAGAGAGCTGGTCTCAGTTACTGTGAAGAAATAACCTTGGTATCAACAACCTTCTGCTCATCTGTGCCACAAAAGTTATGCCACAGAGAACTTGCTTTAGAACAGCGTTGCAGTTTGCCTGAATGTTGCCAAAAAAATTCATGACCAAAGAGCTTAGGGGAACAAAGAAGTTTTATATCTGCTTATAATTTTTTATTAGAGTTCTTAGTTTAGCTTGGCAGTCGAGTTCATACCATCACCAGGAGCTGAGAGAACTGACCACACCTTACGCACAGGGATTTCTGAGAGAGGAGCAAACTTCGCTTGCTCAAAAGCAAGATTGTCTAAATATGCTGAAAAATATCAAGTACTGAACCACGTTCCTTCACCTTCTCCACCTGCCCGGGGGGGGATGGTCCCCCATCATGGGCTGGGTCTTCCCGCATCAAGAAGATTCTCTCCTGCAGACTCCCTTAGGGTTTGCCTCAACAAATGTGCTCAGGCTTCAGCCTTCAATTGTAAAGATCACATATGTATGTCTAACTAGCACTAAAAGGGAGAGTGTTTCAGAATTGGTGACATTTAAAGATGCTGGAGGAAGGAGAAAAAGGCAGTTATAGGGCAATCCAAAGACCTTGGTATGAAGAAGAAGCTCTGTATGTATGATCAAGAGACAGGAAGGTAGGCAGCAGTATGAAGTATGTGAACAGAACGGAAGCCATGATTGATGAGATGAAGGGAGTTGGGGGAGCTAGTGCACACTGGACAGAGTGGATCTCTATTCTTAGCCTGACACAGAGCCATCTGCAGAGGTTTGATTAATATCCTCATCTTCTGCTTTATATTTGGAAGACCTCATTGTCTTGTGCAGGGAAGGTAAAGGAAGGAGAGTGATGGGGAAGGGGGCAGTCCAGCTAAGAGGGGAGGGCAGTTGGAAATTGGGAGGGGCGTGGGTGTGACTCTTGGAGATCGCAGCTAGCAGGAGCAGTGTGGAGCCTGTGGCTTGATTTGGGGTGGAATGGGGAGATGCGAGAGGGAAGCAACCTAGGTTGGTTCCAAGGGACCATTTTTTAATCCTGATTTGAAGTAGCCGGGAGAGGAGCAAGTTGGTAGGACACCAAGAGTCACCTATGTGTTTGTCTTTGCTGCAGGTAGATGAAGTGACCCAGAGATGTGTGCTCAGCTCAAAGATGACTTAATCTTATGTAGATCTAACTAGGGCCTCCTGCCTGGGTGCACTGTGTAGCCAGCTGAGGAAATGAGAAAGCAGATTTCAAAGTATCATTAGTCAAGGAGAAAAAATAAATTCTTAATTAGCCTTTGCTGAATGCATACTTCCATTTACATAGTTTCTTCTGAGGTACAAGGGTAGGGGTGGCTGGAATGATAGGAGGAGGGGTAGGAGCTGTGATTGTTCTGTGCTTTGTGGTATGTGGGGTACCCTGCCCTTTCATTCTTCTGGTGTCTCCCCCATGGAGGTCCTATTATATTGTCATTTTTATGGTGTGTGTGTGTGTGTGTGTGTGTGTGTGTGTGTGTGTGTGTGTGTGTGTACCAGAGGGCACTTGAATGGCGGCCCAAGGATGACATCAGCAATTATTCCAATTCTCAACCTCCTTATTGCTGTGTTCTGGGATTTCCTTGGCTCTGCCTTCCAGGGCTAGAATTGCAGAACTCTACCATATCCATCCAGTATTTTTACATGAGATCTGGAGATTCAAATTAGGTCCTTTCTTGTGAGGCAAAGCCTTTAACCCCTGAACCATCTCTCCAGCCCTTATTTTATAGCTGCAGCAGCTGAATCTTAGGGAGGCAAACACTTCTCCGGGATCCATGGGCACAGAACCAAGATCAGGAGCCTTCTTTGTGATGCCCCCTGTCATGCACTCACCTCTGTAGCTTTCTTATGTCAGATCCCATCTGACTGACCACGAGGTCAGCATCAATCTCGTGGGAGTGTCTCCTCATGCCCTGGTTTAAGGGAATTCATTCTTAGACCTT
This sequence comes from Typhlomys cinereus, assembly GCA_023101885.1. Classification (NCBI taxonomy): domain Eukaryota; kingdom Metazoa; phylum Chordata; class Mammalia; order Rodentia; family Platacanthomyidae; genus Typhlomys; species Typhlomys cinereus. The sequence continues at coordinate 3,616,949 of JALPQD010000210.1, forward strand.
GCTAACCCCCCCCAGTGGGCCCCCTGTCTCTGGTCACTGGTGCCCAGTGGTCACTGTGGTGATGTTCCTGATCTTTTCCCAGGGCATCAGGAGGGGGCGTGGCTCTGTGCTGACAGTTAGGCCCTTTCCGGTCCCAGCGGAATCCTCTTTCAGCTCTGTCTTGCCAACTCACTGCTCTGCTTCAGTCTCCCTGGAATCCAGGGGCACAAACAAGGTGTCTTGCTTGAGACAGAAGAGGAAGCGTAGATTCAGGTCACTCTCTCCAACGGATCTTCTATTGCTTCTTTTTTTCTTCCCCACCAGGCCTTTCTTTGGTTCTGGGTGTTGTATGGAAACAAGAGAAACCCATTATGGTAACAGGCCAAGGTTTCATTTGTTGAACACCACATTACTTCAGGCATAACTCTCCATGGAGGGGGCAGGAGTGACAGCCTCACAGGCCTGTTCTTACTGCAGCAGCTAGTCATCGGTGTTCACACCTCTGCCTGCTCGACCCTTGGATGCTTTGATACCAATCCCTGATGCCAGGTGATTTCACTTGATTGACTGGGGTCCCAAATGAGGATGCCCGATTCTGAGCTCCTCCCACCTGGCTCAGTGGGATATCTGTGGGTGCAAGTTAGCATTCTGAGAAAACTGAGGTCAAGAGGAGCAATAGGCTTTCCTGGGGTCCCAAGACTTCATGGTCTTTGACTGGCTGGTTCCATAGGCCCACTTGCCCTCACCAGAGTCCATGGCTATCAGCATTTTCTAAGTGCCAGGTCTACTTGTTTGGAGAAGCCAGTCTGGTGCAGCAGAGGCAAGCGGGGAGGAAAAGGACGCTAGGCAGTCTCCTGTCCTGTCCTCTAGCTAGTCACCTCCGGTTTCCACTTGCTTAAGCCAAGCCCTCCAGGTACCTTTCCCTCTCCTTGAAGGCAACAGCCATTATCATCAGTGACTTGGCTGCAGAGTCTCTGAACCCCATCCCCTCCCAGCCCCACGGTGAGATGAGTGTAACCAGCCATGGAGATCACCTGAAACGCAAGCCTCACACAACTCCATTGTTACTGCGTCAAGGGGGCAGGGTGAGCTAATATAATTCCACTTGGCCCAGGACTGATTAGATTCAGGAGAAAAATCTGTTTTCTGCTTTTTGGTCTGGCTTTTCATGATGTGGTGGTTTAGCTTCTCCAGCAGGCTTTCCTCCCGTGGTGTCCAAATGGCTGTGTGCTTCTGGTCTGGACTGTCTCTAGCTAGTAAGAGTCTCTTTTCTGACTCGCATTGGTTTATTTTGGATCTTGCAACTCTGCCTGAGCCAGTCATTGTGGACAGGAACTGAGATACAATGTTTGCATTGGATTGGGGTATCTGAGGGTGAATCAGTCCCATCCAACACCAGTGGACAATTCTAGTGAACTTCTGGCTTCCCATGGGAAAAGCAGGTGCTGTGACTGAAGGGAGTGGACATATGGATGGCGAGTAGGCAAGTGATAGGTTCCAGTCTCTTTTGGTTACGTTTCCAAGGGTATTCGGGTGTCATTTAAAGGCTGTCCCTTGGGTAGCTGCTAGCTTCTTTCTTCTTATCAAATTATTGATAAGTGTCTGATAAGTCAGAGCTGTAATTGGAACACATGGCTCAAAGATTTCCAATTTTTTAAATGTGTACATATGTGAGAAATAGAGAGAGGAGAGGAGCGGGAGAGGGAGAGGGAGAGGGAGCGGGAGAGGGAGAGGGAGAGGGAGAGGGAGAGGGAGAGGGAGAGGGAGAGGGAGAGGGAGAGGGAGAGAGTACTTGAAATGTGTATACCTGTGGAGGCCCAAGGATGATATTGGGAATCATCCTGGATTGTTCTACCTCCTTATTGCTTTGCTCTGGGGTTTCCCAGACTACATTTTGTAGGGCCATAATTTCAGGCTGCCGTCTTCTTGGTCCAGCATTTTTATGTTAGATCTGGGATCTGAACTCAGAACCTTTCACTTGTAAGCAAAGGCTTAACCCTGACGCATCTCTCCAGCCCAGGCCTCCTACATTTTACAGGTGCTTAACTTGGTTGCCCTCAAACCATCTATTAGTCCTCTTGGCCAAGGGCAAAGCCCCAGACCCTTAGCCAGAGACTCAGGAAACTTCCCCTGTGGACCCGATCTCTGACCCGGAGCAAGCTCTTCACATCTCCAAGCCCTGGTTTACATTGCAGAACATCTGCACAATGAAGCGGACAGCCGTCTGCATGTCTAGGGCTCTGATGGCCACACAGGCTTTCGAGTTGCGACTGTGGCTAACGGACAGAAGAGCACTGTGGGGAACCTACCTGCTCTTTCCTCTTAGGAAATGCGCTTTCTCAGCTCCCCCTCCTTCTCCATTACTCCCGGGGAGCAGTAGCTCTTGATGGAGATGCGTTCTGATGGTTTGGAAGCGTTCGTGGCCGCCCACTCTTCCTCCCCGTTCCCTACTGAGCTGACAATTTCACATTACATCAACTCCTCTGACAGCAATATAAACAGATGGTGGTCCCTGCTGCCCGGGTTGCTGGGGAGCGATACCATGGTAACTCGTTAAACTGTGACAGGTGCCAGGACAGTGGGAAATCGGGACATTCAGACGTACATACACATGGCTCAGGCTGCGGGCTGGGGCCTGTGGGTTCATGTCAGGCACGGTGGGCCAGGGTTGCCTGACGCGACAATCAAGACACAGCCTGAGGATCAGCCCTGCCGCTTCCTGGCTGTGTTATCATGGCTAAGTTACTTCCTCTCTCTGTTCATGGGACTGATCTGCTCTGACCAGAGCAGCAAGGGATAAGGACATGAAGTGCCTCTGTGCTTCATAGAGCATCATGAGTAGAGCTAGTGGAGAAACAGACGAAGCGACCCTGGGCGGCTGTCTGGAACATGGCCATGAGGCAGGACAGAAAGAAGGGAAGTCATGAGAGCATATTTGTGGGAGGGCCTCCTCCTTTCTCAGCTGCAAAACTGCAACTTACTAGAACTCTCTCCATGTAAGCCTGTGGCTCCTGGCTTTATATTATCTGACTGACAGTCCATCTAAGGTAGCTCTGCAGCCACCACAGTCTCAACCTTTGAAAATGGGCACTGGAGATAGAGGGGGGTTCCTTAGAAATCTCCAAGGTTTCCGAAGTCACTTATACGGTCATCACTGTGACACTTGAGTGTGTCTCTCCTTCGACAAGCCCAGACCCTTGCTTAGATGTGTCTTATTCTTCCTCTTTCTATTAAGACTTGGGTACTTAAAATGTACTTAAAAATATACTCAAAATGACCTTCAGGGACCAGCAAGGTAGTTAAACATATAAGGGACTGTCTTGAAAATCTGGCAATCTGAGTTTGATCCCCAGAAGTTCTGGTAGAAGGACAGAACTGACTTCTGCAAGTTGTCCTCTTGCCTCTGCCTTGGCACCTTCTCTCCCTCTTTCTGAAGTAAATATATATTAAAATAAAATAAGTGCCACCTTGCTTCCTATTGGCTTGGACTAAAATTCTTTTCTGCCCCTGCTGTAGAGACAGGGTGTGCATGTGGATCTGAGCGGTCAGGAGACTTTTGTCACCTCAGGCTCTTCTCTGAGGAGCTGGGACCTCAATCTTTGCAAATGCTGAGAGTGTTGCACCTAAACCGCTCTGGGGCAGAGAGCAGTTAGTGATAACAGTTGCAGGCTAGGCTTTGAACACAGCTGTAAAGAACCGTTAGTTAGGCAGGCCCTTGAGCATACCTGCAGGAGATTGTCCAATTGATGTGGCAGACCCAGCCCTTAGTGGGTAGTAGCTTCCAATGGTGGAACAGAAAAAGGGAGAGCAAGAGAGAAGAATCGGACCCCCTCCCCTGTGCTGGTGAGCCTTGTTCTTCTGCTGTCGCTCCTTGCTCATTCTGCCGTACTGCTTTTCTTTGCTGTGGCCGTTATTTGCTGCTGATGAAGCCCAACCTGTCCAGCCTTCCAGTGGAACTGAGGTTTGGGGACTTTCTGGGAATCCTCCAAGTCAGCATCAGACTAGGACTGCTGAGCTATCCAGCTCTTGAACTGAGCGACCGTGGGCAGCTATTGTTGGACTACTCAGATTTTACCTTGTAAACCACTCTTAATCTAGTACCTGTCTGTCATGGATCTGCAGGATGTCTCCTAAGTGTCAAGTTGACAATATGAACCATTAGAGGGGTCATGCTTACAGTAGACACTTTGCTTGTTTGAGTAGCCATAAGATCATATTAATAACACCCTACGGCGCAGACGTGTGATGAGTCTGGGCTAGTCAGAGCAGATGCTTGAAGTATAACACGATGCTGACTGTGCCGAGTTCTCCTCTGGTTCCAGCATTGCCGAAGGCAGAGTCCTCACACAGCATTCCTAGCAGGCTGACAGTCCGCCTGCTTATCTCTAGTGCTTGGAAACTTTCTTGCCCACTTTGGCAGCTCTGTGAGTACTGGTCTTCTGTGGAATTCAAGTCCGCCTCAGGAGTCTCTTGCTCTGCCGTTGGGGTCCTCAGAACCAGATTTCCTTGGGTGTTCTAAGGGTTCGTTAGCTGCTCCACTGATCTAGTGAGAACCGGCCATTGCATTGGGGGGAGGGGATAGGGACTTACGCAGCTGCATCCCTTGCTCCTTAAAGAATTCCTGACTTTGTGCGTGGCAGACATGCACAGGATAGTGACCTGGGTGGGCCATCTGTCCTGGTTTGGTCCCAGGGCAGAAGCCAGAAGACCAGGGCAAAATTATGGGGGAGGGGAACCAGAGCATGAGTTACAGGGCTGTAGACACAGGCTCAAGATCAGATCCCCAAGTGATGGCTAAGTGGGGGAAGGATGGGAGTTTTTTTGAAGATTAAATGGTTAGTGCTTTTCCATGTCCAACACGGTTTTTGGAATTTTCTAGTAACCTTTTTTTTTCCCCCTCACAAATCTGTAATCAGTGAATGGGCTCATCTGCTGCAGAAAGAAACTTCAGATGAGCCAAGGTTTTAAACATTTATTACTTTTTCAGCTTCACGGTCATTAAAAAATTATTTTATGCTTCTTTTAAAATTCATCAGCTCGGGGCGAACTGGCTGTCTAAAATGACAGATGCTCCTCTGGCAGAGAAGCTCCTGACTTGGTCCTCAAGACGATACTCAAAACCCTCTTCGAGGGCTGTACCAGTTACCCTGATGTCATTTACCTTCTTACAGGAATAAGGGAACTGGAAGGGGGACAAGCAAAAACCCCAAAGAAAGAAGACCTTAGGGTCACAGTCTTAGACTGAGTCATGCTGCTCCAGCAGAATGCCTGAGACGGTGTAGGTTATAAAGAAAGAGCTCTTACAGTTCTATAGGTTGGGGCTTTTGAAGTTGGGGTGCCACCCGGAACTTTGTGCTGAGTTGTTACATGGAGAATGACAAAGGACATGAAAACATGCAGAGGGGAGGGAGAGAGAGAAGGAGGGGGAGAGAGAGAATATGAGAATATTTCTATTTATCAGGAACCCACTTATATGAAACGAACCCACTCTAACTATAACAGGATTAATCCACTCATGAAGACATAGCCCTAATGGCCTATTCGCCTGTTACAGATCCCACTTCTCAGCAGGGGAAGATGACCTGAGAGGATAAAGCCTTTGCCTTGAAAGTAAATGGACCTAAGTTCAGGTCCCCAGATCCCATGTAAAAATGCTGGTTGGATCTGGCGGTGGCCTGTAATTCCAGCCCTGGAAGGCAGAGCCCGGGGAACTCCAGAGCAAAGCAATAAGGAAGTAGAGCCATTCGGGATGATTCTCACTGTCTCTTTGGGCCTCTACAGATGTCTCTCTTTCTCTTACACACACAATCTCGCCTCCCAGCACTGCTGCACTGGGAACCAGGTCTGTATGCATGAGCTTCCAGTGGATATCCTCATCCTAGCACTTGCCCAGCTTGAGTTTCAGGTCTGGTAAAGTCTGGGAGCTGAGACATCAGCTTGCTTTTGTCCTGAGTTCTTTCATGTATCGTGCTCACAGACATCACAGCCAAGAAAAGGGAGAACAGATGGGATGGGACATGTATTAGTCAGGGCTTTCTAGAGGAACAGAACCAACATAATGAATATATAAAAAGGGAACTTACTGGATTGCATTACAAGATAAAGTCTAGGTAGTCCAACGAGAAATGTCAGCAGCTGCTCAGCCTCGAAGCTGAATATGTCGCAGTCCTAGTCTGTGGCTGGAGGATTCCCAGAGAGTCTTCGGTCACGTTGAAGGGTTGAAGAAGCTGCATTTGAATGGTGGTAAGGAAGATGAGCTTAGGTCTATTTGCTTACAAGACAGTCTCAGGGCTCTTCTGTCTTCTGGCTCCTTTTATTTGGTCTGCTAATGGGAGGTTCCAACCAGATTTAAAATTAGTCTTTGTGTTGCAGAGGTTTTACTAATCTCTTCAAGTGGTTTGACAACTAATCTGTTACTTAAAGCCAGGTGTGGTCAAGTTGGCAACCAAAATTAACTTTCACAGGAGCGGACTCCTCTCTCTCTCCCTCTCAGTCTATGAGCAAGTCAGAACTTGCCCACTCACAGGCCAACTATTGGAATGTTCCACTGGGCTTGCTGCTTACAGGCTCTGACGGGGAGGTGCCATCCAGGATTACTGAATACTCCCTCATAATAGAGCTCAGGGGAAGTCCCTGAAATGAAGGTGAAGAAATTCTCACTCTGGTCTTGGTGATGCAGCTAGGTGGCCACGTGACCGGAAAAGTTCTTCCTCTCTTTGGTCCTCAGTGGAATCAGAGGCTGAATTTGTCCATAGTAATAATGTAGAAGCTACCTTAATGGGTGTATCTCATGTGCTGGATTTTGAGCTAGCACATCACACAGATCATCTTCTAAAACTCTCCTGTCGGTGCAAAGTCTCTGGAGAACCTGGGCACTACTGAAGAGCACACTAAGCTTCAATTCTTCTGTGTGTTTGAATGTATTGTGTTGTGCTTTCCCATCTTTTCTGACACCAGACTTTTGCTCAAGAATAAGGGATTTCCAGTTAGCTGTGGTACCAGTCAGGATTAAGTTTAACTGAGATTTCATCAGAAATAGGAAGCAAGGCTTCAACATACAAAGATTTACTGTAGCTAAGAATTCATCAAGAAGCGAGGGTCCTGCTTTCTTCATGATCTGATGTTTAGATTGTGTCCTCCGGCAAGATGATTCCACTGTCTGGCAGCTTTGGGCCGAACACAGGAAGAGACAACAAAGAAGGACCTGACAGATGCTTCTGGCTGGGTCTGCTCTCTTCACACAGTCCCACGGCTCCCATCCACACATGCCTCATTGGCTGAACACAGCCATGTGGGTGCCTTGTGCAAGAAGAAGATGGCCATGTTGCCTTTTAGCTGGGCACCCTAATAAAATGAAGAGGAGGAGGAGGAAAGAGAAGGAAAAGGAAGAAAAGAAGAAGGAAAAGGAAGAAAAGAAGGAGAAGGGAAAGAGGGAAGAAAGAGAAAGGAGAAGGAGGGAGAGAAGAAGGTGAAGTAGGGGGAAGGAGGAGGAATAAGAGAAAGAAGGAAGAGGGGCTGGAGAGGTGGCTCAGGGGTTAAGCCTCTGACTTGCAGGCAGAAGGTCCTGAGTTTGGATCCTAGACCCCACGTATAGACTCCAGGCGGAAGCGGGGGCGGCCTGCGCTTCTGGTCCTGGTAGGGCGGAGCCTGTGAATCCTGGGGCAGAGTAAACAAGGAGAAGGTGGCAGTTCTTGGATTTGCCTGTGGTTCTACACACACACACACACACACACACACACACACACACACACACACATACACACACACGTGCGCACACGCGCGCACACGCAAAATTGAATAAATAATAAAAAAAAGAAGGAAGAAAGAAGAGAAGAAACAAGAAGAGGAGGAAAAAAAGAAAGAAAGAAAGAGAAAAAGAAAAAGAAAGAAAGAAAGAAAAAGAAAGAAAGGTGGTAGTGGAAAAGAAGGATAGGGGAAGAGGAAGAGGAGGAGGAGAAAGCAATACTAGACAAGGTAGTTTTCCTAATACAGATTTGTATGTGCCCAGGCCTGTCTGTGAAGGAATAGCCAGACCAAACCAGACCTGAAATCCCAGAAACCCTGCGGGCTGAAGCAGCAAAATTGCAACTTCAAGGACTGTCCAGGCTGCAGAGTAAGTTCAAAGCCAGACAACAACTAAGTGAGACTCTACCTCAAAGTAAAAAGTGAAGAGAGGGCTTGGAAGCAGCTGAGGAGTAAGAATTCTTGACTAGACTATGCAGGTCTCTCGTTTCGATCCGGTGTCAAAAACAAAGCAAAAATTCGGTTATGCAAGAGCAGTAAGATGGTGGCCGTAGTGATGGTGGAGTTCCAGAGAGCCCAAATTCTACTCGGCACCATCTGGGAGACTCCATGAACATTTTCCACTCCTTCATGAAACATGGCATTCAGGAAAATGAGGAGGAGGCAGTGGAGGTCAAAGAACAGAGCATCCTTGAACTGGGGTCTCTCCCGGTGAAGGCTGGACAACTGGCTGAGCTTAGAGGACCCGAAGTATGTAAGACCTTTCTTTAAGTCCATCAGGAAGATCAAAGCAGCTCACCTGGCTTGGTCTCTTCTTGATTTGTTTCTTGATATGGAAGCAGCTACAAGTAAGGAAGTTGAGTTGTGTTTAGAGTGCACTGAGTGAGCTAAATCAGAGAAAAGAACTTTGTTACACCAAGCCTTGGAGGCAAGACTGGTGTCTTTATACTTCAATAACAAGAGGTACCAGGAATCATTGATTTGGGTTCTCAGCTGCCATGGAAGTTGAAAACTATGGATAACCAAGCTCTTTTGGTAGAAGTACAGCTTTTGGAAGATAAAACATACCATTCTCTGAGGAATATGCTGAAGTCTAAGTTGCCTTAACCTCTGCTCAGATCACCACAAATGCCAGCCACGGCTCCCCAAATTGCAGGTCACTTTGGAAATGCAGTCAGGTATTATCTATGCAGCAAAGGGGGACTGGGAAACTGCATACTCTTACATCTATGAGGAACTTGAAGATTATGACTCTATTGGTAACCCCATGGCCATTGCATCACTAAAGTATATGTTGCTTTGCAAAATCATGCTGAACATTCCAGAAGATGACCAAGTGCCATGGTTTGAATTGTGAGTTGTCCCCCCCAGGTTCATGTGTTTAAATCTTTAGTTGTTTGGGAAAGTCATGGCACCGTTAGGAGGTGGAACCTTGCTTGAAGAAGGCAGTCACAGGGGTTGGGCTTGAGGTCAGTTAGTCCCATCCTGTTTTGTTTAGTGAGTCTGCGCTTGCAGATTTTGCAGGTTTCAGCCTCCATGATGTCTGTACGACTTAAGCTTCCTCCAGCTTCTGCGGGCCAGCCATGCCTTTCCCACCGTAGTGGACTGTATCTTCCCTCTGGAACCACAAATTAAAAGAAATCTCCCTTTCTCCATTTAAGTTACTCAAGTTTGAATGGTGTTTCACAGCAACAGAGAAGAGTAACTGGTATACCAAGTTTTGGAGAGTGGGAAGCTTGCACTTTGATATACAGGGAGGCTGACAAACACATTAAAATGTGTGGCTCAGGCTAGCAAGAATACATCATGGGCATATTTTGAAAAGACCCTGACAGAATACTGGGCAGAGCTCTGGGATGACCCAATCATCAACAGACACTTGGTCAAGTTGTACGATAACTTACTGGAACAGAATCTGATTCATTTGATTGAGTAAATTGAGCCTTCATTCCAAGAACAGATTGAACACATATCTAGCCTCATCAAGCTCTCCAATGCCAATATGGAAAGGAAATTGTTGTAGATGATTCTCCACAAGAAGTTTCATGGGATTTTGGACCAGTGGAGGATGTCCTGATTATTTTGATGAATCCCCAGCAGATAAAATTTATGAAGTTGCTCTGGAAACAATTCAGAACATTAGTAAAGTATTGGATTCCCTGTACAACAAAGCCAAAAAAAAAAAACCTGACAAAGAGTTGGATCTACAGTGATCCTTGGAGAGTGTATGTGGCTGGAGAGTGAAGTCTGGGGGAAAATGCTAGGAGATGCTTTTTTCTTTCTGTTCTACTTTTCCTTGGAAAGCTCTTGATTCTCATTTGTTGCATTTGTAGCCCAGCGGATAGGTGGGCCAGTTTTCATATAATCTTCACTGGTCCAACGTTGGGGATAGGGATATTGCTTTTATAAAAGAAAATAAAGGTTCTAAATAAAATGAAAAAGGCTTACACTAAAAAAAATTTAACATAGCTACTTGAACTTCCAACATAAAGTACAACTGTCTGTATCAGAAAGATTCTTTCCCTTGCAACTTTCCATTTTTATTTGGGATGTTCTCAAACATCCCAAATAAAAATGTCCCAAAATTCAAACTTTGGGGAGTTTCAATCAGGGGGAAGATTGCATACCATGAAGCACTGTATAATTGCTCTCAAGGTTTGTATAGATATATAAGAAATAGAAATGAATTTCATGTTTATACTTGAGCCCTTTCCCCAAGGTTTCTCACTGTAGATATTTCATATGTAAAATAATATGAAATACAAATACTTCTGGTCTGAAGCTTTCAGATAAGGAACACATGACACGAATCATAAACTCTATCTTCTGTTGGCTTAAATAATCAGGTCATCTGCAGGCCACATGTTCTCTCGTAGGGGAGGGTTAGCTTCAGTCACCAATCCTGAGCCGTCTACCTTTTGTTTCCTTGTATTCAGTGTTGGCTTTGTCCCCAGGCTGGAGACAAAGGACTAGAAAATTCCTAGCGGCCACACATAAATAACACCAGTGAGCAACAGAAAATATTATTTAGAGTGACTCTTTTTTTTGTGTGTGTGTGTGTGTTCAAGTGGGCTCTTGGGTATGTGTGTCTGTAGAGGCCCAAGGGTGACATCAGCTGGATTTCCTAATTTTTATTGCTTTGCTCTGGGGTTTCCCAGGTTCTGCCTTCCAGGGCCAGAACTGCTGCTGCCATTTCCATCTGGCATTTTATGTGAGTTGGGGATCTGAATTCAGGTCCTTTTGCTTAAGAGGACAAAGTTTTAACCCCTGAGCAATCTTTCCAAACTCAAAATGAGTATTTTATTAAAATAAATCATCAGAAGAATATTTGTAATAGAAAGAGGATAGGTAGGATTAGTGATTAGATATGAAAATATTTTAAGTTCATTATATTCATGAACAAGACCTTAAAAATAATAAAGGTATACCTAAAAATCAATGTTTAAATTTTTGTCAAAATAAATTCACAGCCTCTACATAAACAATTATATTTTAAAGGGCATTAAAAACATTGACAAAAATAATAGATTAGTATTGCTTAGCAGAAATAGGAGATAAATCATAAGAACAGATGTGGTAAAACACTTATGCAAGAAATATGCCACTGCCTGATGAGTTCTTTAGAATTATCAGAAGAAGAACTGGGGAGATGGCTCAAAGATTAAACCTTTTCCTCACAAGCAAAAAGAACTGAGTTTGGATCCCTGATTGCAGGTAAAAATTCTGGGTGGATATGGCTTTGGCCTGCAATTCCCATCGAGGAAGGCAGAGCCTGAGAAATTTCAGAGCAAAGCAATAAGAGGGTAGAGCAATCTGGGATAATTTTTGATACCACTCTTTGGCTTCCACAGACACATACTCTAATAATCTCTTGCATACACACACATAGATACATTTTAAAACAGTAAGGAGAACAGTATATACTTGTCGGCATTGCAATGATATTCCCTGAATGAAAGCAGGAAGGGCCACAGAGAAGGAAGAGCCCTGGCTTCTGATGACACCTCACTGTGTTTATAGGACTCCCGCTCCCATATTAGTGACTATCCATTTACTGATATCTGTGCAGCACCAATCCAGGCTGCATATGATCAGGTAGGTCTTGAGCAGTCCATATCACATCACAATCTCAGGATTTCTTGCTCTTACATATCTAGCACTTGACTAATGTGGTTTGGGATCGATGGGTGATTTCTACATAGTTTTAAACAGTACTGCCAAACTTATCATATAAAAGCTTAGAACATGAACATTCAGAGATTGCAAACTACAGTTTTTGCTATGATGACTCAATGAGCTGTTGTAGCCTAGGGCAGCACAGAGTAGGATAGGGCAAGGTAGAGCAGCATAGGGTGGCTGTGTAACTGCAGACAGAGATCAAATGCAAATGATCAAATATGACTGGGCTTCAGCAAAACTTCATAATGAACACTGGAATTCAAAGTTCATGTAATTTCTAGGTGTCACCAAACAGCATTGTTCTTTTGGTATTTTCTAATCATTTGAAATGGAAATCCATTTACAGCTCTAGGTCATCCACAAATAGGCAGCAAACTGGATTTTATTTCAGGACCAGTTTGCTGAAGTCTGGATTTAAACAGAAACTATCATTGCTTCCCCTAGGGCGAGTTTTGCCCTTCGGTTCTGTAGGGCCCTGAACCAAGAAGGGGACTGGCTTGGTTGAATGCTGTTTTGAAACTTGCAGTCATTTTCAAGCAAGGGTCCCTGTGTTTTTATTTCATGTCAGTCCTAGTGTTATGGGAATTTTTCTAGAATAACAGGCACAGCAACAGGAATGGATGAGGAAGAGAAGCTTAAGTCACTGGTGAGATCACAGCCCGGGTCTCCCCCTAAGAAGACTGTGGTCCAGAATGACAGGCGGAGTAGCTATTTATTCTGGGGAAAGTGAAAGCAAACTAGTAACTGTTACAAAAGCAGAGATATTTTTTTCAAGCAGGCTTTTGTTTTTAGCTAACTCTCCAGGAAGAAGGAGAAAACACGTTTCAGGCTCAACTGGTTCCTGCAGAACAGCATGTGTAGTGTGGTTAGTCAGAGTCTGACAAGTTTCCACTGACAACTGAGGTGAGGGTCCTATAAAGCTGGGGGGAGGTCTCTAAACATAGGGCTTTGGGATTAATCCTGGAATTCTATTTCACTTGTCCTCTGCAACAAGATGGGGAGAAGCAGGGGGTGTTTCCCATAGTGTGAACACTTCCTGGCGAGATACCAATCAATCATCTCCCAACTCACAGATCTACTACAGACCAAAGACATGATTACACCAAGGTACAACTTTGCAAAGCAAGGAGTTCATTGGAGTTACTTATAGGAATAGGGGTGAAGGTGCTTACAGAAACAGAGACAATTGAAAGGCAGCTACGGCACCAGAAAGTTACGGCACCACAAACATGTATAAGACTCACGGAAGCTGCACCCTTGAAGTTCTCTGCTGTAGGACTTGCTAGATCTCCTCCAGGCTTCTGGGCTGCTTGGGAGGAGGGGGGTACCTTTCACACTGTCTTGAACAGCTCCAGGATCTCCTTCAAACTGCACTGCTTGCCTTTTCAGTAGTCTCTTCTAAGTTTCTCTAGTGCTCTGGGGGTTACCTTCAGACTGTAGAGCTGGCTTGGTTGGCAGATGAGTCTCCTCCCCCAGCTGTTAGGATGAGGATGTTACAGACACTAACAAGCTAGGTGTGTGTGTTTGGGGGGGTCCTCCTCCCTACGAATCAGAAAGGTAATAAAAAACAGCTGCTTATTTACTGAGATTTCCTCTAGGATGGGCTATTTCAACATTCTCCTTAGCTTAGACTGGGGCAAAGTCTAAGATGGCTACCCAGAAGAAAAATCCGTATAATTCCTCCTTGTAGGAATCTCCCTGGTGCATGTTCTTCTCATAGTGATGGTGGAGAGGCAAGGAAACAAGAGGTGACACTCATGTCTTTTTTAAGGCCTGAGCTCTCTGCCACATTTGAGTATATTCTGTTGGCTAAATCAAGTCATTGGACCGTAACTGAGGTCAAGGAAAAGAAAATATGACTACTCATTTAATGAGCTTCAAAACACAGCACAAAGAGATTTGGATATAGCAAGAAGTGAACTGGGGCCAGTCAACCTACCTGTGACTGACCCTCCGAGAGTGTGTTGATCACTCTGACTGCTTGGACTCAACCAGTTATCAACAGCTTGCTGCCTGTCATTCTTGAATATAGGTGTCCCCCCCCCCACTTCCCTGTTGGGAAGACGTGGTAAAGACTCATATGTGTTCAGAAGTTGGTTTCAGAGGCCAGCACACAAATTTTATCACCTTTTGTGGGAGTAGGGAGATAGCATGGGATACATCCCACTCATGTGAGTGCACGGGAGGAGAGCTGGGTGGCATTTCCAAAGTAAGAACCAGCGTGCCAATCTCCACCTACCCAACGCAGCTGGTTCCCTTTCTTGGAACATCACCCTAACGGATCTCAGTACCTTGGATAGCACCTCCGCTCTGCTGCTCGGGAGAAGAAAATTTTCTGGCTTGTTCTTGGGTGTTCTTTCTAGGTTTTAAACACATTTGAATAAACAGAGTGAGTCCACACGCATACGTGTGGGGATGCCATTCCTCTGCTCCGTGGTCCCCTCCAGGCTTCTACACGCCATGCGTGGCAGTGAGGTTTGGCTCAGAAGTGTCCTCCACAGGCTTTGGTGCTGGGTATTCAGCTTGTGGACTGTTTAGAAGGCTCAGTGAAGGACAGGGAGTCTGACGGGTGGAAGTAGGTCACTAAGGGTGGTCTGGTCTTTTGATTATACTGGACTCCTATTCCTTGACTTCCTGGACCACCATCTATGTGAGGGCAGCTCCCACACTTTTGCTCCACCACGAACTTCTCCATGACTCCCTGTTGTGATGAGCAGAAATGTCTCTGAAGCTGTGAGCCAGAATAAACCTTCCTTTCATTCAGTTGCTTCTGATAGTGATTTCGGTCATAGTTAATATATTTGGCATGGTCATATCCTATCTATGCAGGTTCATTTCCTGCCACCCTGTGTTCACTGCAGACACTTTGACTTTTCTTAGACGCACACCGTCTTCTGCACAGAGACCTTTCCACTCAGCCACAATCCTGGAGATTCCATTTGTTTGTTTGTTTTTTTTAACGTGGGACCTGGGATCCGAACTCAGAACCTTCTGCTTGTGAGACAGAGTCACAACCCCTGAGCCATCTCTCCAGCCCGGAGATTCCATTTGTGACAAGCCAGCTTGAATAAAGTGGAGGAGCTCACTGTCTTGACTGATGTCATATACAGAGGCCGAAGGAACTTCAGGATTGCCAGGTGCTGCAAGAGTGTCTTCCTACTTTATGGCTCCGTTCTATGGGACATCCAGAGAACCCAGGGAGAAGGGAAGACCTTGGCTTAAGGCATTCTATCCAATGTTCTAAGGCAGTGTTGCAGTCAGTCTGCATGGTTGCTGAGAAATGGCCATCAAACAGCTTAAGGGAACAAGGGGTATATTTTCTCTTATGATTACTGGTTACAGTTCTTAATCTGGCTTGAAGGGATAACACGCACCAACACCAGGACTGAGGGAACTGGCCGTACCATCATCACATAACAGCTGAGAGAGGGACAATGCTTACTTGCCAGATCAGCATTTCTGGCCAAGTATACAAAAGGATGCCGACTCTCTCAACCAGCTCTCCGTGATTTATTCCAGGGCCCAGTCCCACCCACCATAGGCTGAGCCTTCCCCAGCAGCTAGACAATCTCTTGCAGGTTTGCTCTGGGCTGAACTCAACCACTATCTCTACAAATGTGCCCAGAGCTCAAACCCTCAACAGTCAAGTTGACACCTGTGTTTAACTATGACAGACAGATTCTTACTGGCTGATTCTGAGCATTGTTAAACCAGTGGCTAGCAGGAGATAGAGTGCAATGACTAAGTGGAATCTACTTTTGCACTTAGTAGGGTGACCATGAGTGGACGCTCCCTGGAGGAAATCAGAGTGCAGTTACCAAGTAAGTCAAGGAACAGAACTGTAAAGCCTGAGATTCACCCTTTAGGGGTTTTTCCTTTCTTTTTCTTTCTTTCTTTCTTTCTTTCTTTCTTTCTTTCTTTCTTTCTTTCTTTCTTTCTTTCTTTCTTTCTTTCTTTCTTCTTTCTTCTTTCTTTTTCTTTCTTTCTTTCTCTCTCTTTCTTTCTTTCTCTCTCTCTTTCTCTCTCTTTCTTTCTTTCTCTCTTTCTTACTTTCTCTTTTTCTTTCCCTCCCTCCCTCCCTCCCTCCCTCCCTCCCTCCCTCCCTCCCTTCCTCCCTCTCCTTCCTTCCTTCTTTTTTTTTTGCACTTGAGTATGTGTGCCTGGAGGCTCAAGGGTGATATCAGGAATCACCCTGGATTGCTCTACCCCCTTATCCCTTGGTTCTGGGGTTTCCCAAGTGCCACTTTTCAGGACCAGGATTGCAGGCTGCCACTGTTTTCTCCAGTGGGATCTGGGATCTGAGCTCAGATTTTGCTTGCAAGACAAAGGCTTTAACCCCTGAACCATCTCCTCAGCCTGCTTTCTTCTTAGCTCTGCTTCTATACCACCCCATGCCCAGTGCCACCCCAGAATGAGCTGCTCCTTTCCCAGTGGCTCCAATACACCTCACTCTCCTGACAGTTGCCTCTTGGGCACTTGCATTTGGAAGATGCTGATAAACCATGGCTGTGAAAGGCCTTCCCTGGGTTCCAAGAGCCTTCTCTGGTGTCTCAGGTCTTGTTCCTTGCCTGTCGCCTCAGGGTGGCCTCCTGACCATGGAAACATATGCTGAGGATCCTCAGGGCTCACCACATTGCACCATCAGACTCCCACTGCTCCTTACCTCCTTGTGGCTTCCTGCTTAACTCTCTTCCCATTATGTCCCCATACTGTGGTCTAGACTTGCCAGGTTTATCTACACTTATTTACCACCCTTCTTTCCTTTCTGAGTTCCCCTCCTCCCTCCTACCTCTGATGCTGGTAATTCTGGGACATAAATTACAAAGTGGAAATTCTAATGTTTATTGAGTATTTCAGTATCTTTCTTTTTATCCCCATGCTGAGCAAGTCTGAGCTCTCTGAGACAGAGTTGTCATCAGACCATCCCTGGGTCTCTGCTGCCTAACACAACTCATAGCATTGAGTACACGCACAGTGGATGCTAAATTCAAAAACTTGTTTCAACAAAAGGCTGCATTACCAAAAAAAATCAGCAAGAAATCTCTTTGGCACTGCAGGAAGCATAGAGTGTGTGGGTGAGTGAGGATTTCAGCAGAAATGCCACAGGACTTGCAGGCTCTCAATTATTTATGGGACTAGAGAACCATTCCTGTACACCAGAGTATTCTGAGGATGGTGGAGCAGAATGAGGGTGACTTGGTCCCTTGGGGGTCCTGGAGCCCCTCTCTGCAAATACAAGAAGCGAAGCTTTCAAGTACTTTTGCAACAGTACAGAACAGTCTGTTTGGGAGCTCAGCTCAGCTCAGCTCAGCTCAGCTCAGCTCAGCTCAGCTCAGCTCAGCTCCTGTCTGGCGACTGTTTCCAGTGTGCTAGCAAGGGTGGACTCTGGATTCAAGTCTTTCTGTGTATTCCCTCTCTAAGTACCATTTGTTCAGTGGAAAATGGTATCACCCACAGCAAAAGTCAAGAGGCACTTGAGAGTATAGGATCCATCCTTCTGCAAATGTCCACCCTATGTTCTGCCCCAGCCAAGCTGAGTCTGGTTGACTTCATGTAGGTCTGAGTTCTTTTACATCTCCCATCAAGTGTCAAGTATCTGGATGGCACACTTACCATTTATTAAGTCTTTGCTTTTTTCTTGGACCAGTGGGTAGAGGTTGTATAATTATCTGTGGGGATCACTTTCTTGTTTGTGCAAGGATAGGTGGAAGGGCTTCAGGCAACACTGCCAGGCTTTTCTCAAGTACAGCAACTATGCCAGTCCGAAGGGCAGAAGCCACTCCTCTCAGGGTCAGAGCGAGAGCTGGTCCTGGGGATGTAGGATGTGTTGGAGATGGAGAGCATGCTGGGGATGCAGGGTGCACTGGTCCTGGGGGTGGAGGATGTGCTGACGGATGGACACTGTTTGTTCTGTGGAGCCAGAGACTGGACTGGTCTCAGGGACAGAGGGGGCACGTTAACCCTGGGATTAGAGCGGGTATAGATGGTGTTAGGCATAGAAAGCATGTTGGTTCTGAAGACAGGAAGAGTGTGATTGTGTGGACAGATGGTGCCCTGATCCTAGGGTTATAGGTTTCACTGGCTTTGTGGGATGCATATGGGTTCTACAGTCAGGCAGCCTTGGATTTCCACTTTGGGCTTGGACATCTAGAATGGTCACAGACAGAGGCAGCCTCTGAATCCTGGTCTCCATTGGGGCTAACCCTGATTTTTATAACTGGTTTCTCCTTTAAGATGCTGATATGATGTTCCATGACGGCCTTGGAAAACTGTTGCTTCTCTGTCATCCTGGAGCTGGTGGTCCACAGATGCTTAACAAAGACTGTGAAATGGATCGTGTAACAAGAAGAGAGCTTTGAACTTGTAATAAGCTTGGTGCGGATGTGCGCACACTTGGGAGGCAGTCTTAACCTCTGAGCTGTCTTTCCAGCATGTGCACGTACTTGGCTACATGTCTGCTTCCTCTGGATATTATTGTTTTCTTTTGTGTAGCTATGTTTCCTGTGTTCCAAGATTTAACACAATTATGGCAGAAGGCACACACAGTGAGTGGGGGCTTTCTCTCGGTGCACAGCTGCCATCTCCAGATTTCCCAATCTTCTCATCCTCTTCTTTATCGTCTAGCCAGTTCTACCGGATATTTCCAGTTCCTTTTAAGTGTGTGTGTGTGTGTGTGTGTGTGTGTGTGTGTGTGTGTGTGGAGAAGTGAATGTGAGTGTGTGTCCCTGTGGAGGTGCAAACCCAAGGGTGACATCGGCAATGATTCTGGGTCGCTCTACCTCCTTATTGCTGTGCTCTGGAATTTCCCATGTTTCACCTTCCATGGCTAGAGTTGCAGACTGCCATATCTACTCAGAAGTTTTACATGGGATCTAGGGTTGTGAACTTGGGTTCTTTTAATTGTGAGGCAAAAGCCTTAATCTTTCTTTTAAATTTTTATTGTGGCAAGAGCACAACAGAAGCTTAGCATCTCCACAAAATTTCAAGTGTGTAGTGCAGTAGAGTCCACAGACTTCAGGATGAACAGCGGACCTCTAGCATTTGCTCATCTTAAAAAAGTGGCATTGGAGATAGAACCCAGGAACTTGGCGCACAGCAGGCAAGCGACACACTATGAGCTGCGCTCTCCCAGCCCCTCCCTCTTGCTTTTACAGCTGTCAATCAGCACCTCCTCCCTCCTCCCTCAACCCCCAGTAGCCCCATTCTATTCATGTCTTTGAGTTTGACTGTTCTTCCTGAAGTAAATAATTTTCTCCTTAAGTGCTGCCTTCTCGATAAGCAAAATGCTCTTATTTAATTTGGCAGTTTCCCTGTTTGTTTAATTACTAACATTACAGTGTTAATGACATCTCCCATTTCTTCGTGGTTCATGTGATTTCTTGGCTCCATGTGGGGCTCCTATGTTTGTCAATTCTCTCCTGTTTCGAACATCAAAATCCCTATTCAAACTGGCTCAAGGGAAAGGGAAGACAGACTAGTTTTCCTAATTAATTATTCTAGGTGGTTGCTTGGAGTCTGGAGGTGTCACCAGACTCTGGTCTGTTTCCCAGCCCTGCCCTGGTCTGTGCTGAACTTGCAGTTGACTTTTGCTTCTGTCTTTTCCTCTTGATGGTCTCACCAAAGGAGACTTTGAGAGTCTGAAACTTAAACCCCCTCACAGCTGCAGGGCATGGCACTGTAGTCTGCTGGCTCCATGCCTGAAGTTGGTAGAGGAAAGGGCTCCATTCTAAACCACACCTCATAGCCTGAATTGGAGGGAGACCCCAGAATGAAATCAACACAATACTCTGCTATCCAAGTCAGGGGAACAGAAAGAGAGCACATTGCTCTGTCTATTGTATAGGTGAGAAAACCATCCAAGGACACTGCTACTCAGCAAGCAGCCAACTTGACCCCTCTGATAAGTTGCCACTTCTGAACAATGAATCTTGTAACATGTAGTCAGCTCATAAAGTCATTTGGAACAAGGACACTTGTACAGACTTCTGGGTCTGTCCAGATGAACATAGGGTGGGGGGATTGCCACTAGTACTTGGACTAGAGTGGTTGGACCAAAGTGGAAGCAAGTAATTCTTCCAGGACATATCTGGAGGGTTAAGCAGATGTGATAAACATATTGAGGGCTCAGTGAACACAGGTAGACTTCCGGGTCTTTGGGGGAAACACAGTCAAGCAATGGCAATACTTGACCCACACAGTTTAGTTAACAAGATTTGGTGTTATTCTGGCTATGATTTCAAATCATAGTTCATCATAACAACAAGCGGTCATTGCAGGATAAGGTGCCCTGGGAACTGGCCACATCACATCAACACCAAGAGCTGAGGCTTGGCAAGGATCAGTGGTGCTACATTTTAGCTTGCCCATTACCAACTCTCTTTCCATCTTTTCCATCTGCTGAAGGATTGATCCCAGCCACTCTTACCGGTCTTCTCCTATCAATCATGTAACTCACATAATCTCCCATGGGCTCATCTTTAGTAAATAATTCCTCAGCCCCATGCTCTGGGCAGCTCTCACTGCCTGAAATTATTCTTCTGTATTTACATAGTGTCAGTGGATTGAGAATCAGATCAGACGTGCCTCTTAGTTCATGGCTCCAGATGTGCTACCCAAATGGAAGCTGGAGTTCCACAATATAGAAGTGCTATGGTGGTTAAAAAAAAAAAAAAAAAAAACAACAGCACTCCGCATCACTGAGTCCGCCCAGGGCCTCAGTGCTGACATCTGTGGAGTGGGAATTGCAGCACCTTCTGAGCTGTGGCCCTGGGAGGATCACTAGCCTTCGAAGCAATCTTTTAAGGCAGACCCTAGAATCATCACTTTACATGTAAGAAATTGAGAGGAGATTTTAGCTGTTCAAAGTTACACAGTGGAAACCTGGCAAGTGGGGGCTGGAAGGGCAGTGTGCAAGCCCTAGCTGAGTGAGGGTCACGTGACTGCCTCTGCCAGCATAGCCTGGCCTTTGCTCAGTAACGAGCTTGGCAGGTTGCTCCTCGAGTGGTTAGCGAGCTGTGACAGGCTGGGAGAGAGTCTCAGGTCCCCCGAACTGGGAGTGATCCCTGGAGTGGAGCTGGACAGAGCTGTGCCCCATTGGTCCAAAGAGCAGCCAGACTTGAAAAGTCCGATGTTCTGATATGGGAGATTGCTGCACCCTATTTTCCACCAGGAGATTTTCTCCTATCCTCCTCTTAGCATCACCCTCTCCTTTCTTGGGAAGAACCTGTGGCAACTGGATCTGTTCTTCTCTGCTGGGAGACTGAGAGGGAATGGCTTACAGACATGCCAGAGGGGGGTCCTGGGTGGCCCACCAGCTGGACTGCAGCCCCTGCTCTGACATAGACTAACTGTGAGACCTTGTGCAATTCATGTGCCTTCTCTGGGAACAGAAGTGACCGCTCCTGCGGTAGGAAGGGCCCTGGAAATGAGTAGGTGTTCAGAGATGCATGTTCTTTCTCTGGTCCCTTCTTGCCTCACTTGCCGGGCGCCCTTCTCCCCCTCAGTCTGTCTTTCCGAACCTACAGGGGCTGTGGGAATCAAAGGACCTACATATCCTCTGCAGCTCCCCAAAGCTGGAGAGTTTGGAGCTGGTACAAGGGTGGACTCTGGCTCCAACAGCTTGCTCTCCTCAGGCTATGTCCTTATCTGGGCATA
The DNA here is from genome assembly GCA_023101885.1 of Typhlomys cinereus. Classification (NCBI taxonomy): domain Eukaryota; kingdom Metazoa; phylum Chordata; class Mammalia; order Rodentia; family Platacanthomyidae; genus Typhlomys; species Typhlomys cinereus. The sequence goes on from JALPQD010000210.1 coordinate 3,638,504, forward strand.
GCTACAAGTCCTTCCTGCAGGAAACGGGCCCAGAGTGGGCAACCTATGGAAGAGGAATGGATGCCTGACCCAACCACTATAGCCCTATGTGCTCTTCCCCTGCCTGCTCAGACCCCCCTGGAGCAGGTCTGAGATGGGAGATGCTCTTCCTCTCCTCCAGCTTGAATAAGTCATGCTCTTTGCTGGGACTTCATGAGAATATTGGAGGTTCTGAAGCTTTGTTTTCTGCCTTAGCTCTGGGTGACCATTGTGGGGCTATTGGGTGAACAGCTGGTGTTCTCAGAGTACAAGAGAGGGCCCGAGGAAGCAGAGGTGGGAGAGTTGGGTGCAGACCCAAGACAACTGTCTCATTGCACGTTCCATGAATCCCTCAGGAGCAGCACCAACCAGACTTTCTGGGGGAATGGAGGAAAGGCAAATTTAGATGGTAGACTCTGATTCATTGTTATGAGGAGGATGCTTGTCCAGAAAGAGGATGCAAGTCCTGTCTCTGGAGGCAGCAGAGAGCTACCCATGCACATGGGATAAAGACAGGTAAGGGTGCCAAGGATGCTTCCTGATTTCCTTGACCTGAAGAGAAGACCTAAGACTCAACTGCTTCTCTGTGGGAGATGACCTTGGCCTTAACCAGTATCTCCGTTTCTGTGAGTCAGTCAAGCACAGGGCAAGGGGCCAATGATGCTTCTTTCCCCCTGAGTTCAGATGGCAGCTGCTGGCTCTCCGATGACTTAGCATCTGGCTCTGACAGATTCAAGGAAGGTTATGCTCCTGGAGCCGCATATGACCCAGAAGGGACACTGGGGAGAAAGGCAAAAGGGCAGAGGAGCCGCAGCTGCAGGGCTGCAGGAGGCGGCATGGGGGAGAGGGCATCCTAGGAGGCTGGGACACCTCAGGAGAATTGGGGTGTGATTCACTAGCAGAGTCAGAGAGGGTTCAGGGCAAGAGGCACAGCTGCCCGTGGCAAGGGTCCAGCCAGCTGCCAGGCTTTCTACTGTCGCCCTTCCTTCTGACTTCTGGACACACAGGGCTCCTGTGCATGGTCATTGCACACATGTTGCCGCTTTGCCCGAGTGCTCTTGGTAAACGCTGGCAGGAATGAACAGGCATGGCGGGAACCCACGGGCATGCTGCTCTGCATGGCAAAGGGGTTTTGCAGGTATAAGTTGCAGATATAAGACTGAGGTAAGTCTTTGCAGATATGTTAGATCCCAACTTACCTGAGGGGCCATGTGCCCTGTCGTGTGGCTCTCATAAGCCAGACAGTTGCCACGCAACAGGGATGTTTTGGTCCATGACAGATTACAAGAAGACAAGGTGTCTGGAGAGTCAATCATCGTGTGCCATCCTAACATCCTAACAAGCATGGTGAGGCTAAGGCACATAGTCCGCGGTGCTGCCTGTGATGTGTGCAGCATGGACCTTGATAATGATAAGAAACAGCCATGGGTCTGCTAATGTACTGGACTGTGCCTTTCATTGTGATGTCAAGGTGGGTCCCATCTACTTCAACAAGGAAAACGTACTGTAAAACTGCTTGACTGGTTACCCTCTGATGTCCAAATAACTGGGAAATCCCCTCATAGAGCAGTCCTTAATGTGGTGCTTCTGTAAGTGACGTGTGACTGTAAATACAGGGGTGTAGAGTCAAAGAAAAGGATGGGAGGACAAGTTGGGGGTCAGATCCAGATCCCGATAGCCTTTAGATGCCGGATACGGCCAGGAGCTTCTCAGGAGTTGCACTGGATTTTAACTCTTTGAGTCCCCATCTAATCCTCTGACCTCCAGAACAGCCAGCTAACACATCTCTGTTAGTCTAAGCTGGCAAGTCTGTGCTTACTTGTTATTGCAGTCACAGAAAGCTCATATGCACTGGAATGCCAGGGAGCTCACTTATTGGATGCCTCCCTTTAAACTGGTCTCTCTATTAAAGATGGAAGCATCTTCCAAGGTCATTAAAGGGCTCCTTCCTTGTCACCAGCTCATCCCATCCAGAAAACTGGCCATAACTGATGTTTGCCACTGCCTGGGATTTGCCCTCACCTTTGCTTTTCCATCTAGACATCTCTCTCACATCTTTCAGGTCTCAGTCAAGGCCTGTCTTCCCTGAGCAGTCACGAATGGAATGTACCCTATTGACACTATTCAACTCCTTTGCACATTTCTCATCAGCATGAACTACACAGAGGTCTAACTGGAAACTTCTCTGGTTTCTTTATCAGACCAAATGATGTCTGATTCAGAATAAAACATGCACATAGTAGACCCTAAATAAACATTTGATGAATGACTATATGGATAAAGGCAGTCAGGGAGAAACTACTAAAAAGGACTGTTGACCCTCTCTCTTGACTGCTGGCAATCTCCATCCCCAGGCTTTTCTCCCTCTTCCTTGTCCCTGCCTTTCTTGGGGTTAATGTGGTTATGGGTGAATTCTGAGTTCTGCCTATGTGCATAGGCTTCCTTTTGGAGCTGAGCTTGAAGGAGCAAGTACATCTCTGGTCATTTTCTCCCTTTCCTTCAGCTAGGAAGAGACGGAAGCAAGGCCCTCATCTTCAGAGGAATATGGCTAGCAGTGGTGGGAGCCTGACCTTGAACCATCATGAAAAGATCCCCCCCCCAACATAGATAGGCCCTTTGGGCTAAGGGATTATCATGTAAAAAAGAAGCCAAGTTCTGGTATGCTGATCAGCTTGCGTCTACTTCTTTCAGCATCTTATATCATTATAATTAATGAAGAGAAAGCGTTGTCATAACAACAAACCCAAACCATTTTTGGAATGGGGCCCAGGCGCCTGGCAGTGGGAGGAGAGGGCACGGGGACCTCAGACAAGTTGAGATCACATTATGCAGTTATAGTATGTTAAATGAGCCATTGCCTACAATAATTTGGAAGCTCAAGGACCATGGCACTGGGTAAAGCCTGAAAGTTCATGTGCATTGATACACGTTGTTGCCTATTGCATGATGTTCCAAGAACATCGTGAACTCAGCCAAGAACTACCCAGGTCATAGGCCGAAATGAAAGAATAGCCTCAAAAGTATGGCTTTTCTCTGGGCTTACTGAGTTTTCTGGATTTAGACCATCACATGAGCTGATCAGGAACTTCTTTGGTGTTAGTTCATTTATCTCTGGCCTGGTTTCACGGCAGCTCTCCTTACATCAACATATGGCTTAGGGTAGTACCACCTTTACATAGAAATAGGACACATGCTTTGGTTGAGTGGCCAATGGCAGGAATGGGCCACAGTGAACTACCCTGTCTCTGGCTGGTTCATTCTTGTAATGGATGCCTGGTTTTGCAAGCAGAGAGCTGGTCAGAGAGCAGCAGCTTTCCAGTGAGCTTAAACAGTCCCTGCCTCGCCCAGGGTCACATGCCGATGACGGGGCAGCGGCTCTCAGCATTTACTGGCCTGAGGTGCGTCCTCTTTCAGTGGAGCTGGTGTGCACATGTGGCTGTGCGTAAGGGAGTTTGCACAGTGGTGGTGCACGGCAGCTCATGTTTGTGGACCCTGTGTTAGTAATCTTTGCGGAAAGCCTACTGAGCTTGCCTAGCAGAGTTTTTACTGATGTTGCAACTGCCAGCCTTTGCACAGCAAGCATCTGTCAATCTGCAGTGAACAGCTAGAACTTCCAATTTCTGTGCAGACGGCTGCTCTTTTACTCCTCACGTATTTGCATCCTCTGCTAGGTCCTCCTTGAGCCTCACCTTCTTAGCCAACGCTGTGCCGTCCCGGGGAGGAACATTGCTTGTTCTTCCTGGTCCCCATCTTTACATGCTCCACTCTACAGAGCAGGGTCCAGAGGACATGATGAGGTCTAGAATCCCAACCTGGAAGTGTTACATCGGGCAGCCCTTGGGTCCCTCAGCCTGGAGAAACTCGTTTCTCTTGCATTGTATGTGCCATTGTCTTGGGCTATCCATTAGGATACTCTAGCCCTGCCAGGTAGGTGTGGCCTGACTCCAGGACTTTGATTCCTAGAGGCCATCCCAGGTCACTCATCACAGAGATGGTGCCCTGGTTGGACATCAGAGGCACCCGAGTTCCATCCTTAGGTTTCTGATACCATTCTAACAGATTAAATTTACTCAGCAGCATCTAGGGCTTCCCGCCAAAGCTTCCCCGAGGCTGTTAGAGTGGGGCAGAATGGTTCCCAGAGCCTTCTCCAAATCACGCACTGCACACACGCAGAGTATCGACTGCATGCCGGCACCAGTGTTGGGCACTAGCACTCCTGGAAGCATCGCTTTTCTTTCGTAGTCCCTTGGAGAAGAAAAATCACAGAGGGACAGGACCAGTGAGTACCTGTAGCCAGAGCCAATACTCTGTTGAGTCAGGGACCCCCATGTGAGAAACAACCAACTGCTCATTCAGCTGGCACCCAGCAGACCTCACTCCTGGTTCCTCTCCTTTTCTTTACAATTGAAATTGAGAAACTGCTGACGCTGTCTTTTCTGGATGTAGTTCAGGACATTGTGACTCGACCATCAATCAGAGCTTTGTATAACTGAGTTACGGGATTGACATTTTTAACGTTTCCCCTGAGCCTCAACTGTTTAATGTGGCATTGTTGGGAGATCAGATGGTGGACCAATTGGTTAATGATGAATGAATCAATACCAAATCAGGGTTTGTAGATTTTCAGTTCCAGAGTCTCCACATGGACATGAAAGCTATTGCACAGGCTGGAGAAGTATGGCTCTGAGGGGAAGGAGTATATGTGAATCCCCACTGCTTGGAGGGATGAGGTAGTAATTGCTTTTTGATCCTGGTCAGCCTGTCTATTCACCTTGTTTTTCTTGTTTAAACAAGGAGCTAAAACTCTGTGTACCTGTGTACCGCTTGTGCGGTGGATTTTTGCATGGTTTAGGGCAGGTTCTTCCTTCAGGTGCTAGTCAGATGGCTTCTCGTGGTCCTGCACCGCCCCCTGGTGGATTTCCGCACCTGGACTCCCCTCCCCCCTATGCAGTTAAGCTGAGACTTGAGGCTTGTAGCTGTGCGTGGAGGAACAGCCTCTGTTTTCCAGCAGCTTGCTGAAGCATGAGTTAGATGTCCAAGTGTTTGTTTACTTGCAGAAACACATTCACTGATTACTTCATTTACGATTTTTTATAGAGACACCTGCCCTTTCCAGACTGAAATATTGAGGAACAGACACGACTGTGACCCCAGCCCTACTGGAGGGTCAGACCCACACGTGCATGACCTCTGTGGAGGAAGGATGGCTCCGGACACCAAACCCGGCAATCATGGGATCTCTAAGTCAGGACTAGTGTTACAGTTGGGATGTGGAGTGTTCCCAAAAGCCACGTGTTGAAGGCCTGGTTTGCATCCTGAATCCAGTTAGATGTATAGATGGCACCTTGGCAATCGAAGGCTGAGCTCTGGCATATTTGTGAAGTGTTAACAGTTAAGGCGATGCCTGAGCAAATCTGCAGGAGACTGTCTGATAATGTGGGAACATCCAGCCCCTAGTGGGTGGAACCATTTCCTGGGCCTGTGGATGAGATGGAGGGAGCCGGTTCAGTGTGTTCAGCATCCATCGGCTGTCTGTGATCTTGTGAATGAGGTTGGCCCTTCTCTCAGCAGTCCTGTGAAGATGGTGTGGCAGCTCTGTTGGCTCCTGGCATCGGTATGAGCTTTCCTGCCAAGCTGGACTAAGAACTATAATGGGACAAGCGTAACTCAGAATTAATCCCTTGCTTCTCTGAGCTCTTTGGTCGTGAATTTGTCAGCAACATGTAGGCAAACCGCAACAGGCTTAGTGGCCTACTTGTGTGATCTGTTCAATTTCTTGTTTTCTTTCTCTTTTGCTTCCTGGCTCTATGGTAAGTACCTTTGTTCCACCATGAGCCTGCACAATGAAATTCAGACTCGTAATAGGCTCAAAAGCAAGGGGGAGGGGTGGTCAATCAATCAAAAATGAAACTCCCCAAAAGTCAACCTTTTCTTTCTACAGTTGATTTGTCTCAACTATTCTTATAGTAATGGAAAATGGAAAAGGATCATGGTAAAGGGTCTAAGTACAGCATGGGCTGGGTGTCTTTGAGCACTAGGCAGGGTCAGAAGGAAGAGGCAAATCTGATCTGTTCCTTGGGTCACATTCACCATGTCATTAAACTCCTGTCCTTAAGAGCCCTGGGGGCTTCTTTACACTTGATTCTCCTGCCAGACAGAGAAGGGTGGGGAAATAGGAGAACATGAAGCAGTCAAAGCCATGGAGAACCGAAGTGTGGCTGAAGTTCCAAGGTGCCACAGGGTAGCTTCATATGACACCAAGCAGCAGTGGTCGTAGAAGTCTTGAGGGCAGAAGATGAGGGAAGTAGGTGGCTGGGGGAACAAATAAGAGCTGCTCATGGTGCATGAACCAGCACTAACCTGTTTGCTTCTAGAGGATAAGGAACTCTCTCAGTGGGACCTCAGACAGCGACCCCTGCCGTGGTTTTGAGTAGCAGAAGACTCAGCCTAGTAGTCCAGCCATGTGCCCCCTGTGGGGCTGTGAACCCCGGAAACTACAGAGGTTGTGCCCACAGGGAACCCTTCGTCCTGCTTCAGGTCCCTGCATGGGGAGATGGGTCTTTGGCCAGGCTCTTCCCTAGCCCTGATCTCCATAATCAGAGTAGCTATTTTAGTGTGGCAGTGGCAGCGATGGTGAAGGCTTATAGAAAGAGTTGGTATCCAGAGCTGGGACCAGGCAGGAAAGGCTGCTGACTTGGGGCACTGACCATGGCCAACCCTCGTCCCCCCCCCTGTGATTTATGAATACTTATTCTGAGCTGCTGATAAGCCAAGTTTCCCCAGGGCAGGCAGACCTGGGTACCAGGAATGGGCAGGGCCTCAAGGAGAGGTCCACACAGCAAGAGAGGACTTCCTGAAAGGAAGAGGAGGCAGCAAGGACGATGGGAAGAGGGCTGGGGCAGGGCTCTGTGGAGACAAGTCCAGAGAGTCATCCAGGCCCAGGATCCTGGGCCCTGCCCATCATGTCTGGCTCCCAGAGGCCCAGAGGCTGACCAAGTGGCTTAAGAGTCCAAGGTTAGGGCAGAAACTCAAGAGAGAGACAACCTTGTGAGGATTGCTGAGACAGCCTTGTGAGGATTGGGAAGGAAACCGGCTTGCCTCTTGGTCTCTGGCCTAAGGGCCAGAGGTCCTGTTTCCTGGGGATGAAATTCCCACCCTGTCTGGAACCTCTAGGAGGCAGCAGGAGGTTCCCCCAAGGCGGGGAGAGAGGAAATGCTGCTCTAGCCCAGCCTGGTAATTAGACCCTTCAATTGCAATTACTTTTGCAATTAGCTCAGCTGGTAATTGGAACTGGAGGTGGTAATTTCTGTCCTTCACAGCGACTCCCTCTGAATTGGGCTTTACTTAATTTGTCCAGGGTGCTGGAGAGTGCTCCGGGGAGCACTGACCTCTTGGGAGACAGCTCTGTGAGTACAGTCTGGGCTTGGTTTAGAGGGAAGCACATGGATTCTGCCACCCACTACTCCCAGGCGGGATGTGGGACATGATGCGCAGATGCTTCGTGACTTCATGAAGTGGACAGGTCAGCTCCTCGGTTTGGCAGAACTTGGGAGGGTCACATCCCATGTGTGTAATACACTGAAGTCACGAACCAATGAAGTCTGATATTTATGCCTTGTTCCATCCCTCTCCTTAAGTTGTAGACTGGCCTAGTGACTTGCTTCTGATCAATGGAACATGACAGAGGGGACTGTGGTTTGCTGTCCCCTGAAGTTCAGGTATCAGAAACTTAATTCCCAAATTCACATGCTAATAGCATTTGGAGGTGGGGCTTAAAAGACGTGGTTAGGGTGATATGAAGTCAGGAGTGTGGGGTCCCCACGCTGTCACTGGGGGAGAGACTGAGCTACCTCACTCTGTCTTCCCACGCTTTGGCCTCCACTGGGTTAAGAATGCAGCTGCGACTCGAATCAGCAAAGTAGACCTGCGGCAGGGGTGAGCAGGCTCCTTTCTCTCACTTCTGGAACTGACACCTCAAAGTAGCAGCTGCTCCCACAGGCTGAAGGCTCCCCTCCCCAAGAAATGAACTCTGCCTCTGATGTCAGTTCCAAGCACAGGCCGTGACCTGTGCTTCTAACAGTCTGGCTCTAAATTAGTTTTCCATATTTATCTCCTGGGTTTGATTAACTTGTTAATGGAACTTACATAACTCAGGAAAACATGTTTAATGGTTTATTAGAATAGCATGGTAAAGAATATTGATGAATACCAGATAAAGAGATGGACCGGGAAAGGCATGGGGAGAGAGAGCTTTGGACCTTCTGGGTTCACCCTACCCCAAAGCTTCCACATACCCAGCTGTCATGGATACTGGCATCAACATGGAAACTGAGGACTTTAAGTTCTGGGCACAGATGAGAGAAATTAATAGTTGAATTACGTTCTGAGCAGGCTTGCAGGAGATTGTCTAATTGATGAGAAGACCCAGCCCCTGGTGGGTGGGACTAGTTCCTGAGCAAGTGAATAAGATAGAGAGAGCTGGCTCAATAGGTTGGCATTCTTTGGTATATTTGGCCAGACATGTTAGTCTAGCAGATCAGGATTGGCCCTCTGCAGCAGTCCTGTGGATATAAAGGTATGGCGTGGAGTTCCCGAAGCTCATGGTGGTATGAGCTCTCCTGACAAACTGGACAAGGAACTGTAACCAAGAATCGTTCTGTCATGTACTTGGTCATGATGTACTCCCTGAAAAAGCAACGAGCCATACACTGGAATCTCAGAAAGTCCAAGCACAGCTGCGTCTCCTAGTCGATGTCACGGATTGTGTTATAGGGGTGGGAAAATGACTGGCACAAGGACCACTGGACCTGGAAAGTCTCATGTCGTAGTTCCTGCAAGCGTGGTTTGGAACAGACTGGGGGGTCTGAGGGCTTCTGAGCCTGTGGGGAGCAGGTGAAGGTCCAGGATAAACAGCAGGATGCTCTTGGCCTAGGTCTGAAGAGGCTCATGGGAGAGTCCTTCAATGTACCCATCGCAAGCAGAGATAAGGAGACTCTGCGACGTACCAGAATCAAGGCAGCCTCAGAGACACTGTGCTGTGTCACTGTGACGAATGCTGGAGAGAAACGATTCAAACGATGAAGGGTTTATTTTCGCAGGTTTCTATCCAAGGTCAGCTGGATGCCTTGCTTTGGACCTGAGGTAAAGAGATGCCATGGGAGAGTGGGGGAGGGGATGCTGCTGGCCTTCTGGAAAACAGGAAGCAGAGCGTCGTGTAGAGTGCAACTCCAACAAGCTCCACTACAGACAAAAAGTGGAAGAAGTTCACTGGTTGTTACATACCGCTGAGCTAATTCTCGAAGAAGGGAGAAAGCGCAATATCTGAGGGAGGTGTGGAGTTTCTACAGTCTTTGGGCTTGTGGGTGGGGTGAAGTGAAGTATCAGCTCCTGTCTAGCCCCTGTGGCCAAGAGGTACATGACTAAGAATCACATAAGCATGGTTTCAGCAATTATTTACTGCCCCAGTAACCTCGGGGAGGGCACCGACAGCCCTGCAGTTTGCTGAGTTTGCAGAGCCAGGAGGAATCTTAGGAGAGTTTCAACAGAGTTGAAGGGATGCAAAGAATTAAATAATGCTCAGCATTCACTGGGGCCCCCTGTGACTGCACCCCTAGGACTTAGCAGGTCTGAAAGGCTTCCCAGTGAGGAGGGAGACCTGTCTCAAAGCAGAGTCCACCCTCTTCCTCAAGCACATTCATCCCATTAGAATCCACCACCCAACATTTCACAGGTTCAGGTCGAAGCAGAGGGGGATTCACCCAGGAAATATGAGAACCCTCATAGACTGGTAGGCGGATTTGGGCCAACTGGAGGCTGCATCTGCCTGCCCTTGATAGCCTGTGCCAACTCTGTTCTTGCACCAGGGAGAGCCCTGCCATCCGTGTATCACTCCTGGCACAGAGGAGCTCATTTCCAAATGCCAGTAGTCTAGAGCCTTGAATGCAGAGATTTGACTCACACATTTGCACTTTGGGTAAAGGAAGTTAGTGGGGCAGGAGCATATTTGCATATGACTTGGGTAGTGTGATAGTTAATCCTCAGTGTCAACTTGACATACCTGGTATTAACTAAGATCAGCTGAGACCACCTGAAGAGATTATACCAGCCCTAGCTCCCATCGGAACCTCCATAGATCTCATAGGAACCTCCATAGATCTCATAGGAACCTCCCAGTAATGGACCATATAAAAGGGACCACAGAATATAGGAAAGAGAGACATTCCAGGAATACTCCAGCCATGTGGAGGTCCGCTGTGACTTAACCTGCCTCCTGCCAGCTTCGGCCAGCCAGCCGTGCCGTCTCCACCATGTATCTTCCCTCTAGACCCCTAAGGTGAATAAACCTCCCCTTCTCCCATAAGTTGTTTGACTATGGGTGCTGTCACACAGCAATAGTAAAGAGTAACCATTCCAGGTAGGACTTGGTAAGAGAGAAGACAGACTGAGATATGAGGAGGAACTCACTGGTTGGCAGCTCTAATTAAAGATTGAAAGCTGTCAACAGGGAATTGAATAGGTGGATCAGTTTCTGAGGCAGTATTGCAGTTCGCCAGCATGGTTGCTGATAAATGACCATCAAATGGTTTAAGGGAACAACGGGTTTATTTTCTTACTGATAGTCTGGTTACAGTCTGCCCAGCTTGACGGGAGAGCATGCACCAACACCAAGTGAGGGAACTGGATACACCATCTCTATGTAATGGCTGAGAAAGGGACAATCCTTACTTGCCAGACCAGCATGTCTGGCCAAGTATACACAAGGATGCCAACTTCCTCAGCCAGCTCTCTGTATTTTATTTACTTGTTCAGGGTCTAGTCCCACCCACGATGGGCTGGGTCTGTCCCAGTAACTAGACAACCTTCTTCAGGTTCGCTCTGGGCTTAACTCAGCTACTAAATCTCTACAAATATGCCCAGAGCTCAAACCCTCAACCATCAAGTTGACACCATGACAGGCAGGAAGGAATAAGCTCTGCTGTTCTAGTACAGCATCGTGCAATAGGAAAGGTCTCCTTTCTGTCCAAGAACATGCTGCTTCTGTTGCTTTCTGAGGCTACTGGTTTGAGGAAAGATGATCCTGAGCAGTACAGGCTTTTCAAGCCTCTGCAGTTTTTGTTATATTTGATTTACATTTTAAGCAAACATTTAGACAACCTTGACTGCCAAGCACTGCCCTGTCTAATCTCTAGCTCAGCACTGCCTGCCCTCTTCATGTGGCTTCCCCCCTTCCCCTCTAGCTTTTAATTAATTTTTTCAAAAAAGAACACACACACACACACACACACACACACACACACACACACACACACACACACACGAGATAGAATGCAAAATCAAACCCAACCAATGATTATACATAAGCATGTTCTGCAAACGGGGAGATTATAATAGCTATGATGTGCAATTGAACTGGGAACTCAAAGCCACTTCAGAGGGGTGTGGAACCATTTTGTCATGTTAATAAGACAGGGAGTAAGTCCTTTCAAATTCACTTGACTGAAGAGAAAGAATCCTTACCAAGGACCAAGGTACAAGATTAAAATAAAACAAAACCTCCCCCCAAAAACAAAAAGCTGGAGACATTTATTCTATTTGATGATGTGTATAAAATTATTTACTTTAAAATAAAATACACAGTTCTTAGTGACTATTAACAAATAGGTGCTGGGTGCTTTGTGTACACGCTCTTGTCTCTGCCTTTCTTGATCTTTGTACTAGTATCATTTGCATTTTACAAACAGGGAAATTGAGGAGCAAATGAATAGCAGGTCACTGCTTTAGAACTTGAATTGGAGTCATAATGCAGATCTTAAGAGTTCTGAGGTACAGAGAAGAGTATGTTGTTCTTCAATGTTTTCTTTTGAACGTTTTCTTCTTACTTGTGGTTTTGTGGTCTTCCACACTATCTCTGGCATCCTCTAAGTGGCCAAGGGACTTTCTAGGTGTCTCTTTTGTTGGAGAACAAGCATCACAGATTGACATGAACCACCTAGTTCATATCAGAATCTCCTGCTCAGTGGCACTCAAGAACACTTGTCTAAATAGGAATTTGATCTTTGCCCAGTGCCACGTGCAAGACCATAAGCACTGGCGGCTGCTCCCTTCGTGTTAACCGTGTTAACCGGAACGCCTGGAAGCCAAGTCCACGCCTTCTCTCCACCCTCCACTGTGACCTTGCTTTTCTCTGCAGAGGCATGTGCAGATCTACGGCTGTGCTGACCAGTCCGTAGTGAGTATGCAAGGCAGATGTTCCCACAGCCCAGCCCTCTATTTCCCTTGGCTTCAGGTCACCCAAGCACCTTGGGATACCAGCCACTTGGTAGGTGCTCCAGATTCTGAGGTCTGACCAAATGGGTAGAAAAGAAGTTGTGTCCACACCACCATGCAGTTACTGAAGCCGTACCTCCTTCCTTGGTCCAGTCTTGACAAGGTGAAGCTGGCCCAGTGACCACCCAGCCTTGCTCCCTCAGCCACTCATCCACCTGCTGCCAGTGTTGCCCCCTGGCTCCAAAAGGGTAGGCCAAATTTATTATAAAGGCTAATTTCTTTAAGTGGAAACAGTAAAAAGCATGCTTCAAGGTGGAAATTCATGGTGGAAAAGAAATGTTTCTATGGTTGTCGTGGTTTGAAATGTGTCCCCCACAGTCTCATGTGTTTGGGAAGGTCATGGCACCTTGAGAGGTAGAGCCTTGCTGGAGGAAGGTGGTCACAGGGGGTGGGCCTTGAGGTGGATTAGTCCCACCCTACCTCCAGGAGGAGTCTGCCTTTGCAGCAAGAAGTCTTGCAGCTCTCAGCCTCCAAGATGTCTGCAGTGATGTAGCCTCCTCCAGCTTTGGCCATCTAAGCCACGCTGCATCCATCATGAAGACTATATATCTCCCCTCTGGAATTATAAGCTGAATAAATCTCCCTTTTTCCCTTAAGTTGTTTGACTTTGGTGTTCTCTCATAGCAATACATACGAGTAACTAGTACAGAAATTGGTACCAGAAGTCCAGTATTTCTGTGTGAGACTAAGAATCTGGTACCAAAAAGTGAAGTTGTTGTTTATGAAGCTGAGAGAATTTGATACCCAGCAGTAGGTCAATGTTGTGATGTGGCTAGTGTGCCTTTGGAACTGTTTTTTTGGGAGAAATGTGGAGAACTTTGGAACTTTGTGCTGTGAGAGACATAGACAGTAGAAGCCCCGCTTATTATGGTTAAGAGGTGAATAAAGACTGTGTTTGGAACTGGATGAGTGACAAATGGAACCATGCGTTGGTGGAGAGTTTAGTGAAATTTTGCCTTTGTCTTGAGAACTTGCCTGAAATTAAACTTTAGTGCTCGGGTGAGGAAATTTCAAGGCAATGTAGTCTTGACAATGTGATATGGCTACTTTTTAGTGCTTTTCTTCAGAGTTATGAAAAAGAGCAAGGAATCGGGTATCAAAAAGAAAAAACTATGGGGCCTGATGAGGAAAAATGCAGTGTAAACTTGAAGAGTTAAATCAGGAAGAAGCAGAGAGCAAAACGTCTGCTGTTAAATAGAGAAGCTCCATTAGCAAATCAGTCAGCTTTTCATTTGGATGGGAGGAGAGGCCCTACCTTGAGGATAAGATTCTCAGAGAAGGGTCCCACCCATAAGAATGCAAACCCGGAGTTTAGTAGCGGGAAAGGCCATGAGTAAAAGCCGGGCCGAAGCCGCGGAGGGAGCCCCAGGAATCCTCTTGAAGTACCTGCAGGAACAAAGCCGACCCTACAGCGCCCAGGATGTGTTCGGGAACCTGCAGAGGGAGCACGGACTGGGCAACGCCGCCGTGGTCAAGGCGCCAGAGCAGCTGGCCCAGCAGGGCAGGATCAAGGAGAAGGCATTCGGCAAGCAGAAGGTCTATTTTGCGGGTCGGGACCAGTGTGACGCGGTAAGTGGTGTTGACCTGCAGAGCCTGGATGCCCCGGGCTGGCTACCTTGTTTTGCTCCCCACCTTGGAGCAGACTCTGAGCACTGGGGAGAGAAGTAAAGCCAGAGCATCCGGTAGAGGGGTGGTGGTTATCTCATTTTGTTGCTATATTGCAATGGCCCAGCTTAAACACAGGGATTAGAACAATGTTGAAGGGAAGAAGTATTTGGATACGTTTATTGTAATATATTTTGATATAAAAATACTTTCCTCTGGACAATCAAACCTCCCAGGTACCAAACCTGAGGAAGGGAGATTGGGAGTCTAAAGTGAAGAGACTGTCACATGCGAGCATTTAGGGGTCCCGTGGCATAGCCCAGGCCTTTCCCCTGGATGCTGCACTCTTAAACCCTGGGAGATGGTGAAGACCCAGATTTGGTGGGCAGAAAGGATGGGTGGTTTTCAGATCGTTTCATTTACAAAATTGTATAGCAGAACTATACTGTTGGTAGTTAGAAAATAAAAAATTGAAATATGTAAAAAAAAAAAAAAAAAGAATGCCAACCCTTTTGGAAGGAATGAGCTAAAGGGTGGAGTTCCAAAGCAAAAGCTTGTAACTCCCCTAAAGTTTAAGATAAAGAGATTTTTTCCTACAGTCAGCACAAAGAAGTGGAATGAGCTGTGATTTGAAGGGGCCAGTCCTGAACCCAAGGTTATAGAACTTGGCAATGTCATCCACATGGTTCCGGTTTTAGAAGCATTAAAGATGCAAGAGGGAGGAAGTCGTGGATCTCTCTTCTAAGGTTTCAGAGAATGATGGAATCCAGGCAGTATGTGGCAGAAATTCTGCAGTTTAGAGGCCCAAGAAGGCCTCTAAATTCCACAGTTTGTACTGTGGAATTAAAGCCTGGCTATTGAGAAGTGACGATGTTAGAGATGGCAGAGTCAAGGTGGGACATCTGTCAAGGAACGCTGTATACCTGGGAGGAACTAGCTCAAAAGAGTGATGGGTTCTATGGGCAGCTGCTTGGAGGAGTGGAACCAAAGCCCTTTGGAAATGAGATAATTTCACTGAGAGGTTCACCTGTTGGACTTGGAGCTACAGGATCTGGAGTTTGTCTTGCTGGGTTTCAGTCTTCTTATGGACCAATCTTCCCTGGATATGTCCCCATTCTTTCCTTTTGTAATGTTAATGTTTATTCAGTGCCATTGTATGTTGGAAGTATGTATTTTGTCTTTCATTTTATAGGAGTCTTTGGACTTTTGGACCATGTTGGAACACTGATGTAGTTAGTCTGTGCTGAGACTTTTACAGTTGGATTGAGTATGGTTTGCATAATGAGATGGCAATGAGCCTGTGGGGGGCAGGGATGGAGTGTCATGGTTTGAAATATGTTCTCCACAGTGTCATGTGTTTGGAAAGGCCATGGCTAGAGGAAGGTGGTCACAGGGCATGGGTCTTGAGGTGGATCAGTCTCCACCCTACCTCCTGGAGAAGTCTGCTTTTGCAGCAGGAGTCTTATAGCTCTCAGCCTTGCAGAATGTGACACAGCCTGTCTCCAGCTTCTGCCAGCCCACCATGTCTTTTCTGCCATGAAAGGACTGTTTTTCCTTTCTAGAGTCGTAAGTTGAATAAATCTTCTTTAAATTGTTTGACTTTTGTTCTCTTACAGCAACATGCAAGAGTAACTAGTACACTGGGATCTCCTAGCACTATGAAGTTTGGAGGACTATGTAGAAGGAGTGATGGGCTTTATGTTGCTCAGAAGGATAGCTGATTGTCTTTCACATGCTAGTGACCCTCAGGCACAAGCAAGAAGGGAAGTGGGGGGAAGAATAAGAGGGATTCAGGTGAGAGAGTGAATTGTATTAACTTTCTTCCACCAGACTTTAGAAGGCAAGGAAGTCTTGGCAGATATACCAGGGATTTTATAGTCTAGAGCTGACCTCATTTCACAAATAGGTTTTAGAAAATAGGTGTCTGTCTTTTCTCCCAGAGTTTACACATTCCGTACATTGATTACCTTCATGACCTTGGCAGGGGGCATTCTTTTTCTTTTTGAGGGGGCTGAGGGGGTGAGCATTCCAATGTTTTCTTTTACAGAAGGTAATAAATTGGAGATACTGAAAAAAGGATTAATTTCTACAGAGATCAGGAAGACATTTGTTTACATATCTTCACTAAATCCAGCAGAATTTAAGGACGATAGGAATTATAATTAGGTTGCTTGCTCCAGGCAGTAAGGGGGATCATACAGAAAGTTTCCCACAACCACCTCCTCCCCCATCATTAAACTTAGACAACCATGATTTAGATTATAAGACTGAACTTCAGTCAATGAGGGTTCGGTCCTCTTGTGTCAGGTATAAGAAGAGGTTCAGGTACCTGGTGTGTGTGGCATAGTCACAATGTGAGCAGCCACAGACACCTTTTTGATCGAAAAAAATCCACCTTGCTGTGAATCTTTAACTGAGTGGTGGTATTTTTTTTGCAACTCCACACACATTTCTAACACAGGGCAGGAGGATGAGCTGTTCCTGCTAAGAGAATACCTTCAAGTGCATAACTATCATTATTTCCATCTTATATCCCAAAACATGGCACACAGAACATGCTTTCTCTTGTCTTGAAAGATTCCCAATATCATAAGTCATAACAGGAGAGGGGTTGTAATTCAGTATTGAGTATTTGCCTAGTATGTGTGAGGCCTTGGGCTCAATCATAGTATCACAAAAAAGACAGAAGGTCAGGCTGGGGAAATAAGTCAGTGGTTAAAGCTTTTGCCATTCAGGTATGAAGATCTGAGTTCAAA
The DNA here is from genome assembly GCA_023101885.1 of Typhlomys cinereus. Lineage (NCBI taxonomy): Eukaryota > Metazoa > Chordata > Mammalia > Rodentia > Platacanthomyidae > Typhlomys > Typhlomys cinereus. The sequence goes on from JALPQD010000210.1 coordinate 3,655,210, forward strand.
TTCTCAGAACCCCAGCACTTCCATGGGGAGATATGAGTCTGAGACGGGAGAATCCAAAGACATTTGCAGGCCAACCAGTCTGGCATGCACTGTGGAAAACAGCAGGTGATCCTGTGTCAAATAAGGTGGAAGGTGAGACTTGATGCCTGAGATTATCCTTTGATCTCATTCTGTGACACATGTGTGCCTCCATTCATACATAGAGAGAGAGAGAGAGAGAGAGAGATAAAAAGCAAGAAAAAACTATGGCTACTGTGAATCTCTCCTTTACAGTTATTATATAACTGAGTAGAACAATGGTTGACAAGTTAGAGTTTGCAGATATTAGAATTCTGTACCTTGTGCTCACTTCAGCAGCACATATACTAAAATTGGAACGATGTAGAGTTTAGCATGGTTCCTGCAAAAGGATGACACACAAATTCGTGAAGTGTTCCATATTTTTTTAAAAAATCTGTACTTCGTAGGTTTTAAAAGAAGAATCTTTTTTAAGCTTTTAGACTTACACTTTTTATACTTTAGAGGTTAAATCTTTTCTTTTTCTTAGGCCTAAATATTTTTGTAGACACCTGATGTCTAACGAATAAAAAATGGCCCTGGCAGCAGAGAGCGCTGTGCTCATGACTGTACATGGAATCTGAGATTTTTGTCCAAATAATTACATGTTCATGTATGACTCAAAAGTATAGTCAACATGAGACACAGACTCATTGATCTTGTTTTGTGGCAAAGGGTAAAGCTGGCCCAGATTAGGCTGTAGGAGCCAACTGTGTTGGAAGGCTTGCTAAATTAGATTCATGCTGGCCACTTACCCTCCAGGACAATAAACTATTACCTCTGTGTTTTTTTTTCCTCCTGGGTGGAAATCATTTGCGCCTCTACTGAGCCTAGAGAAAACCATGTGCAACTATCAATCTTTTACAAATTAACATGTAACTCTCCAAAGCCCAGGCCTGAACCAACAGAAACCAGCGAGGGGGGACAGTGCCCTAGAATGGCAGAGCCTTGATCCAGCTGTTTACTCTGGCCAGAATGATTCTGAGGATGAGCCATTCCCTGAGCAAAAGAAAGGCAAGGGAAAGGGGCTTTCCAGGGCCAGTTCTTTTCTGAGGTCAGGGTTGGAGAGAAAGACAGGTGCACCTTACACAAGTGAATGCTTTGGCAGTCTTCACATTTATACTTTACACTTGAGTGCCTTGAGTGCCAAGGGTGACTTCTGGAATCATCCTGGATTGTTTTACCTCCTTATTGCTGTAGCTCTGGGGTTTCCAGGCTCTGGCTTCCAGTGTCTAAATTACGGACTGCCACCATTACTGTCCAGCATTTTTATGAGGGACCTGAATCTGAACTCAGGTCCTTCTGCTTGCTTTAAACCTAGCGCTGTTTCTCCAGCCCCTCAAAAAATACTTTTAAACATTGTGTTAGTCTAAACATGTATATACTTTGCTTATTGTCATCTCCAAAACAATATTGTGTACCAACCGTTTATATGACATTTGTCTAGAAAGATAATTTAAAGTGTATGAAGGATATTTGCGGACTGAATACAAGTGCTATTATCTTGTCCCAGAGACTTGAGCATCTTTAGATTTTGATACCTTCAGGGGGTGGGAGTGGTGGGCTTGAAACTAATCACCTGAGGATAGAGAGGGACAGCTATAACAAAGACAGAAACAAAGTTACACATTCATTTCTGTGGCCACCGTGTACTCAATAACCTAAAAGTACTGACCAACTATTTCTGCTTTCTTGGTGTTTCTTAATAATTTCTTCAAGTTTTCTTTGGGAAATATTCAAATCAAACATCTTAGTGGAAACATCTTAGCATTGGAAAAAGCTTTAATTTTAGAGACTATCTTTTTTAGTTGGTGATAAACAGTATGATGACTCAGTTGATTGAGTTTCTAAACTTCTGAGGATGGAACTATAGAGGCCTAGCTTGCTCTGACCCTGGCTTTCTCTCTCTCTCTCTCTCTCCCCCCCAACATCCAGAATGGGCAAAGAGTTAAAAAGATAAGGTACTGTCAGACTGAAGGAGTGACTGTAAATGTGGAATGATGAAAACATTTTGGAATTAATAGAGACAGTCATGCAACTTCACAAATATATTACACACACTAAATTCTACCTTTAAAGGATGAATTTCATGGCATAGTAAGAAAAAAGAACTCTCTACGGAAGATCAGGAACTTGAAAAGGATTCCTTCAGAAGGTACTGTTTCCTTTTTCTCCAGTATGGGGATTTATGCATGCTTTGCCAGCTGTAAGAGAAGTGTGGTTCTGGAAAGCAAGTTGCTGTAGTCATGATTTATGTCATGAGTTTTCGGGTCTCCCTCCTCTGCCTGACTGGTTTGAGCCATGATTCACCTTGTACTGGACATGCTGTCAGGGACATGTCTTAGTAGAGACAGAATCCAAGAATGACTGCGTCCACTTCCTTCTCCTCCCCACACACGTGAGTTTAAAGGGTCGCAATCATCAGAAACGCTTGCTTCAATCTATCCAGGGCCTTAGCACTCATACCACATAAGACCTGAGTTTTCACACTGGAAGTTTCTGCCAAGCTGTTTCTGACATTAGGAAGGGGGTTATTTTCTTTCTTTTTTGGGGGGGGGGTGATTACTCTTACTTTCTTTTTTTATTTTTTATTTTCCCACTCATACAAACTTAATAGGTACTCCGTCCCCTCCCTCTACCCCTCCTCAGAACCCCTTGCACCCTCCCTCCTTTTCCTCTTCCTTTCACCCCCCCTTTTGCCCAGTGCTCCCCTCTTCCCCCCAATCCCTGGAGCATTCTTTAGTGTGAATGTCAAACCTCTCTGTGTCCTCCACTTTAATGCGGTGTAAGGATTCAGTAGCATTGCCTAGAGCCCTTTCTTGTGTTCCCCTTTAGTATGGAAATACTATTGACTGTTAATCCCTTGCCTCTAAGGATCTTAGTGCCTGTGATCCATGCTAGACTTTGGGGGATCAATGATATGTTGGTCATTGCGCAGGTCATGCAAAGTCCTATTATGGTTACTTCAGCCCTAACTTGTGTTGAGTATCTTGCGTATTGTTACTCCTCCCTATCTTTAGGCTCTTACAATCTTACTGCCCCCTCTTTCGCAGATTTCCCTGAGTTTTAGGATGGGGGGAGATTTGGCTAGTCTGGTTCCAGGTGATTAGTGTAGGGTCTCTGATGTTCTGAATTATATGATTTGTTGTTATTTTCAGTTTTGCTGTTCCTGCACTGCCCTTGGCTCCATCCTGATTGGTAATGGATGTCACCTCCTAGCCAGAGATAAAAGGCTGTTAAAATAGAGTCTTACTATAAGAGTAGATTCAAAAGTAGGAAACCGCAGTGAGGAGGGGGTCAGTCTCCCATTTGCAGGATGGTTACCCTCTATCTGCCAGACTCTATGCCTTCCCAGGAAGGGGGTTATTTTCTGAAAGCTGTAAGCATGAGAAAAATTTACATCAAACTATCATTGACACTGTGAACACTCTCTGTATACCAATAGATGTTGGGATGGTTAGTTTCATGTGTCAATCTAGACTTACCTGTGGGAGGAGCTTTTGGGTAGTCTTATGGGGAACTTTCTAGGTCACATTAATTGAGGTGGGAAGACCTGTCCACTGTGGGTGGTGTCAGGGGAGGGGAGGTCCTACACTAGGTAGAAAAGGAGAAATCATGCTGAACACGCAAACACGCATTGATTCATTGGTCTCTGCTCTTGACTGGGGATGTGATGTGACCATTTGCTTCAAGCTTCCACTGCTGTGACTTCTCCATCATGAAGAATTGTAACGGGAATTGTGAGCTAAATAACTCCTTTCTCCCTTAAGTTCCTTTTTCAGGAAAAGAAGCTACAACAGATGTTTTATTCTTCATCTCTTAATCTTTACAATGACTAACCAGGGGGAGTGTATGAACTCTGTAAGGCCCAAGCGTCACAACATCTTCCTGGCCCCTCATGATGGGGACAAGGTTAGTTGGATGATTCCCCAGCATGCTGGTGATGTCCCACAAAGGCTTTTACTCTCAGATCCTCACTCTCCTCTGTCTCCAGGTATCTGCTTGCTCCAACGCCCTTGTGTTACATTCTCCAGGGGCCCAGAACTGAAGCCCTTCCTTCTTCCCAGGTTCCCAGCTAAGAGCTAAAATATGGCTGGCTGTCATGATTTCTCCTGGAGATCATGTTTTGGGATGAAGGCAGTAAGAATTGAATCCTCCCCTCTCCTGTTGTGCTGCTTCCACGATTCCTGGAGCCTTTTCCTAGTTCCAGGGGTCCACTTCTGACCACTCTCCCGCTGGCAGCTCCTTAACAACACCTGAGGCTCTAACGGCCCTGCTAGGGGCTCCTTCCTTTCTCTGTCTACTCGCCTCTGGGCTCCCCACCTGCTTTCTCTCTCTCTCTCTCTTTCTCTCTCTCTCTCTGGCTCTCTCTCTCTGGCTCTCTAACAGCGCCTCTGCCCATGGCTTCTCCTTCCACTCCCTCCATTCTCTGAGCTATCTCCTCTGTTCCAGTCCTCTTCCAGCAGGTCCTTAGCTGGACACACTCACATTTCTTAAGGCTCTCCCTCATGTCAGTTTCTGTTTATTCATGGGCCCCAATGTGGTTACCACACATTGTGGGGACCACTCCCTAACTTCTGCTTCTCATATTTTCTAACATGAGGATGCTTCTCAAACCATAATGAGCATGAACGCTCAAAGTGTTGGGATGCCTCTGTTAACTGCGCGGCCATCCTAGTGGCTTTCATCTCTGCATGTCTCATCCCTGCCTCTCTCCACCTGCTGCTACTAACACTGCTCCGCAAGAATTCCAAGGTCCTGTCTCCCACTGCTACGCAGGTAAATGGACTTCTGATTCACCCAAGCGCTGCGCAAAACACAGGGACCTGCAAACAGCAAAGGTGTTGTTTTGAAAAGGTACTGAGGGCTATAATTAGCTCTGTTAGGGCTCAGAAAACAGCCATGGAAGGTATAACCATTTGGGATACTGAACACTTTGAAATAAAATAATAATAATAACAATAACCAAAATATTGGAAAGCGGGGCTGGAAAGGTGGCTCAGGGGTTAAGCCTCTGCCTTGTAGCAGAAGGTACTGAGTTCGGATCCTAGACCCCACGTATAGACGCCAGGCAGAAGCGGGGGCAGCCTGCGTTTCCGGTCCTGGTAGGGCGGAGCCTGTGAATCCCGGGGCAGAGTAAACAAGGAGGTGGAGGCATCCATGGTGGTTCCCGAATTCGTCCGTGGTTCTACATACACAGACACACGTGCACACACGCACACACGCATACATGCACAATTGAATAAATAATAAATTAAAAAAAATATTGGAAAGCGTTTGAAGCAGCCTCAGAGCTGAGGTCTTCCTGATATTCTCCTGCCCACTTGTTTTCTGCAAGGGGCTTTTTCTGAAGATCCATTATCTGCCTAACCACAGATTTTCAAAGTGAAACTAAACTGTGGAAGTTCCTTGGGGACTTTCATCAATCAGAGATTAATTCACAGAAGAAACAATGCTGCAACCAGACAAACTTCTTGCAGTCTACTTTTCCGATGGGCTTCTCTGAAACATCAAAAACATGTTTTTAGTTAGCATATAAAATAATGGATTTAATTCTGAGATTTTCATTCATGTCATATTTGTTTCCCCACTTTCCTCTACTAGTTTGTTGGTTTTCAGCCCAAAAACTGCCTCTGTATTCTTGTAAGGCAATTTGTATTATCCAAGACTCTCTATCTGTACAGGAAGATTGCCTTTAATCTCCATATGAGCAATTCCTCCCTTGCCCTTCCCAACTCATGTCACCCCATACCTTGGATCTCCCCGCTTTGGACTCCCCACCTTGGATCTTCCCTCTTTGGATCCCCCACCTTGGACCTCTACCTTGGATCCCCCCTGAGATCCTCAAGTATCTATTTCTTTCATTTAGCTCAGGAGTCATGAACTCTTTGATCCCTTTCCTGTTGTCTCACTGTAGTATCCTTGTAAATATACCTAAATCGGGCCTTTTTTGTTGTTGTTGATCTGCCTCTGGGAAGATCATTTTTTATACTGAAGAACTGAATCTTGCAGACAGTCTTTCTCTGGCATAAAGACCAGTGTCTCCAGTGTTACTATTTCACAGACGAGATAAGCAGAGGTGTGTGTCTATCTTCTGGATCATCCCCTCTGACTCAGGCTCTTTTTTTTCTTTCTTTCTTTTTTTTTTGCCAATGCATATTTTCTCAATTTATTTATCTAGGTAGTAAGACAACGATGACTCATGTTCTCCTCAATGTAATTCCAATAATGCATTTGCACTTTAGTGGAAGGGCCATTAATATATACAAAGTTATAACTCAATTGTATCTAAAGCTGAATGGATTGTTTAGAACAAGTTTGTTAAACTGCCTTATCAGTTTATTTATTTATTTATTCATTTATTTATTTATTCCACTCATACAAAGTTGATAAGTATCCCATTCCCCTCCCTCCTTCCACCCCTCCATGGATCCCCTTCCTCCTTCCTCCTTTCTCCCCTTCCTTTCCCCCCTCCCTCCCTTTCTCCCAGTGCCCCCCCCCCTTCCTGGAGCATCCTTTAGTGTGCATGTCAAACTTCCCTCTGGGTCCTCCTCTCTGATGAGGTGTAAGGACTCAGTAGCACTTGATTAGATAAATGCTGAGTCTCTGGAAGAAAAGAATGGAGCAAGATCAGAAGACAGCCATTCCCATATCTCTTCAAGACATCAAGTGCCCATGGTAGTTTTGTCTTGGAACTCACACTTCTGCCTAAGTCCCAAAGATTGTGTGGGAGGGGATGTCTCCAAATGTAAGATCTTGGCATCTGTGAGACTTGGAAGTAATAAGGCAGGAAGGCCCCCACTCAGTGTGGGTGTGTGTGTACACTTTGTAACTGAACCTATGCCCATGTTGGAGCGTGGAGAGATCACGGGGATACTCCAGGAAGGGCTATGAATGCCAGTGCAAGGCTTCTGTATCCTCTGATATCAGTACCCGCAGAGATGATTAGGCAGAAGGTACCTGATGAACTTCAGAGGAAGGCATTTACTTAGGCCCATAGGTTTAGTCCGTAGTAGTCTATAATTCTCTAGCTCTGGACCATTGCGAGGCAGAGCATCATGAGGCAAGGGCATACATAGTACAGTGAGGCAGAGGTACTCAGCTTGTGGAGGTCAGGAAGTGCTGTGACAGCACTTGTGCCCTTTGAGGATACATTCCAGTGGCTTCCTTCACCTAGGCCTCACCGTGTAATAGTCCCCTGATCTGTACATTCATCCAAAATTAATCCACTGATGGAATCTGTGTCCTATTCTCATCTTTCGAAAGCTCATCAGCTGGGGATCTTTCTATTCATGTCTTTGTGAGGAATTTTTGATTCAAACCGTAACAACCGTCATCTAAGTCCTTCTGCTGGGCTGTTCTAAGCACTTTGCAAGATGGCTTCATTTGAGTTCTCCCAAGGACCCTCTAAGAGACTTTGATGACCCACATTTCATTGGCAAGAAAGCTGGCGTGTCAGGCAGTTGAAGGCGCTGTTCACTCAGCTGAAATGCTAAGCAGGTCGCTCTATCCGCTCACTCTGGCTTGCTTTGGGGCACCTGACGAGGAGGAGAGCATGGGGAATGGAAGACGCTCAGTTAGGAGTCCGTGGAAACTGTGGTCCAGCTGTGGCCAGGGGTTGGAGAAAGAACACATGAGAATCTTTTCTTCAGGTCAGAAGACTCTGGCTTATTTCTGAATTCTGGAAAAATTCTTCACAGGATGGAAACATTCTCTGTGTGGTTCTTCTCTTCTGTGGTTTTCCACCTTTCCGTTGTACCCACAGAGGCTGAGGAAAGTGAGATAGTGCCACGCAGGAAGCACAAGGGCTGTCAGCATACCTTTCCCCTTCCAGCTAGTGGTCTCTGGGACGCCAGTGCTGGCAAAACTGCAAACCAAGAACTGGGAGCCCCTTCTAGATGAGGCTTAGGAAAATACTTGGTTTTGTTGGACTGTTTTTTTTTTTTTTTTAAATTGCCAGTTCTTCAGAAAAGTCTATATAATATTGTCATAGTTAAGCACAGGTGTCAACTTGACAATTGAGGATTTGAGCTCTGGGCACATTTGTAGAGAATTAGTGGTTGAGTTAAGCCTAGAGAAAACCTGCAGGAGATTATCTAGCTGCTGGGGAATGCCCTGCCCATAGTAGGTGGGACTAGGCCCTGGAATAAAATACAGAGAGCTGATTGAGAAAGTTGGCATCTTTGTACATATGTCTTTGGCCAGACATGCTAGTTTGGCAAGTAAGGATTATTCCTCTTTCAGCCAAAATGTAGAGATGATGCGGCCAGTTCCCTCGGCCTTTGTGTTGGTGTGTGCTCTCCCATCAAGCTGGACTATGAACTGTAACTAGACTGTCATAAGAAAATAAACTCCTTGTTTCCTTAAGCCATTTGATGGTGATTTATCAGCAATCATGCAGTGAACTGCTACAAATACTTATCATCTAACATTTGTCATCTATAATTTATCTACCTATCTTCAATACCTATCTTCAATAGCTATCACCTATGTATGTATGTATGTATTATGTATGTATCTGTCTATCTATCTATCCATCTTCAACCATCTATTGTCCTTCACTTGTCACCCCCCTCTCTCAGCCAACCTCTGTCTCTCCTTCTTCCTTCACCCATTTGCTTTAACACTTGAAAAGCATTTACTATGATTTGCCACTATATTGGCAGCTTGGCAGACATCCACTTATTCAGTATTGCTAATAAAACCAAGACTTCCAGCTCCTCCCCAAAAACCAAGACTTCCAGCTCCTCCCCAAAAGACTCTGGATCTACCTTCCCATACCACTGCCTCACAGTTCAGCACTCTGACTGACGTGATGTTGACGGATATGCTGTCATGGTTTGAAATGTGTCCCTCACAGTCTCATGTGTTTGGAAAAGTCATGGCACCTTGAGAGGTAGAGACTTGCTGGAGGAAGGCAGTCACAAGGAGTGGGCCTTGAGGTGGATTAGTCCCACCCTACCTCCAGGAGGAATCTGCCTTTACAGCAAGCAGACTTGTAGCTCTCAGGCTCCGAGATGTCTGCAGTGATGTAGCCTCCTCCAGCTTTGGCCAGCCAGCCATGCTGTCTCCACTTTGAAAGACTGTATCTCCTCTCTGGAACCGTAAGCTGAATAAATCTCCCTTTCTCCCTTAAGTTGCTTGACTTTGGGTGCTTTCTCACAGCAGTAGTTAACAGCAACTGCTACAGAAATTGGTACCAGGAGTGGGGTATTACTGTGAGAGTAAGAACAACTGGTACCACAACGTGAAGTTGTTTGTGAAGCTGAGAAAAGTTGGTACCCAGCAGTATGACCAATGCTGTGATGTGGCTAGTGTGCCTTTGGAAATATTTATTGGGAAAAAACATGAAGAACTTTGGGACTTTGTGCTGGGAAAGTCTTTGCATCTTGGCCACGGGGCCAAATGGGCCTTTTTCATGAGAGCTCTGAAGAGAGCAATGCTGTGAGAGACGCAGGCAGTGGAAGCCCATCTTGTGATGGTCCAGAGGGGAACAGAGACTGTGCTTGCAACTGGATGAATGACACATGGAGCCATGTATTGGCAGAGAGTTTAGTGAAGTTTTGCCCTCATCCTGAAAGCTTGCCTGAAGTTAAACTGGAGTACTTAGTGGAGGAAATTGCAAGGAAATGTAGTTTTGATAATGCGACATGGCTACTTCTTAGTTGTCTTCAGAATTATGAAAAAGAGCAAAGAATTGGGCAGGAAGAAGCAAAAACTGTAGGATCTAATAATGAAAAATACAATGCCAAACTTAAAGAGTTGAACCAGGAAGAAGCAGAGAACAAAATGGCTATTAAAGACATAGCTCCATTTGTAAATCAAAGCCTGCTCTCAATTTGGATAATAGGAGAGGTCCTAGCTTGAGGGCAAGATCCTCAGAGAAGGCTCCCACGTATAAGAATGCAAATCCTTTTGGAAGAAATGTGCTAAAGTTCCAAAGTAAGGGTCCCCTTCTTCCATAAAGGAACTGTCCAGGTGTGAAAGAGCTTTTTCCCATGGTCAACATAGAGAAGCAGAATCAGCTGTGATTCAAGGGAGCCAGTCTAGGCAAAGTCATCCACGTGGTTCTGATTTTAGAGGCACCAGTGATGCAAGAGAGAGGAGATGGTGGAGTCCTCCTCCAAGATTTCAAAACATTATGGAAGCCAGGCAGAATGTGGCAGAAAGTCTGTGGTTTAGAGGCCCAAGAAGGGCAGTTTGTGCTGTGGAGTTAAAGCCTGGTTTGCCATTGGGAAGTGAAGATGTTAGAGATTCCAGAGACAACGTGGGACATCTGTCAAGGAGAGCTGTGTATCCTGGGAGGACTCAGCCCAGGAGAGTGATGTGTTCTATAGGCAATTGCGTTGGAGGAGTGGGACTGAAGCCCTTTGGAATTGAGATGATTTCAATGAGAGGCTCAGCTGTTGGACTTGGAACTGCAGGATTTAGAGTTTGTCCTATTGGTTTCATCTTGTTATGGACCAGTCTTTCCTGGATATGCCCCCATTCCTTCCTTTTGGAATGGGAATGTTTATACTGTGCCATTGTATGTTGGAAGTACGTAACTTGTGTTTGATTTTACAGGAGGTTTTGGACTTTGGACTTTCGGGCTATGTTGGGACTATTAATGTAGCCTATGAAGACTTTTAAAGTTGGACTGCTTTACATAATGAGATGGCAATGAGCCTGTGGGGGCCAGAGGTGGAGTGTCATGGTTTGAAATGTGTCCCCCACAGTCTCAGGTGTTTAGCAAGGTCACGACACCTTGAGAGGTGGAATCTTGCTGGAGGAAGGCAGTCACAAAGAGTGGGCCTTGAGGTGGATTAGTCCCACCCTACTTCTAGAAGTCTGCCTTTGCAGCAAGAAGACTTGCAACTCTCAGCCTCCAAGATGTCTGCAGTGATGTAGTCCCCTTCAGTTTTGGCCAGCCAGCCATGCTGCCTCCGCTTTGAAAGACTGTATCTCCCCTCTGGAACCATAAGCTGAATAAATCTCCCTTTTCCCCTTAAGTTGCTTGACTTTGGGTGCTCTCTCAAAGCAACAGTTAACAATAACTACTGCATATGCCTTTGAGAGAGAATGTGGTGTGGGTCAGTAACAGGAGTACTGATCATAAGCTGCTATGTGATCTTTCTTGAATGCCTTGTAGCAGTGGTTTCAGGAGGCCTCTGCAGGTGTGGAATCTGCAGCCAGAGCCAGGGATGGCCCAGTTTTCAGGGATGTACTTGAGATGTCCTTGTAGAGGAAGGATATACAGGGACAGGAAGAGATGAGCTATTCTGGGAATATGGACAGGGACAACTTTGAAATACAAGCAGTTGGAAAGTAAATTTTGGATACAGTGTAGAAATATGCCGAGCAGGATGGAACCAAGGGGGTAAATTTGGACTCATAGACAGATAGCGATAGTGAGTCAGAATGTGTGTAGTATCACCAAGTTCCCTGTTCAGGTGATTATAGCTTCAGGGGCAGCACTGGTGGCAAGTGGGGGGGGCACTAAATGGTCTATAGCCAGACAGCGTGGAGCCCAGCTTTGAACTTTAGATACCTGCCTTAGAGATCAGGGGGAAGAAGGAACACGACTATGTAGGAGACTCTGATACTGGCAAAACAGGAGGCCTAGAGGACTCTGTGATTTGCAGTCACCATAGAACCCCAGGTTTCCCCCACTCCTAAGGCCTTGACATTGCAGAATTCTGGATTTGGGCCGACTCTGGTTTGTATCCAGCCTCTCCCTCTGGTGGGTCGGAAGATCTTTCACCACCACATCTCAGTTCCACAGGAGAGCTGGATTCTCTTGCTCCATCTGCAGATTGGCTGTGGTCTTGCTTTGATGATTCCTAAAGTTATCCTTAGGTTTCCACACACACATACAGTGCCTTTGATACACACAGATACACAGACACACACACATACACACACGCTAAAATAAAAAAACAAAAACAAAAATAAAAACAAACAGGACCCGGAGATGGCTAGTGAATAAAGTGCTTTTTGCACAAGTGTGAAGATCAGAGTTCGAATCTGCAGAACCCATGCAAAGCTGGTCAGGCATTGCAGTTATCTGTAATCCTATCACTTGGGATTGGAAGTAGGGACTTCACCTACCTTATTGAACATCTCACTTGGCAACATGGCCCTGGGCTGGTCATCCTGTAGTCCTGTGGGTGATTGAGTAACTTGGGGAATCATCACGGATACCCTATCTCTTTTGCCTTGCTTTGATGTTTCCCAGACTCTGCCTTCCAGTTTGCTGTTGCCTACTCCACATCACTTTTGGGGACCCCACTGTCTATCATTAGTCTAGGAAAAGTTGCAATTTAATCTACTCGATGTATATCATCCTCACATCACCATCAAGAAAAATTCCTGAGGTCAGTCATTTGAAGTCAGGCTGTCTGTGTATTTGTGGTAAGCAAAAATCCTAGTTGTTCCGTGCATCAGGGAATAGCATCTTACTGTTTAATAGTATAAGGCACATGGACTCATGTTCATGGTTAGGGACATAGATATGGAAGCCATGATTATAGTTCTTGTGGCTAAAAATAATGAGGGAGACCTTAGCTGCTGTCATACTGAAACCTAAAGCCATTGTTGAATCAGGACCCTACTGATGTGGTGGCTTCCATGATAGAAGAGAGAACAAATAAACTGAATCAAACACTGTATCGCAAACTGAGGTCACAGTTTCCTCAGAGGAAATTTGCTAGGGGCACAAGGATGAGGGTGCATTAGTAAATGAGCTTCCGTTGTCTCCAGAATGTTCTGATTTTAAAAAGAGACTTTATCTCCAGAATCACGTGTGAATTTGAAAATCAAATTATTTGTTTGTGTGTGTGAGAGTGCACTTGAGTGTGTGTGCCTCTGAAGGCCCAGGGGTGACATTGAGAATCATCCTAGATTATTCTACCTTCTTATTGCTTCACTCCGAGGTTTGCTTCACTCCGAGGTTTGCTTCACTCCGAGGTTTCCCAGGCTCTGCCTTCAAGGACCTGAATTACACGCCACTGCTGTATCTGCCTGGCATTTTTCTGTGGCATCTGGGGATCCAAACTCACATTCTTTTGCTTGTGAGAGTGACTTTAACCCTGAGCCAGTTCTCCAGCCCCAGTATTTCTATTTTAAAGATATCTTTTCTCCCAGTTAACAAAAGCCTCTTTGCCTCTGACAGTTTTTGAAATACCCTACTTCATAAACACCTAGCTGGCTCCCCAGGTGAGCAGGAAGCCATGACCTCCAGAGGGGAGAGAAGCATGTCAGAACACGTTATGACCGACTCTCCAGAGAGTCATGCCCAGCCAGAACCTTAGAATTCCCTATTATCCACATTTTAGCTTCCCATAGCTTCTTCAGTGTCTTTAGAAACATAGCCACTGGAAAACTTCCTTACCTTATGAAACTTTTAATCTGTTCTCCAGAATTTTTCATGACTTTTTATTCTAAATCAAGACACCACGTGATAAAGTTGTGGAGTGTGTCCTTGCCAGGAAGTGAAGGAAAAAAAATCAGGCGTCGTGGCAGCATCTGTTTCAGACAGCTTTATTGGAGCAGGGTGCAACACCAAGTGTGGATTTGCAGACCCTGCTGCAGATGTTTCTTCTCCAAGCAGCATGTACCCACTCTGCTCAGAAACAGACTGGCAGGAGTCCTCTTGGATGGCCAGTGGCTTGTGGACACCAGTGGTCTGAGCCCCTGATCAGATCTATGGGATCTGGGGATCTGTTTTGTGAACCAGCAGGTTTGCATTGGAGGCCTCATGCTTCAGTTACTTCACTGTGACTCAGACACACCTCCTCCCTGCCCCCTGTTTCGGGCTCATGAGAAAATTTCCGAGCAGGGGTTGTCATAATTTCCAGAGGGGATTCAGACAAGACATTCAGCGTTCCTGGCAGTGATCAGGCCCAAGGATGTCTTTCCATTACTGGCCGGATAACTGGATGAAGTGTGAGCTCCCACCATTCTCTGTGCACTTTCCCTGTGCATCTAACAAACTCCGGCTCTGTGAGGAACGATCTTCCAAGGGTTTAGCAGACAGTGGTCAAGAGAAGGAGTGTGTGTGTGTGTGTGTGTGTGTGTGTGTGTGTGTGTGTGTGGTGTGTGGTGTGTGTTCCAGCAAGCACATCAATGACTGTAATGTCACAACCACACTGACAACTTCCAAGGAAGATGCTGAGCATGTGTGTCAGAGGCCTGGCATCACATGGCTCAGGAGGGACGAGGAGACTCTCAAGAAAACGGCAGCGTCTCTGTGATCTCATGAAGTCAGAGGATTGGAAGGGTGAGATCAGTTCTAGTCATGGAGACAGCATCACGCACAGCTGGTTTCCAGCAACAGCAGAGTGAGCGTGGCAGGGTTGAGGATCAGGAATCAAGAGGATGAGGAGAGGACGGGTACAGGAGAAGCTGACCATAGGGCCTGTGGGCTGTCCTGAGGTTGGCTTTATCCCGTGTGACATGTTTGCATGACCAGTTCCAGTTATCCTGAGTGACAGCATGACAGACAGATCAGGCGATATTAGGACAGATAAAGAGAATCAGCTAGAAGGTCGATATGGAGGAGTCTAATTCTTGAGAGTGTGACCATGGGGAACAAGACAAAGAAAGGGTCAAAGCTAACCCTTAGGGTTTTTTTTTTTTCTGGGAAGGGGGACTCAGGTGAGCAGGTGAACGGAAAGGTCACAGAGTGTAGGTGTGCACATTTTTAAAAAAATATGTGAGTATGTATAATATGTGTGTTTGGACATGTGTACAATAGTGTACGTGAGTGAGTGTGTGTGCCTGTGGAAGCTCAAGGGTGACATTGGGAATCATCCTGGATTGCTCTACCTCCTTATTGCTTTGCTCTGGGATTTCTCAGGCTCTGCCTTCCAGGGATGGAATTATAGGCCACCTTCATATTTTCCAGCATTTTTATGTGGGATCAGGTGCTTTTTCTTGCAGTGGTAGGCTTTAATCCCTGAGCCAACTTCCCAATCCAGGTGTGAGTTGCTCCCTGAAGTCTTGCCCATGGCTGTGAATCTTCAAGCAATCTCATGTTTTGTAACTAAAGTCATGGACACAGATGAGGTCCCAAAGGGAGAGTCATTAGAACTGCACCTGGGAACAGCCACATCTAATGGCTAGTGGAGGACAATGAGCTGCAAAATGGACTAAAAATGTTAAGTGTGGACAGGGGTGGATGAAGCAGAAGAGAATCTTGGAAGCCAATGGAAGAACGGGCATCAGGGAGGAATGGAAGTCAGGGAAGAGCAAACTCGATGAGAAGCCCAGGGGAGAATATTCCACTGACACCTGCTCCTGGGGCTTTCCTTAAACCCCATCTGTATGTGACTCGAGATATTCTGTAACTAGAAAGCAGAGCTTACTCACTTGTACTAAGAAGTAAAGAGATGTTCAGGGAGGTCAGGTAATATGCCCAAAGTAGTGCAGCCTTCAAAGGGCGCCACTGGATGAGTTCCTTCATTTGCAACCTGGCACTTTCCCAAATATTTTCCTGTCCCCTGGAATCTCAGACACACTCTTTCCAGCAACTCCACTTCATGCCACTACTGGTTGGTGACAAGCACAGGGAAGGGCCATGCCTTAGGATGAACAGTTCTCTGGAGGTCTAGCCATGCTTGAGGAATGCAGGCTGAGTTGAGGAAATATCTTGACCTGTCTTCCAAGTGGAAATTCAATATAGTTCAAGATCATGGGTTTGAGGCCTCGAGTTCCATCCATCCATCCATCCATCCATCCATCCATCCATCCATCCATCCATCCATCCATCCGTCCATCCATGCATCCACCCATCCATCCGTCCATCCATGCATCCATCTACCCACCCACCCAACTCGTACTTTTTGAGTACTTTCTACATTCTAGGCACACTTTCTAGCTGCCCTTAAAGTGTATTTCTCTGAACCTCAGTTTCCATTTTTGTAAAGCAGGGAGGGTGTCATTTCTCCTAAACACATGTTATGTAGATTATGAGAGCTCATGCAGGTAAAGTACTCATAGAAGGCAATTCCCTTCCTATTCCCTGCAAGGAGAGGTGCCTGATTCGCAGTAATAACCTCTCCCCCGCCCAGATGATGTGCATTCCCATCGATGCACATCCACGCACACATGTGCACACATCTCTGCTTGTCCTGCTGTCTCTGTTCATGACGCTAGGGCCAGCAGCAGCATCAGCTTTGAATCCAAGAAGTTCAGCAGTCTGAGGAGGCCTGGACGCTCCTTGCCCTGGGCGGGAGGACTGGCGCCATCTGTGCTCTGGAGGCCCAGGCTCGGGATAAGGCATGTTCTCAGTGATTTGGGGGAGGGGAGCTGGGTCCAGAGTGGGAAGTGAGATCCAGGTGAGCTGTGTCCTGGAGTCAAATCTAGACAGACTCGCAGGGCAGCCTGCTTGCCGATTCTTGCCATGGCATCTTGCCTGTCTCCTCAGGCAGTGACTTCCCTGTTTGTTCCTCTGAGGGGACTGCCGGGTGTCGCTGGAGAAATCCAGGTCCCCAAAGGCTCTTGCAGCAGCTCAGGAGGTTGCTGGAGCACGAGGCACAGGACAGCGCTGGCTTCCTGCAAAGACAGAAGCAGCACAAGTCAGGGCTGGGAGGCCCCTGCTCCAAGCCTTTCTTTTTTGCCCCTACTGATCCTGGTCCTGGGGATGTAGGTGGGAACTTTCTGTTGCCCAAAGCAGTCCATAGGCACCAGAGATTTCTCCTCTCCAACCACAAGGAGGAGCATTCTGCATTTCTGCATCCTTGCTTTCAAATCTCAATTCTGTGTTCAACGAGCTGTTTGCAGAGCTTAAAGTCCATGGCTTCCCTGAACTTCACAGGGAGCCGCCTTCTGACTCTGGAAATAATTCAGCATTATAAAATACAAAAGAAGTGCTGGAGGAGATGGCTCAGAGGTTAAATCTTTTCCTCGAAAGCAACAGGACCTGAGTTCTGATCCCCAGATCCCACGTAGAAATGCCAGGCAGATATGAAAGTGGCCCTGTAATTTTAACTCTAGAAGGCAGAGCCTGGAAAACCCCAGAGCAAAACAATAAGGAGGCAGAGCAAACTAGGATGATTCCTGAAGTCATCTTTGGATCCCCAAAGGCACACACACACACACACACACACACACACACACACACACACACAAATTAAAATACAATAAAATAAAACACATAGAAAAGCATGTTCACATAGTCAGGGCTCCAATAGCATTTGTTGCTTCTGAGTCTGTTTATGTTTGAAAAGGGCTGCTTCCTCCCCTTCTCCTTCTACATGGAGAAAGGGAAGCGCCGAGCTTTTCTGCAGACGTTAGTCCGTCTGACTGTGGAAGCGAGACTTCGTGAAGCTCATGTGGGCAAGGGCACAGCTAGCTCCCAGCTTTCTCCCTCGCAGGAGCACATTTGGACTGAGCCGCTCCCCTCCCAGCACATCCTGCCTTCATCCGGGCCTCACGGTCATGCCTGTGGCGCGCCTAAGGCTCCCATGTTCTTTCTCCGTGAGCAGGGCATGTATTTGCCCAGGCCAGGCAGGAAGGTGTCTGTCCTTGGACTAACATTCCACTGGTTCAGAAGGGAACGTGTCTTTCTCTCTGAAATTCATGAATTACCAAAGAAAAGCCATTGCAAGGCTGGAAAAGAGCTACCTTCTGTCCTCTAAAGTTGAAAATAATAGCTTGGAGTAACACTGCTTTGGAAATATTACGTGTTCATAGTAAAATATCAGAGGAAAAAAACTAGCAAAATAAACAAAGTAAACATCTCAAATCATTCTTCTGCTTAGGCAAAGCTTTTAGTTACCTTAAAATTTGATTATTAGATATTTTTAAATTCATCCTTCCACTTAAAGCACTTATGATTTGAAGAGTATTATAAAAAAATATCAGAGTAATCACTTCTCTGGTTGACAAACTGAACATCACCAGTACCTGACTTACTTTAGCAAATAATTCCATTTTCCTAGCTAACGCAGTGTTGTTCTGCTGCTTGTATTTTCTTTTTATGTAGATGGAATCATGTCTTTGGGCTTTTCTTTCAGCTGATTTTTTTTTTTTTGCTAGCATTGTGCTTTTGAGCAACACAACATTAAATTGTGTTGCTGGGTGAACTTATAGCTAATTTTCATTGTTTTTTTGCTTAACGTTATATTTTGGAGCAACACATCATTAAATTGTGTTGCTGGGAGAGCTTGCAGCTAATTTTCAGTGTTGTGAAACAACTCACTGTATGAGTAAATGTTACTTTATCTGCCCATCTTGTTGCTTTATCTGCCCATCTTGTTGCTTTATCTGTCCATCTTGTTGATGGACAACAGAATTGCTTTCAGACTTATTTTTCTTTTTTTGGTCATTACTGAAGACATCAGTGGTGCACAAATGTATGAGTTCCTTCAGAATCTCACTAGGAGTTGGACTGCTAAATTGTGACTGTGGATTAGGTTTGAACAAATTGTCTCCTGAAGGTGTTATTGAAATTCCATTCTCATTAGCAGGCAGGCATTACATCCCACCAACATCTGGTCTCTTCAGACTTATAAAATTTTTATCAATCGAGTGAGTGTGAAACAGAATCCAACTGGTTTTTAAAATCCAAGATCTCCTCATTACTAATGAGGTCAAGCACTTTTTAAAATTTTTATTAGTCATTTACATTTTCCTCTTTGAACTGCCTGGTCAAATCTCCTATCCATTCTCATTGACCTATATTCTCTATTCTCTTTGTCTCTCTGTCTCTGTGTCTCTCTCTCTTTCCTCCTGCTTTTTCTTCCTGGCATGCAGAGCTTTTTATAGCTGTTTGAATTGTAACACTTTGATGGGTTGCTGCAAATCTCTTTTTGTGGGATTTTATTATTTCTTTCTGACAACTCTCAAAAAAGATAATTTAATGTCAGCTTTAGTTTTAGTCAGCTTTTAGTTTTCCTTTGACTCTTAATTACAAAATCCTTTCATATTCAAGGTCATATTCCATGTTTACTTGTGCAGCTTAAATTTGTCTTTGATATCTAACTTCTTAGTGTATCTGGAACTAGCTTCAGCATGTCATGTGACTCTAATATCATTCCATTTTTCCATGTCTTTCTCTACCTTATGTTTTGAGACAGTGTCCCTTACTGGTCCTGGAGCTCAGTGACTGACTGGCCCATCCTCTATCTCCAACTCTTCAGCAATGAGGTTACAGGAGCACACATCTCACCCAGCTTTTTCCATGGTGGCTAGGGAGCTGAATCGGAGTCTTCCTGCAAACACCTTACCTACTGAGCTATCTCTCAAGTTTTAATTTTTAACATTTTATTGTAGTCAAGGATGGTTCTGTATGAGTGTAGCTCTAGCATATAGTCAAGCTCATGTCTTGCATTCTTTCTTTACTGGAGAATAATGTTTCATCAATTCATTAAAATAAGCTTTTTGTTTGTATCTACAAAATATGATGCTTCTATTGACTAAACATATTAGTTTTTAAATAATGATACAAGTATATTACACATTTAAAGTACACTGATTTGCCAATTTTCTTCAATATTTCTGTCAATTTACATGTTTTTAGAGCTAGGTTATGAGGCAAGTTTAAAATCATCTTTCTGGTGGATTAGTTTATCAAGGTATGGTGCCATATTTACCTGTAGTAGTACCTTTTGCTTAAAGTTTACTTTGCCTGGTATTCGCATAGGTACTTTTATTTCATTTGTTAGTGTTTGTATACATATCTAGTATATGCTTCCTTCCTTATACTGCTAACACTTTTGTTTCCTTGTATGTTAAGTCTGTTTCTTATGAAAATGTTTGTCTGGGTTTAAAAATCAGATCTGACAATCTTTCTTCTGTCTCCCTCTTCCTTCCTTTCTCTTCTTTCGAGAAAGAGTCTTGCTTTGTAGTGTATTTGCACGTCAAACTTAAAACCCTTCTGTCTCAGCCTTCCCAGTGCTGGGATTATAAGCACATGCCAGAATACTTAATCTCTTTTTTTTTAAATTTTTTTTATTTATTCAATTGTGTGTGTGTGTGTGTGTGTGTGTGTGTGTGTGTGTGTGTGTGTGTAGAACCACGGACGAATCCCGGCGTCTATACGTGGGATCTGGGATCCGAACTCAGGACCTTCTGCCTGCAAGGCAAAGGCTTAACCCCTGAGCCACCTCTCCAGCCCCCAGAATACTTAATCTCTTAATTGGTCATCTTGTTCACAGCCGATTGAACTAATGATACATTTCCATTTGCTTCTTTCATTTTTTTATTTCACTTTTTCTAATTTTCCTTCCGTCTTTTTTTTTTTTCTTTGTTATAATTAGTCTTTTTCCTTTCCTCTGGATCATATGTAATTTCTGCCTTGTTTTTTAAAGGCTATTCAAGGCATTGTGACATGAGTGCTTAACTGTAAAGAGCCTAGTGGTGTGAATCCACCCACATAGATCCTTGATTCTTCTTTGAGCTCCTACTTGCCTTACTTTTTGCCTATGTAGATAAGGTCCTGAAGATCTCTTTACTTTTCTCTAGCTTCTTCACTGGGTTTATGATGGTGGTTTAGAGGTAGACTCATGACCCAAATCAATCAATGAAACTTAAGCTTGAATTTTGTTCAGATAGTAGGAAAGGGACCTGGGTTTCCATTGGTTGACAAGTATGCTAGTTAGATATACAGGTATTAACCCGACAGTTGAAGGTTCTGTACCTATCCATGAAGAATTAGTTACGGCAAGCACTGAGAAAGCCTGCAGGAGAGGATCTAATTGATGTGGAAGGACCCAGCCCACCGTGGGTGGGACTATTTCCTGGGCAGGTAGATAGAATGAAGGGAGCTGGTTTAGTAACCTTGGCATTCTTCAACATACTTGGACAGACATGCTGACTAGCAAGTGAGGTTTACCTGTCTCAAAAATTCCTGCACATATGATGCGGCCAGTTCCCTCAATCTTTGGTGTTGGTATTTGCTCTCTTGCCAAGCTGTCCTAATGATCACACAAATGTGAGCCAGAATAAACTTCCTTTTCCCCTGAGCTCTTTGGTCATGAATTTCTCAGCAACATTCAGGTAAGCTGCAGCATCAAGGCAGTAAGACATGAGCTGTGGCTTGCTGGTGACCACATGGGCAAATGTGGGGTTAGTACGGAGGGAGGCTGCAGAGGAGGGACATCTGAAAGTCAAGTGGTTCTAGCCATGCTTACTGCTGAACTTGGTTGTTACAATCTTTTGTCACCTTCCACCTCATTTTCTTTGAACCAAATTTCTCTTTGTAGTTTACTGTTCAGACTAATCATATTCCTAAATAAAACCTATTTGGATAGAATCTTTCACAGCGATGGTGTTAAGATATATCCAACCACAAGGAGTCAGGACCCAACACTTCTGCTGCTTGGAATAAGAAGCTTCCTCAGGACCTCTCTGAACCTCAGATTTCTTGTCTGTGAGAATCAGGAAAACTACAAGGGCTACAGACATTGAACACCTTGTCTACAACACTCGTACATATAACAAAGATGACCAGCCAGGACTGCCATCCACTATCTCTGCATCTGCCTTTGTCACTGCTCATATTGCTTGACACATCTTCAATTTCTTTTTTTTTTCACCTTCACAGTGATTGGAATCAAACCCAAGGTGTTGTACTATGTTCCCTTCATTTCTTCCCTGATGACCCACTTCTACCCCTGTTTTAAGACTGTTCTGTTACTGCCTCCTTCCTGCTCCCAGAGCTTCTGCATCTAGGCACTGGGTTACTTGTTAATCTATCTCCCAAATTAAGCTAAGAGTTTTACAATGTCAGACATTGGCTTTCATTGTCCAAGGTCAGAGTGAACTAATTAGTCTCAGAACTGATGGCTAGTCTGTCTTCTGACCTAGCATTTGCAAAGACAGTGAGGGTGGTAGACTGGAAGGCTCAGGCAGTCCTTCCCTCTGTCCTCCACCTCTCTCTGCAAGATCCCTGGAGACCCAAACCCTGGACCAGATAATGAGAGACATTGTCATGCCCGCAAACATCAGAACAGCATCAGTATGTGACCCTGACAAAGTGTGAGATTTGGAATCAGGAGTCCTATCTGTTTGATCTAAACTGCCCGCCCTACCATTGGATCTCAGGCAACTGTGTCTCTTCCTAAGCCCCTCTGCTCACTGTCAAATGGGCAAGAAGAAGAAAGGGCGCTGGAGCCAAGAGATGAGACAAAGAAAGGAAATGTTTTGGAATCCCAAGAGAGTCTCCTCCCCTCCCTCCCAATTGATTTCTGACAACAGCCAAGGTCATTAGGGTCATCTCCTCTCTCTTGCCTCCTTGCCGTGATGACGTGAGCAGCTTTGCACCCTGTGACAGTTACTTCCAGCCATCAGCTTGACGCTTAAGAACTGAGCCCTTGGCATTTTTGCAGACTGACAAGCTAGAAAGGGCCACCCTCCATTCTTGCTGATCCCCCTGTCTCTGCTGGGAATTCTCTTGCCATATGGACTGTAACCTGAAAATGTAAGTCAATAAAAATTCCCTTGCTCCCCTAAATTGTTGGAGTCAAGAACTTATGGCAATGGGATAGGGAAGAAACGGGTCCCCCAGCACCGTCTCAGCCACCCTGTGCTGTGCTGCTGTGGCTGATCATATACCAAAACCTCTGGATCCCAGAGCTCGAGCGAGTCGCTGTCAGTGGGCAGCCACTGTCTAGAAGTCTTCCTCCACGGGCAGCTGCAGGGAAGGGGCTTGGCGATTTTCCCGGGAGCCCTGTGTTAAAGGTGAGTGGTGTCGTGCCACTGTCACGCTGAGCACGTGCTGCGTGCTGGGCCTGGGGCTCTCTGGCAGCCTGTGAGGGGGGCGGCAGCTTTGGCATCTCCGCAGATCAGGTTCTGGCCAAGGCATTAGAGCCAGTGAGCAGAGGGATGGGGCCCCATGCCACATCCTCTTGGTCTAAACTTGGACACCGAGAGGCCAGCAACCCCCAAAAAGCCACTGTCCATTGAGTAATTTTCCTGGGCACCTAATTTTGTGTACTCATTCAGTTGTTTCTCACAGTGAGGCTTAGGGTGGGTTCTTTCATTGTGTTCTTTTTATAGACCAGTATGTGACTATGCAAGGCCAGACAAGTTAAGAAACTTGCTTGAGATAACACAGTTAGTAAGCCAGAGCTGGGTGTTATAGCACGCGGGCATATGGCTTGAAGGAGAAATGAAGGTGTATGTGGGGGGAAGGGGAGCACTTCCTCCTTTCCAGCTCCTCCCCTGCTTCTGTGTCATCCACTTCCTGGTGTTTATCTTGGACTAAGAAAGAAAAAAAAGCAAGACTGCTCCTGACCAGGTGCTGGCCTCCAAGCTCTCACTCTTCCTAACCCTCCATGTGATGAAAGTGACATGTTTGTAGTATCTTCAGCAGAGGAAATGTAGAGATCCAAGAGCTTGCGTCATTCTCCCAAGAACAAGCGAGTAAGGAAAGGGTGTGACCTCCAGAGAGCTGACTGCACCCAGAATGCAGGGAGCAGGACTCAGGGGCCCCTGTGGGGTCCTCTGCTCTCAGGAACACGGGTTCCACTCTGGTCTCCTCCAAGACCCTTCAGCTCGCTCTGCTCCACTGCCAAAACTCCATGATCATTTCAGCATAGATAACTTGACTCATCCTCTTGTGAAGTCCAGTTGGTTTTTGAAAACGAAGGAAACTCTGAACCTCCTACCCATTCAGGCTAGTGTCTGCTCATGGAAAAAAGGCTCCCAAGGCATGCAAGGCAATTCCCCAAGTTCGCGCCTATCGCTCTTAGTCCCCTCACTTGGGACAGGCAAAGTGAAAGTGGCCTCATCATGGGAGCTTGAACCTGGTGTGACTCTGGACTCTGGGCCCAGGGGCTTGGCTCCTGCACTGCATGCTGGTCTTTGCCCAGACCTTGATTTGTTCCCCCATGTCTCCAAGTCCCTGGCCTTGAAGGTAAGACAAGGATTCTCTTTCAGGTGGCTTCTTGTTCCTCCAGGGACACTGTCTCCCTCCCTTGTTCTCTCTGCCCATCTTCAAAGGCCAGTGGACTCTTCTCCTTTGGCCTGTGCCCTTTGCCTTAGTGAGCTAGCTGTGTACACTTCAAGGATCCCGCCGCTCAAGCCGCTTGAGGAAGCGAGGTCTACCACTGTGACTAGCTGTGGGGAGGTCCACACAGCCTGCCTCGAAGAAGAGCGAAGTGTAACAGAAAGTCTGAAACATCCCCAGCCTTGGGCCAGAAAGTCTGTTTCCAGAAACTCAGTTTTCAGGAACATAGTCTGAGAGATCGGAGTGCTCTGTGCAGCAGATGTTCGCTGTGGAGTTGCAATAGCAAACCAGACACTGCTGGGTGCAGCAGCGGCACATCTGACTAGCACGGGCCCTTCGCACATTCCTCTCCCACTGGCCCCATGAAGCTTCCTGTGCCTTGGACATTATTAGGCTTTTCTAGTCAGTCTTTAGTTCTCAGAACAGCCTTTGAAATGGGCAGCATTCGCTTTTGCAGAGGAGAGGCTGAGGGGAGGTAACGTGGGCCAGTGTCCTCCTGGCCAGTCCCTCTCCACGGACTGAGCTAATACCAGCCCAGCAGAGCTCGATAGTCACCTTTGAATTATCATCAGCAGGCAGTGCTGGATGCAGGCTGGTGTGCCGCCACGCTACCACTGTCCCTACGCGAGGCGAGGACGGGGACCACCTAGGCCGATGCTGTGCGGCACCTCAAGGCTCAAGGTTTTTTTTTTTTTCTTCCTTTCTCCCCTCCTCCCTTTTTTCCTTCCTCCCTTCTTTCCGTTCCTGTTTTCTCTCTTGGCATGTGGATGTGTGTACAAGGGGACACTTGAGTGTGTGTGCCTGTGGAAGCCCAAGGGTGACATAAGGAATCACCCTGGATTGTTGTACCTTCTCACTGCTTTACTCTGGGGTTTTCAGGCTCCGTCTTCCAGGACCTACTCTAATATTTGCAAGACTTGGAAAGCTCAGGAGACTGTGCTTCTGGGGTTATACGGCAAGAAACTGATTACCAGGGTAGGAGGAGTCGCTTGGGTGGTGTCTCAGGGTCTGCAGATCGGGCAGGGAACTCCTGTGAGGCAGTGTTGAGATCTGTCACTCATGGGGGACTAGGACGGCTGCCCGATGGTTGCTACAACTAAGAGGTTTATTTGTCCACTCAGCTGGTCTCCAATGGAATTACTTTGGTCTGTTGTGAGCATCTGTCCCTGGTGAATAAAAAAGTAGCCCAGCCAGGGACTGTCCTGATGGCGTCCCAGATGATGATGACCCAGCTAGTCTTCTGATGCAAAAAGACTAAGCCTTCTCCATGGGTTCAACATATGTGTCACCTTGACAACTGAAGGCTGAGTTCTGGGCAATTTGTGAACAGTTAGTAGTTGAGTCTTGAGTGAGCCTGCGGAAGACTGTCTGATATGGGGGTCTTCACAGTGAGTGAGATCATTCCCCAGGCAGGTGGACAACATGGCGGAAGTTGGTTTAGTGAGTTGGCATCTTCAGCATACTTTGGCAATCTTGCTGTGTGGCAAGTGAGGTTTGCCCCCTCTTAGCAATCCCAGCGTCTATGGTGTGGCGGTTCCCTTGTTCCTGGTGTGGGCACGAGCTCTCTTGCTAAGCTAAACTAAAAACTGTAACAGCTGCAGTGCATGGTGATGCAGTCTTGCCTGCTGCTGTTGTGTGGGTCATACACAAAGCAAGCGGGCCTATGGGTGGTATGACGGCAGCATCTGCCACTCTTTGGTGCTTGGGATACTTTGTTCCCTACCCGCTTCTTGTCTTTGGTCTGGGAGGGAATGTTCCTCCTAGTCCATTGAGTCTTGGCCCCTGTAAAGTGTCAGTTAGTTGAAAGTGGTTTATAGGATGCCATCTGCTAGAAAAGGAAATCTCATTCCTTGGCAGATGGCATAAGATTGTTTAGATGTGAGTTCTTCATGAAAATACAGAAATACAGCATGTTGGTCTGGCCCACTGGTATTTTCTAGAGCTACTCAAGGACCAAGGCCATAGCTGGTGCCCTAGGGACTTGTGTTTATACTGAAGTGTCTCATGTGTAAACACTGTGGCCCACGCTAGATATCAGGAACGTTGAATCTCTGGCTCTCAGGCTGACCATCTAAGCATGCACCAGAAACTAGGGGAGCTCTTCCATTTCCTCATCTTGCCTTCCAACCAATCAATAGTCTCACACCCAAAGCTCTTCCCAATATAATTTACCCATAGCCTTAAGAGTTACTCTCTGATCCCTGCCTGTAACAGTTACTCTTAACTGATTGCTGTGAGAGAGCATCCAAAGTCAAGCAACTTAAGGGAGAAAGGGAGGTTTACTCAGCTTACAGTTCCAGAGGGAAGGGACAGTCTCTCAAAGCAGAGGTGGCATGGCTGACTGGCCAAAGCTGGAGGAGGCTAAGTCACTGCAGACATCTTGGAGGCTGAGAGCTGCAAGACTGCTTGCTGCAAAGGTAGACTTCTCCTGGAGGTAGAGTGGGACTCATCCACCTCAAGGCCCACTCCTCCAGCAAGGCTCCACCTCTCAAGGTGCCATGACCTTGCCAAACACATGAGACTGTGGGGGACACATTTCAAACCATGACACTGCCCTAAAGCCTTCATCCCTATGTATAAATAAAGTGTGCGGAAGTTGTCCGTGGAAGAAGTCTCATAGCTCCCATGGACCTTCGAGCCCCACCTCTCTGATCCTGCCTTTGTCTTGTTTTCTTCTAAACCATGTATATCTGTGTGACTCTTTCCCTTCCCTTCTATATCCCAGCCTCAGGACAGATTCACGGGTTACTGTGCTTAGACAAGATGTACTTAGAGAAATCTCATAAGGATATCAGCAGTGAGTTGCTTCCCTCGCCCCATTGAAAGACGCCTAGTCCTGCTACCCAGTGCTCTGTTATAGCAGTTTCATAAGCACAGTGTCACCTCCATGCAGACAGCCTGTGAATCAGGTCTGTTTATGCAGTGGCAGGAATGACTGCCAGAAATTTTAGTGCTTTTACAGACAAGGAAATAGAAAGGATATGATCTTGTTGGGGTCACACTGCCAGACAACCCTGTAGTGAAAGTAGATACCTAGGAAGGCCAGGTTGCCTGGTTCAGAGCTGGAGCTGTTACTGAAGAAGGTCTCCCTGACTCTGCCTCAGGCCTGTGCCCTCGCCTGCACAGTCCCTCTGGTCGCCTGTAGAGTTCTCCTGGGCCTAGCCTGTGCTCTTGCCTGCAAAGCCATTTCTGAGTCTGGCCTGTGTCCTCGCTTCCCCTGTTCCAGCACCTGCAGCTCCTCATGACAAGGGAGCTCATGACAAGAGTGTATCTTACTGAATCTACATTCCTGATGACTCATGAGTATGGAAAACATGTTCTCACTACGCCTGCCAGAGATTCCTGACACAGAATAGTTGAGGTTGAAGGTGCAATTTCTCTCCATTGTTAAACATTCATATGTAGTTATTGTTGGAATGGTCCCTCGTGACTAATCCCAGCTCCCAGCTTTCAAATGTGGGACACAAGGCTCAGGGTTAGGACCCAATGTAGACAATTCAATGGCACAGCTGAGATACAAATCCATGAAAGCTTGTTGCCAAACTTTGCAGCTGCTCCTTTGCAAAGAAGCCATGCGGGGAGGGCAAGTGCTCTACTAGCCGCATACAGGGTTATGCCGGGCACTTTGTGTAAATCAGTGTAGGATCTCATCCTGGTGTCCCTAAGAGAGGCGTATATCTCATATTTTCAGAAGAACGAGGTAAGGCTCAGCAAGGGCAGGGCATGTGCCCACGGTCACAAGTGAGGGGCTAGAATTGGCACATACTTCTTTCTGCCCATGCTAATACTTTCTATTAGCATGGGAAGAAGACAGTCCAGGGTAGCCTCCTACCTAGTTCCTAAAAGGCTACAAAATAACAGTTAAGTAATTTCATGATCCAAGAAAATGCTACCCAATTTTGGTGTTTATGAACAATGCTTTGGCAGAGCACCGTCTCCTTTTCATTCACTTGCGTATTTTTCATGCTTACTTTGGTGTATGGTGGCAGGCAGGAGGAAGCATGGATCACTTAGCAACAGGGTTGTGAGGCTGAAGCAGTTGCTATTTGGTTTTTGCAGGAAAAAAAAAACCAAATAAAAAGAAAAACAACAAACAAACAAAAAACCCTAAAACCAAACAAAAGCCTGCTGACCTGCTCTTTACTGGACCATCTTGAATGGGGTCTGGAAGCTCTGCAGGCCCTCCCCTCCAGGACTGCATTGGTTATTGTGTGTCCAAGGTAATAGATGACGGGGACCAGGACAGCTGCTCTATGTTGATCAGCCCCTACCTTAGCCTGGGTCCCCTGGGAAAAGACCTTTTCTTCATCTGTTCACCTGGACATATCCTTTTCCTGGACACTGTGCAGTAGTAACCGTGGTGATCTCCCCCCTCTCCTTCAGTCCTGAGTGAGTTGTGCCTGCAGATCTACCTTGGAAAGAGCCAGGGTAGAGTTCTTAGGGAAAGGGCACAGTCTGAGAGGAGGTGGCACAGTGGACATACATAACTTCAAAGGCCCTGATTTGAGAATGAAAAGTCCTCTGCTTTCTAGTAACTCCTGGGGAAGGGCATGACTTATTCCCCTGACTTCCCGTAGGAAGGAAGGAGGGTGTCATTCCCCAAACTCTCTGGAGAGAGGAGATGAAGGGATTGACTTCTGGTCATGGCTGTCTGCTGTACTAGGACAGCTGTGCACAAGGGCTGTCCCTAGACATCAACCCGCCCTGATGGGAGGAAGGGATTTGGGCTACCTGTGAAGTCCCAGGCAGAGCTTCCCACCCAGGATTCCCTGCCCAAGACTTGTGAAGGACCATTAGTGTCAGAAAGCCCATGGAATTGCCCTGGTCTTGTGGCACTCCCTTCCCCACCATCTGTCCCAGTGAAGGTGGAGGGAAGGGGAGGAAAACAAAGACAAAAAATGGAAGCAAGGAATGAAGACAAGATAGATGTTAAGATTGAGTTTCGACAAAACCAGGCACAAATTGTCTGAAATAGGCAAATTTGAAGAAGGAGAAAGCAGCTGAGGGATTGCCTCTAAATAGGGGATACAAGGAAAGAGATGTTGGGAGGTAACTACTACAAGGAACAGGGTTCCTTTAGTGGGGGATAAATGTGTTCCAAAATTGCCTGTATAACTCTGACATACACACATGGTAGACTGCCTAGTATAAGACCTGGCTGAGAGATGGAAAAGACAGGCAGGCAAGAGGAAGAGATGGGTGACAGGAAGCAGAAGCTCCAGTTTGTGAAAGTGTCTACCACGTACCAGAATGCTCGGGCCACACCCTCACTCTCATTCCACTGACTAAGTCACTTTTTGGTCTAGGAAAGTGTACCTCGAGTGGTGGAGTTGATGTTTCCAAGACAGTAGAGGCCCCCATGCCTCATACTGAGTGAGTCCAACTTCCAGAGAGCAGGGCTGAGCTCAGGGCTGGAGATGCGCTTACACTAGGCAGTTAGCAGGACCCCAGGGTCAGGGGCTGGCCACTGCTTCTTAGAAGTGCTCACAAGCTGATGGTGACGGGCAAAACAGTCAGGTCAGATCACATGATGCATTTGGACTTTTGAATTCATCAAGTTTTGGCCTGTAAGAGAAACTTCCTTTCTGAGCAGTTGATCTTCTGCAGAGGTGTGTCTTGCAGACACATAGTTCTGTCACACCCATCGAAGTGCTGCCTCAACTCTGGAGACTGGACTTGGAGCAGAAAGAAAGATATCCACATACCTCCTCCTCCTGCCGCACCTCCAGCCAGCCCGCTCTCAACCTTTGACCAAACAGGACCTGCTGTGTTGATGCGACCCCAGACGGCAGTCCTACCTATTAGCTCACTCTCCATGCTGTTGGCACGTGGGCTCCACGTGTTGCAAGCAGTTCCCAGTCCGTGACATGACTGGGGGTGGGGACTGAGCGTTTATCATCATGAGGCTCTATGACTCTGAGGGGGCCCTGGATGCCTCTGTGAGGTTGCCTGTGACACAGGGACCAGAGGAGGGCCTGCTGGGACGCACTGTTCAAGAAAAGGGAACAGGCGGTCTCTGAGCCATTCCTAGATCCCTGCAGCTTCCTTCTTTGGGCTTCTGCTTCCTGATGCTTGGGGAGGGGAGGAGTCGTGTGTGTGCAATTATTCACCTCTCGGAGTTCTCACAGATGCAGAGTTTATTCGGCCACGAGGCGCTGTGCCAAGCACCGTGGTGCGTGTCAGGGATCTAGCGGTGAGGAGCACAAGCAGATCCTGCGCTCCAGAAACACATGGTCTAGTGGACAAGCTGAAGACTAGTGGAAGTCACGGAGAGGGCACAATGTGTGGCTGCAAAGGTGGCCAGCCGTGGGCATGGGGAAGAGATTCACCCAGTTACAGGAACCACGACTTGGTCGGGACTTCCCATTTCATTCCAAAGCAGCAGAAGGGGAGGAGCAGAAAGTCATTCGTGGAAAGACGGCCCTGTGGTTTAGAGGAAAGGAAGTGGCTTCCCGTTACTCTGGTTCTTTGACAGAAGGAGGACTGGGAGGCGAAGGGGTGAGGGAGGCACCTGGTTGGAACGCCAACCTTTCAGGCACCTGGTTGTGGTCAAGCCAGGGACACAAACTCAAGGATCCAGAGGAATTGAGGATGGGCCACACCCAGAGGTGCGGCAGAGATTATGAGGCTGCGTGGGTGGTGGCATAGGACTCCAGGAAGGCGAGCAGGACTCTAGCCTCTTGGCTTGCTCTGCACTGTGGACAGGTGCTTCCTTTCCGTGCCTCAGCTTCCCCTCTGGCATCCATGGGACTGAGGCGTTGGTCAGAAGCAGGATCAGTTCAAGTGGGAGTGTGGCTGTACCTCTTGGTGTCCATTGGCACTGAGTGCAGGGACGAGCGTGGGATCCTCCACGGATGAGTAATGTAAGGGTCAAGCGCACGGAGTGGTAAATTCTGGGTGCTCAGAAAGTGTCAGTCAGTTCTGCTAAGTACTTTGGTGAGTCTGTGTCTCCAGGGAAGTGGGTTAAAAGGCAGCTTATTAAGCAAGATTTAAGCATGGATGAGCAGC
This sequence comes from Typhlomys cinereus, assembly GCA_023101885.1. Lineage (NCBI taxonomy): Eukaryota > Metazoa > Chordata > Mammalia > Rodentia > Platacanthomyidae > Typhlomys > Typhlomys cinereus. The sequence continues at coordinate 3,686,210 of JALPQD010000210.1, forward strand.
ATCAACTTCTTGCCTAGGCTGTAACCTAGTGCTTCCCCTACCCCCATTGTGAACTAAATATGCTTTGCTGTCTCCTGAATGAGGCTCTGAAATAATGGGGAGTGGGCAGCACTGTTGTCAGGACCGGCCATAAGTCTCCAGGTGCAAAAGCCTGAGCTGGCTTAGAGGCTGGGCTTGAGAGGGAAGGCGAGAGCCAGCACAACAGGGGTGAGTCTGTGGAAGGACCCTCTACACTTGCGGAAGGAGTGGTGGCTGCAAGGACAGGAAGGGGAGGAGGCAGGATCGCAGCAGCAAACTGTTGGAAAGTGGGGTCTCGCAGAACCCCTCTGATCACATTTGTTGGTTCTGACTCTCACAGTGCTGCCCATGCTGCCTAGCTCTTTGAGTATGACATTCTGGAGACAAACCAAGAAGCCACGGGAGGATAGATCTAGCACTCCGATGGGGAGAAGCCACGGGAGGATAGATCTAGCACTCCGATGGGGAGAAGCCACGGGAGGATAGATCTAGCACTCCGATGGGGAGAAGCCACGGGAGGATAGATCTAGCACTCCGATGGGGAGAAGCCACGGGAGGATAGATCTAGCACTCTGATGGGGAGAAGCCACGGGAGGATAGATCTAGCACTCCGATGCGGGAGCTGAGAGGCTCAAGACGGACAGGAACTGCCGGCTGAAGCCACAGGGAGCGGGCAGAGAGAAGGGTCTGGCAGCTGATTTCCCACGATCCTCGTCACCATCATCCAGCCCATGTCATGGTGACAGCCCTGGCACTCACAGAGGCCCTGACTCAGTGGGAATCGACACATGCTTATGAATCAACGAGTAAGTGAACCAATGAATGAACAATGAACCAACCAACAGCTCCACACCCTAGCACTGTGGAGGGCAAAGGCATTGTTCTCTAAGCGACAGTTTGTGATTTCTCTCAGTAGCTCACAGAGAGGGCTGTGCCCGCTGCAAGTAACCCCCCAATTTCTGTGCTACAGGCTCCTTGGCACCCTGCATTGATTATGAGTTTGTGGAGCTCTTGCTCTGATTCTGTGCTCTGTCAGCAGGACATCTCCTTGAGGCACAATCCTCTCAGTTCCTCCCTCTTCTCGCTGTCCTCCGTTCGGAAAGCTTTTCTTTCCTTTTTTTCCCCTAATAACTAGTAGATTTCGCTTTCCTCTATTGCCTCCTCCCATGGAACAGTGTCACCAGACCCTCCTTGTCGGTAAGCTAATCCTGCTGTCACATCATGACAGTCCTCTTTCTTAAGCACAGATCAGCTGAGGGCACCTCTATCACCACCCCATTTCTAGCCCTGGCACCTTTTCATGGACACCATGCCAGGAACTTCCATCTTGCCTCTGAGCTCACCTTCCCAACTCTGACATCTTCTTTCCTTACTTCCAAGGGAGGAATTGATTAGCACATGACTCTTTGAGTGCTTCCCTGCGGGGTACGACTAAATGTTTGTGACTCCTTATCACAACATCACAATGCTTGGCAGATTGAGGCCCCCACACTTAGGTCTCATATTGGAAAAACCACATAATTAGAAAGCGGGGCCTCTATGTTCTGGAGTGAAGAGAGTCTACCCAGATCCTAGTTGAGTGACTGTTGGTAAGATCGCTACCAACTTTAATGTGGGCATTTTATTTTTATTTCATTTTTAAAAATTTTTATTATTTATTCAACTGTGTGCATGTGCGTGTGTATGTGCGTGCGCGTGTCTGTGTGTGTGTGTGTATCTGTGTATGTGTAGAACCACGGACGAATTCGCGAACCACCATGGACGCCTCCACCTCCTTCTGCCCCGGGATTCACAGGCTCCGCCCTACCAGGACCAGAAGCGCAGGCCGCCCCCGCTTCCGCCTGGCGTCTATACGTGGGATCTGGGATCCGAACTCAGGACCTTCCGCCTGCAAGACGGAGGCTTAACCCCTGAGCCACCTCTCCAGCCCCTTTTATTTCATTTTTTTACATGTACATACATGCATGAGTTCATGCATGTATGTGTACAAGAGAACATTTGAGTGTATGCTCTTGTAGAGACCCAAGGGTGACATGGAGAAACATCCTGGATTCATCCACCTTCTTATGACTTTGCTCTGTGATTTCCCAGGCTCTACCTTCCAGGGCCAGAATTATAGGCTATGGCCATTTCTGCCCAGCATTTCTCTGTTAGATCTGAACTCAGGTCTTATGTTTGTGAGGCAAAGGCTTTAACCCCTGAGCCATCTCCCCCAAGCCAATGTGGGCCTTTTAAAATGGAGGAAACCTTTGTACTGGAGGTGATGGCTCTTCCGGAGTGTCCACTCGCTCTCAGCACCTCCCACACGGCAGCTCCCTTCACCCTTATCACTGGAGCGCCTCCATCCCACACACCAGCCGATACCTGTCGGGGCCTCCCGGGGTGTCTGTCCTCTCCATTCCACTGCACACTTGGAGCCTCAGAGGCTTCTCTTCCTGCCACCTGGCCTCTCGACTCTGTTGCCTGGACAGCAGAGAGTTGTTCAGCCTCAGAGATGTCTCGTGGGCTTGACGGTCATCAAGCCTGCAACGAAAGAGCTGCTGGTAGGCCGTGCGGAAGTCTCTGTTGAGGGCAGCATACAGAATGGGGTTCAGGGCTGAGTTGGCGTATCCCAGCCACAAGACGATCGCTTCGATCACCTCATTGATGGCATCATCCCTTGTCAGGCCGCGGTAAACAAACACAGTGAAGTAGGGGAACCAGCACACGATGAAGGCCCCCATGACGGCCGCCAGCGTCACGGTGGCCTTGTGCTCCCTGATGGTGGCCGCCTTCCAGGAGCTGATGCTGTTGATCCTTTTGGCCTGCTCCCGGGCGATCTTGAAGATGCGGTAGTAGGTGATGCACATGATCAGCAGAGGCAGGTAAAAGGTGACCAGCGCATCCACCAACCCATACACTTCATTGACCTGGACTTTGCATTTGTCGGCAGCGTCACTGCCCCCGAGGGTCTCGTTCCTTTTGTTCCACCCTAGGTGAATGGACAGGAAGGACAGGGTGATAGAGATGACCCAGATGAAGACCAAAGCTACAGCCACACGTATCGGGGTGACCAGCACAGGGTACCGAAGGGGGTCCGTGACAGCATAGTAGCGGTCCAAGCTGATCATGAAGAGGTTGAGGATGGAAGCCGTGCATAGCATCACATCCAGGCTGGTATAGATATTGCAGAAGACCTGGCCGAAACTCCACTTGAAGGACAGCTGGTAGATGGCAGAGAAAGGCAGCACCAGGAGGCCGAGCAGAAGGTCGGTGACTGCCAAGGATACGATGAAACAGTTGGTTAGGCTGCGGAGCCGACGGTTCAGACTAACGGCCAGGCAGACGACCACATTGCCAGCCACAGTGATGAGGATGAGTGCTGTGAGAATCACACTGACGCCGACCTTGAGTGGCAGAGAGTCCAGGCAGCAGGAATGGGTTGTGTTATTGGACTCCATTCTGGGGTCCCTAAGCTTTTGCACCCACCCTTCGATCACTTCTATCTCCAACCACTGGCTCCTGACAAAGCCCAGGGAACGTATCCAGGCTGGGGAGGTTCAGTGTCTTGCTCTATGCTGCTGTTTTAGGAACAGATCCAGCAGCTCCCTGTGAGGTGCAGGACATGCGAGAGAATGAAGAAGTGAAGCCAAGTTCAAGGCTCAAACTCCAGTCCTTGACTGCTCCCCCACGGAGCCAGCCTTTTCCAGGCCCGTGGCGGATGGCCACCTTCCAGGCTGTGCATATAGCACATGGCTTGAGGTGGTTTTGGTTTTCTGCAGAAAAGATCACACATGAGCACTGTCATGTCCGTCTCCGTGGCTGGTACCTGCTTCCATCCAGGTAATGGGTCCAAGGACTGCCAGCCCCTCTCCAGTGACACTGGGAAGCCAAAACTGCAAATGTAAAGGTTGAGTGTTGAACACTTTGGAACTAGACCAACAGCAATAGAATGACCTGCTGCAAGACCGGGCCTGCTGGACCTCCGTGACCTGACCAGATACCAAGAGACATGGGGGTCATTCGAGTGACCCTCTGTTGCAGTTACACTGCATGGCTGTCGATAAACTCATGACCAAAGGACTTAAGGGAGCGAGGGATTTCATCGTGACTTGTGATTTTCAGGTTTCAGCTCCTTTTCCAGCTTAGCGGGAGAGCCCACGCCAACACCAGGGGCTGAGGGAACTGGACACATCATAGGCCCAGGATTGCTGAGAGGGACAAAAATTCCTCACTTGCCAGACCAGCATGTCAGGCCAAGAATTACAAAAGGATGTCAACTTCCTCAACCAGCTCTCTCTGTCTCATTCACTTGTCCAAGGACTAGTCCTGTCCATCATGGACTGGGTCTTCCCCACCAGACAGTCTCCTGCAGGTTTGTTCAGGGCTCAGTTCAATGACCAATCTTCACAACTGTGACCAGAGCTAAGTGCTCAGTTGCCAAGTTGGCAAAGGTACCTACCTAACTATGACACCTTCACCCTTTTTAAGAAAGACTGAGGTGACTATGAAACACGAGATGGCAATGGTGTGTGTGAGGGGGTGACTGGAGGATGGAAGAGGTAAGAACCAGAACACCATGTTCTGTGAGAGAGAGCCTGAAGGGTTGAGATATAGAACAGAACGTGTGTGTGCTCAGTTGTTATTTGCTGGCTCCTGGTCCCTTCGGCGAGTGTGAAGCATTTGATGAGTAAATGATAAAAATGAACAGATGAAGAATGGTAATGCATTTTCACTTAGAAAGTATGGAAGACAGAGCTGAGAAGATAGCTTAGGGGTTAAAGTCTTTGTCTCAAAAGCAAAAGGGCCTGAGTTTAGATCCCAGATCCCACATAAAAAAGTTGGGTGGTGTATGGCAGCAGTCTGCAATTCTGGTCTTAGGAGCCAGAGCTTGGAAACCCCAGAGTGAAACAAGGAGGTAGAGCAATCCAGGATGATTCCCAATGTCACCTTTGGGTCTCTACAGGCACATACACTCAAGTGCCCCTTTGTGCACTTATATACACACAAGTATGGAGGATGCTCCAAACCAGAGACTGACCCACCGCTTCAGAGAAAGGGTCAGGTAGCCCCTATCTTCTGGGCAGCCTGCCGAGCAGTGCCGCCACCACCCTGCCTTTGCTGCTGCACACAGGGAGCTGCAAGCCATGCGCTCCGGGGAGACTTTATGATGGACATGGACATGTGAATTGCACATCATTTTTATCTGTCACAAAAAAACCTCGACGGTCTCCCCAATGATTTAAAACCCATGTCTACCTCCTGCGCTGTACAAAACAGGCAGAGGGCCAATTTAGCTTGTAGTTTGTCACCTGCTGTCCCCCCTGAGTTGTCAACTCCATCTCTGCTCAGTGTATGACACTCATGCCTCCACCTCCCTGGAGTGTCTGTCCCACAGTGTGTGTGGCTCCCTGACCAGTCAGCTGGAACACAGCTTATTGAGTCGTAAGGCTGCAGGGCAGCCTGTGGTGTGTGTGTGGGGGGGGAGGGTCCACCATTCTGTGTCACCTTCCCAAGTGTTTGTGATTTCTTCTCCTTCATCCCTTCTTCCTTCTACCCCATGCAAATACCTTGCAATGAACAGATGTACACACAACGTACACACACCCCTGATTCTCAGAATACCTCTGAGTGCTTTTAAGCAAGCGCAGGCATTGCTTGACTGACTGCTGGTGCTTTCCACACAAACCTCTCCTGGCTTTTGGAAAGTGGTCAGCAGGCTCCCCTGAAGTTTGTGGAAATCTAACGGACAGGAGGACCCTCTCAGAAACAAGCACATCTCGCTGGGATATAAATCCAGCCTCTCCCAGTCTCTCCCCTGAAGTTTCACAGCCTGAACACAGACGCGCTCATCCTAATGATTGCACTGGGGCAGGGAGCAGGGTTCGGCCTCACCTTCTGCTGCTCCAGCTGGCTCAGCTACCAGCCCTGCGAGCTGGGACTCTGAGCACTATTTTTAGAAGATCTTTTCATTACATAAATAGCCTGAACAGCATGGGCCTCGACACGACACTTAATTAACTTCAGAGGGGCAGCCACAAAGATGCAGGCTTTCAAGACTCCCCATTTCAGATCAACATTTTTCTCTTCATTTCCTTAATAGTCTGGTCTAGACACTTTGGCACTGGATGATGTTTCAGTTAATGTTTGGGAGAGTCCTAAAATCTGAGTGAAGTGCTCTCAATGCAATCGACCCCCCCCCTCCCTTTTCAACAAATAGGAGATGAGCGATGTGCTGCAGGTGAAGGGGCTGTGATTCTCCAGGTGAACCACTGGGTTCTCAGGAGGTTTTCACAGGAACCAATTCTGCCATGCTTGTGTCTGTGGAAAGCCAAGCTTCACAGACATTTTCAGTGACCATTATCATGTGGGGCTCGCTCCACCCCATCCCGTCTCCTGAGTACAGAAGGATCGTCCTTGGAGACTGTATCACCAGCTGGGAACCAGCTTTCAGGGCTTCCTTGTTGTCTACAAGAAGAAGCCTCATGATCTATGACGCTTTCCTAACCATTCCTTCAAACTTCCAAAGTAGGATAGGCTGATTGCAGCAAACCTGTGTCAAGGCCTCCTGGGACTCTGACGATCTGGGCTGTCCCATAGCCAAGCCCACACATCCAGTGCTTTTTCTGCGCCTCTGTGTTGTATAAGCAGACACTGTTCCATACATGTTGACACATTGCCCTATAACTTCTTTTTTTCACTTTCTTTCAAAATTCCCAATATAGTATGAATGCCTTTTTACAGAACTTAGATACTTTTGTTTATTATTCAGTCTGCAGAGAGAGAATCACACCCACAGGAAGATACGTGGACAACCAGCTCTTCATTTGGCAAGTGCGGATGTGGGGAAATGGCAGGAGCATGAGTTTCTATCACTAAGGGTGTTGTTCTTATTTTCTCCCACTAAGTTGTCCACCAAGTATAATATATGTCTCACCGCAATGTAAAGCTAATATACTTGGTTCAAATGCTTTCAGCCTGTTCTTAACGCACATTTTTTGATCAGACTTTAACTGACTTTGCTAAATAGATTTTTTCATTCATCAGCTGATAAACCTTCTGTCCATTCATCCGTTCAATTTTCCCTCTGTCTGTCCATCTGCCCATCCATCCATCTGTCTACCTGTCCATCTGTCCATCTGTCCATCCATCCATCCATCCATCCATCCATCCATCCATCCATCCATCCATCCATCTATCCATTCATCTCTAATGTTCATATAGATGATTAAGTACAGGGTTTACTCTGTGCACACATACATGCACGAATATGCACGTGTGTGTGTGTGTGCACTCATGTGGTTTTCCCATTTTAGGATCTTTAATGCTTATCTTGAACTCAGTGGTCCTAGTGTGCATGTCTGAAGGAACAGGGGAAAGTGGGCCTAAATTGGACATTTTCAAGCAGTAATGGGATGTTGAAGAAAACAATAGATCACAATAGCCATGATATTTTGTTCCCTCTCAGGCCAATTCGAAATTCTGCTCAGGCTGGGAGAGATAGCTCGGGAGTTAAGATTCTGTCTTGCAAGCAGAAGGTCCTGAGTTTGGATTCCAGGTCCCACATAAAAACGCCAGGCAGAAACTGTGGCGGCCTACACTTCTGGCCCTGGTGGGCAGAGCCTGGAAAATCCCAGAGCGAAGCAAGAAGGAGGTAGAAGCAATCAAGGATGATTCCTGAAATCACCCTTAGTCCTCTACAGGGACAATAGTGCCCTCTGATACATACACACACACACGCACGCACGCACAAAATTTTTTTTAAAAATTCTGCTCTACTTGTGTGAAAAAGATGAAATTTTCTGAGCCATTTCCATCCACCTTGCAGGTTGCTCAGAGATATTTCAGTTGCATATTTTGCTACTTCCTTTTCATATTTCCTCAGCTTGGACTGATGCCTTTGGAAAAGGCACTCCCTGGAGAACTCACTCATGTGGACAAGTCTCTTCTGTCCTCCTCCTGGAGAGGCTTCTGAGTTATTTACAGGCACGCTCCACAAGCCTTCTCGAGGAAACTCAGTGGGTCCTTCCATCCCAAGTGGCCTCTGTGAGCTGTCCCTAGAGCAATCACTGTTGGGACCTTGGTGTGCCTTGCATTAAACCCACCTGACCATACTGGGTTCTGTTCTGATCGTGATCCAGGACTCACATCAGCTTAACTAAGCAATCCTAGCCTGGGTCGTGGCCTCGGCACAGATTCCTGGCCAGATACTCAAGACTCTAGTAACCTGGTCCCATGTTCCTGCTTTAGCCTCTGTTCCTTGCTGCTGAAGGTCCTTTGTGCCCTAGGGCAATACTTGGAGCTGTTAGCGGCACCTGCTTTCTCCTGGTTCTGAAACTGCCAGGTCCATCCTGACTCTGCCTTTGCATGGGCTAGTCCCACTGCCTGGAAAATGCTTTCTGGGGATGACAATGAGGTGCTCTTTAACTCTATCAGGCAGAGTTCTGAGTTTCGGTGTCTCCTAAGAATTCTCCTCCTGATAGTGTCTTGGATGATTCTCCACCTAAACTTGTCTCCCCAAAAATTGAATTGGCTGATATCCATGTGTTAGTTTCATTTTCCCATTGCTGAATAAATATAGGATCCAAACAACTTAAGGGAAAACGGGGTTTATTTGAGCTTACAGTTTGTGTTACAGCTCTTCAGCACGGCAGGGGAGTTCATACCAACAGCCAGAGCTGAAGGTAGCAACCAGTTTATATCCACACAAAGAGTTGAGAGAGGAACACGCTTTCCCACTTGGCAGTATGCCTGTCTGCCAAGGTACCAGGGAATGGTCCCACCTACTGGGTCTTCCCACATGGATTAGATAATCTTGCACAGGCTTGCTCAGGTTGCCTTAAATGAGTCTTCACTGGTGTGCCTAAAGATTCAGCCCTTAGTTGTCAATTGACATCTGTATCTAACTGACACTATCTGGAACAGGATCCTTCTGCTTAGTAGTAAAAAAAGACGGAGACTTGGTGGGTGGGAGGAAACCTATGCCTGATGCCCTGACCCCTCCCATTCCTCCTGTCCACAGCTTTCTGAGAACTATCACAGGTGGTCCTACCTGATGGAGAGGGTTGCCGTCTGGATGAGAAACCAGGCAGGGTCAGGTTGACCCCTGTGCCCTTTGATCAAGCGGACTGGTGCTTTATCATCAGCGGGAAGTGCAGGAATGTCCTTTTGTAGAACAAGGACTCCATCCATGGGAAACCAGCTCTGTTACACAAGCAGCAATTTTGGGAGTCACTTAAGACTACTTTTATTGGGGTTCTCTTACACCCTCACAGATACATCTGTTTCCAGGCACTCATAATAGGAGGGAGTGTGGCATCCATCCCACACATGCTCCCTGAGCCCACTCCACGACCCTGTGAAATAGATGGTCTAATCCTCATTCCAGAAAAGCACTAGGAAGTGGAAGGGGCTCTGGGCTGACTGTAAGGACTCTGACGCCTACTTCCAGGGTTCATGTTGGAGTGGTCAGACTTCGGGTGACAAAAGCATCCTGGGATACCGTGCTTCCTCTTTCACTTGTAGAGTATGAAAACAAGCACAGCAGCAGAACAAAGCCCCTAGCGGCAACTCGCCGGGTGGCGTCGTTGTGAGGGCAGAAGCTCTCCCCACCCATGTGTGCTCTGTGCCCGCCTTCCAGATGCAGCCCCATCAGGCTGCAGGGGTGAAGCAGCAGGCACAGAGAAAGCTTGGGTGTGCAGGGAGGACTGGGACAAAGAGGAAGTCACGTGGGCAGCGGCAATGACTGATCGGATGCTGATGTCACTGGGGCTCCCAGAAGGCAGTTCTCATTTTCTCAAGCCACATATTCTCAAGTCTTTCCTCTGTGGTTGGCCTGTTTAGATGTTCTACACACCCAGTGTACCGGGCATCAGAAGCATCCCAGAACTAGTTCCCAACATGCAACCCACATGGACTCATGAGCAGGGGGTTACTGAAGTATTGGAACATAAGTTCTTTAAGGAAGGGCAAAACATACCAAGCCGCAGAGTAGCCATCTACACAGGGCGCTGGGCGAGGTCACAACTAAGATGACCCTCTTTGTCCACCAGACCTTCCAGAACAGCTTCCTGAAGGAACACTTCCTGCCCATTTTGAGCTAGGATCTGGGGCTTGGCTTCACATAGAAGCCTGAGGAAGGGTCAGTCACACAGAGAGAACAACACACAGCAAATCCCAGTTGCCCAGCAACTCAACACAGCCAAGAGATGGATGCTAAGGGTTGAGTGAATAAGAAGGCTCAGTATCTTTCCTCTTGTGAGCCTTGTGGGGGTTGGGCCCCAGTACTGAGGGTAGGTCGGTATGTTCCCAGGCTTGTGCATACATTTGAGGAAAGACAGCATTCTCTAGGGTCTGGAAACTCCATTATCATCATCATCACCACCACCACCACCACCACTAACAGAGATAGATTTCTCTAGGTAGTGAGAACACAAGACCAGAGGAAATTAAGCGGTCACAAGCCTACGTGAGAGACAACAAATGCACTGGGAAAGCTGACCTGAAACCTACACTGAATTCAGCACATAGACACCCCACCAAGGGGTCTGCCAGTAGGATTTTAAGCCTGACACCACTAGGGACCATCAATCAAAGGTCAGAGAGGAAACCAATTGAAAATTTCCATTTTCAATCCTCCGAAAGTTCATAAAAGGGGCACCCAGGGTCCAGAGCTTTGAAACAAGACTTGGAACGGTCTTGCCTCCCCTCTGACTCCACAAACAGCCAGACATGACATTTTGCTCCCCCTGGTTCTCCCAAGCAATCAGGTGTCTCTTCCTTCCATACTTTTCAATAAATTTTACTTAAACCATTCAGTGGCGTCCTGGCTTCAATCTTTGAGTCTGGGATGCAAAGGCCTGGACATAGAAATCTGCAACAGCGTCATCACATCAACATCACTATCATTATCACTGACATCACCACCATCATCATCATCACTATTTTTGAGACAATGTCTCTTGTCTCCCTGGCTGGCCTTAAGCTAGGTATGTATCTGAGGATGGCCTTGAACTTCTGGTTCTTCTCATCCCACGTCCCAAGTTCTGGAACAACACGTATGTACCACCACATCCAGTTTTATGAAGGGCAGGGGATTGAACCCAGTGCTTCAGGCATACTAGGCAGGCACTCTACCAACTGAGCTACATCTCTAGTCCAATATCATTATTATGGTTGTTTTTATATTTTCATTTTTTTTTATTTTCAGATGAGGGTATTGCTATGTCGCCCAAGCTGTCCCTGAAACCCAGACTCCAACTGACCTCAAACTACTTCTGAGTGTCTGGAATAACCTGTGAAAGCCACCACACTGGGCTCTCATCAACATTAAAAGCACTCAGAGCCAGTCCTTGTGCTTCTAGCAATTTGTCCTGGAGTCCTCCCCACAGCACAGCATGGGTCAGCAAAGTCTAGAAAGAGCATAAAAGAAAACACTGTAAGGAAGTTATCAAAAATACCATCTTAGATTGCCTGGGTTGATGAGGGTGGTCTCCTAGTTTCTGAATGTGACAGTCACACTGGAGAAGTGAGCATGTGTTGACACCTGTGAGCATAGGTGGGGGGGCGGCCAGGACCAGCGTACAAGGGGGACTTCCTTTCTCCTCATTTTCCCCAGGACCTTTCTAGTCTTCTCATCCCATGCAAGTGTCTTCTATGAAAAGCTGAAGAGTCACTTGGCTTTTGGGGTGGAGAAGAGAAGGAACAAGGTTTGCGCAGGGAGAGGACAACTTGGTGATGACCAGGCGATGCTTCGCCATGGGGTAGATCCAAGGTTGCCTGGAGCGTGTGCAGTGAGACTGTCTCATCCTATCAGATCATGCCGCTCCCCACAAAAGTTCCTGTCATTAGGCCAAAATGGTCCTGCCTGTGAGATGCGGCTTTTGCCAGCCTTGCTGTTGGCAGAGGGGTGCGGACACACTGTTCTGAAGATAGCAATGAACAATCGCCAGATCAACGGGGAATGGATAACAAAGATGGGAATATGGGTTTCTTGTTTCTAGCCTGCTAAGGATCAGTGCAGATATTCCTACCAGGATTTAGCATATACAAGAAGACTTACTTCCTGTCATGTACTGTTTTATTTAATTTTTGCCAAAATTTGGTCAGGAAAAGGATTTTTCCCTTCCTATTTTACAAAAGTAAAAAACAAAACAAAACAAAACAAATCTTAGAAGTTCGAATCTTTGCCCAAAGTCTTGAAACCAGGAAGAGGAAAAGCGAAGGATTAGAACCCAGATCTGTTTGCCTGCAGAGTCCCTGTTCTCATCTTCTCGGCATTTAGTGGGCAGATGAAGGCCATTGGCTTGTCTCGAGCCTGTGTGCTTGCGGCTGGAGATACTTCCTCCCTGGCGATCCCGTTAATGGGTGTCTTTTGTTTTTGTGAAGACATTTCTAGATCTTTCCTCTTAGTGCCAGTCTGAACATTTGGTCCAGAGGGAGAGCTGACTCTACTTGCTTTCAAACTCTCCTTGCTCCAAGCTCTGCGGCCCTCTTGGAAGGACTCTCAGCTCAGACCAAGAGTGAGTATACTTGAGTGGCACCTTAGAATTTGGGGCCAAATTTTATAGCTAGTCTTAGCCTGGAGAAGAACCTCAGGTAGGTCTCCTAACCCGGAGGGTCAAAGAGGCCTTGAACTCGAAAGCAGGACATGGACCATTTCCACAGGCCAGGAACAGCTCTTAGCAGAGAGAATAATTTTTATTGCCACTTGGTAGCTGGTGAAACCCAGGCTCAGAAAGTGCTAGTCACTCGTCTAATGTTGCAGAGCCAGTGAAGAGGCAGGCGAGGCTTTGAACGAGGCCTAGTTTAGAGTCTGAGGTGTTTCTGTAATGGGGCATGTGCCTGATTTCATGCCTGGCTCTTGGCATGATGTTTCCTTACTAGTGAGCAGCCTGTGTCACTTGTTCCATATCTAGCAGAGCACATCACATCTGGTGGCGAGGTCCAGGGTTCACCTAAGAAAAGTCTTCAGTATTGTTTTACTTTTGATTCCAATTGAGATGAAAGTTACATAACATAAAAGAAGCTATTTTATTTATTTTTGTGTATGTGTGCATGCATGCATATGTGTGTGTGTGTGTGTGTGCATAAGAGTGCACTTGAGCATGTGTGGTGGTGGAAGTTCAAGGTGGCATCAGGAATTATCCTCATTTGCTCTACCTCCTTAATGTTTTGTTTTGGGGTTTCCCAGGCTTCCAGAGTAGGCTGCACCTATTGGGGTTGGAAATTTTACACAGGATATATGGATCTGAGCTGGGTCCTTTTGCTTGCAACGCAAAGGATTTAACTCCTGAGTCGTCTTCCCAGCCCCATGAAGCATATGAAAGAGTACATTTCAGTAGTTTTAAGCACCTTGGCCAGGTCTTACAACTGTGGCCTCCACTGCCTTCCAAACCACATTAAGGAGACCGGGTCACCAGGTCACAGATTCTCCCGCTGCCTCCTACTCTGGACCCAGATGACTACCTGCCTACTTTCTGTCTCTACAGACTTGTCTACTTTCTCTATCTTCGGCATAAATGACTCATAGCTCAGGAAGCTGCGAATTGGCCCTGGGTCTCTTCTGTGCTGCTCCTTCCCAGCCTTCAACGCCTACATGCTCAGTTCAATGCATCAGCATTGTCATGACTACTGTGTGCCCTTCACTGCCAACATCCAACCCACTGGCCAACCCTGTGAGTTTTGTCTCTGATGATCTAGTCTCTCTCTCTCTCTCTCTCTCTCTCTCTCTCCTGTCTGTCTCCTTTTGGAGATAGCAGCTGCCACCAACTCCATACTTGCTTGCAGATTTGAATTCAAGTCTCAGCACAAACATCATTTCTGCTGAGGGGCCCAACTTATTCCCCACAAAATTCATCCAAATATCACAGCCAACCTACCTAGCTTTCTGTACAGAGCACCCCCTTTCCCTCCATTTTGAGACAGCGTCTCATGTAGCCCAGAAAGGCATTGCACTCACTATATAGAGACGAGGACTGTGAACTCTTGATCTGCCTATTTACCGCATGCGCCACTGCGCCCGGTTTATTTCCTATTTGTTCACTCCTTGGTTCTTCCCAGTGGAACAAGAACTCCGGGACAAGTAGGCTGTGGGACTCACTCTCTCTTGCTTCCTGAGTGGAGTTTAATCAGGGATCAGTGAATATGAACTACAGTGACCAACTACATATGCAAAATAATGGTCATAATAAGGCAGTGCCTGTCTGCCTGAAGCTTTGAAATGCCAGGTGAGTCCCTTCACGAAGAGTGGAGGTAATTTGCCGAAGTCCGCCATCAATGGTGGGTTGCCGGCAGGTGTGAGGAAGGCCAGGGGAGCGAGCTTGTCCTCTAGTTGGGGTCAAGTAGAACTTCTGCCTCAGTTCTCTGGGAGATGAGGTCGGAGAAGCCCAAATCCTACCCCTTGTGGGCAGAACTGCCCAGGTCAGAGGAGCTGGACTAGGAAGAGCATCGTACGATGACCCTGTGAGTTTGTGTCTTCCGTGTGACTCTGCCTTGTGAATTGCATCCACCACGTTTCAGACTCTCACTTTTCTTGGTGGAAAAATGAGGGACAGGCTTAGACTATCTTGAGAGTTTCTCTCAACACTCTGCCTGTGTGTGTGGAAGCAGAGGAGGGAAGAAATTATAAATGTCCTGATAATAAAATAAGAGAGATTTGGGTAGAATCCCAACACAAAATTGTCCAAGCACAGAAGCCCTATCTGAAACATCCCTAAGAGACAAACACCTAGGACACCTCCACGGCTGGCAAACTTACTCTCTTTCAAAGAACTTAACAGTCAATCACAGTTAATTAGAGACGTATAAAAACCCTGAACATTCTTTCTGTTGGAATCCATACCTCACTACGAAACAAAACCATAGTGATTTATACACATTCCATAGAAAGTATAATTCATATATGACCAGTTCACATTATGTTGTTTGTGGTCTTTTGAGTTGCTTATTATCACTAAGTCTGTGTTTTAGATCTAGAACTTTGTATGTATGTGTATGCATTTTGCAAGCATTTCTGGCAGTGTGTGAAAGCTCTGAAAGAAAATGCTCCCTTTTCCATGTAGTACTACAAAGCTCCACGTCTTCCAAGCCTTCATCTCTATGACAAACAGTCTCTAAAGAGGACAGGTTACTATTGTCACCATGGCCACTGCTGCCATCTTAATTACCTCCACTATCATTCTCCTCCTCCCTTCTCTCCCACAAGTTCATTCCTTGAAGGTTTTGCCCTTCCAACAAAGGCACAGATGACTCATGTAGCCAAAGCCCTGCTGTTGGTGGGGTCACCTTGAAGATATCAGCAGCAAACAGCTCACACTAGCCAGAACATTTACTTTGCATGGCTGTTATCTTATGCAGTATCTGCTCCCCTCCCCACATACACACCTCTCTATATCCACTACAGTCTGAGTCCCATAAGAGAACTGTGTGCAGTGGATAGGCCATACGGCCATACCGCTAGTTAAGGGTCCTCTAGAGCCCCACCCTCTTCTATCTAATTCCTTAAGCTTACCCTGCCCACTCCAATTGCCCAAGCTCATTCATCTCTTTCCCACCCCATAATCTCTGCCAAATTCACATCATACCACTGCTATATAGCTTTTTCTCACTCAACATTTTCTGTTGAGGTGGCTGTTTATTATACAAGGAGCTAACTCCTTGATCATTACAGAAATAAGTTACCTTAATAATCAGTGTAGCCAAAACACAGCCGATATTGTTGAATTGCTCCTGTGCCTGAAAGGCCAGTCTTAAGGGGGTCTGGTTTGCCTTCTAGAGGCACCGGACAGGCGTTCTCACTATATCTAGAGGAAAGCTTACAGAACAGAGAAGGGAATCTCTTCTCTATAGCTGGGTGCTTTTGTGTGTTACTAACAACCCACACCTAGGGCAAACCATAGAGCTGCCTGCTTTGCACATGAATAATCATTTTGCTCACCCCAGAAAGTCAAACACGAGCAATGGAAAGGACACCCTGACCTTGATTGGCTGCTGACCTAAGAGCACCCCAACCATGTTCTGGACAAAGTCGTGGACCACTCCGAGGCTGTGCTCTGGTGCAGTTTGCCTGCATGTTTCCAATAAATTCCCTCGCCAAACAGCTTAATGGGGAACAAGAAGTTTTAATGTGGCTTATAATTGTCCAGTTGATTGCATTTCTTAGCCCAGCTTGACAGGCAAGCTCAAAACAATACCAGGAGTCGAGGGAATTGGCCATACAATATTCACAGACTGTTGAAAGAAGGGAAAATCTCCCTTGCCAGACAGCAAGTGTGTCCAAGTATAAAAAAGAATGCGAACCCCCTTAGTCAGCTCTCTCATCTCATCCACCTGCCAGGGAATACAGGGAATATTCCTACCCGCCATGGCCTGGATCTTCCCCATCAATTGGACAATCTCCTGCACACTTGCTCATGGTGCAACTCAACTGCTAGATTTTTACAAATGTGCCCAGAGCTTGAGCCTTCAATTGCCAAGTTGATAACTGTAACTAACTATAATACCACTGCACATCACTGAAGAGAGACATGAAAGTCACTGGCCAGCCCAGGAGCATCCAGGTTCCGTGATGAATGGTGTTGCTCTGCAGCCACCCTCTGCTCTCTTCTCAGGGAAGCTGACTTTAAGTCCCACCTTTCCTATGAGCAAAGGCTCCCGCGGTCACCAGATAGGGAGAGGCAAGGGGCACTTTGTAGAAATGGTCCTGTCTGAAGCTGCCTGGCTTCTGGGTAGTCACAGCAAGCGCCAGACAGCGGCGGACTGGATGGCTCTGCACTGCAGTTGAAGGCAAAGGATGACTGAGCCTGGTCACAAAGGTTTCAATGGACGAGGAGGGCGAGAACAGAGCGCCTACGCTGGGTGGAAGGAGGGCCAAATGGAACATAGTCAGCTGCATAGAGTGGAACCCATTTTGGGGGGCCATGGAGCAGGGAGCAAACAGCGGGGAGAAGGTCACTGGGACATCCGGCAAAGGGGGATTTTGCAAGACGCCATGCTGTGAGCCCAAATCAGCCCAGCAGCCCTTCTGAGGAGGACTCCAAGCTCTCTTTTCTATCCTTCCCCCAGTCAGCACTGTCCTCAGAGGTCAGGTCCTGTGTTAACATTCTTCATACGCTTGGATTCCAGCGAGGCTCTTAGGACAGCTGTCACTCCCACTGCATGTGCTGTCCTTACACTGCCTGGAAGGTGTCAGCACTCCATGCCCACTGTCACAGGTGGACTCAAAGGACCAAGACAGACCCAAGTCCAGGGAAGACTGGGCAAAGACAGACAGCTGTCCGCCTGAAGGGATGTCTGGGGTCCTGATATGACCACTGACAAGGTGGGAGGCTGACCGTGTGGAACAACATAGCCTCTTGTCGGCCACTAGTGGGTAAGGAGACTTGGACAGTGGGTGCTCACAGGCTGCAGGCTGCTGTAATGTTCTCAGTCACATTGCTGGTCAGAGAAGTGGGCGCAGGTGTGTGCATGAGTGCATACGTGCATGTGTGCGTGCGTGCGTGTGTGCGCGCGCGTGTGTGTGTGTGTGTGTGTGTGTGTGTGTGTGTGTGTGTGTTGGGGGGGTTGGTAAAGCTGAGCTTGTAGAATCTCTCAATCCACTACTGCACTGAGGTTAGAAATAGTGAGGTGGTAACTGAGTTCAGGATCTCTGTCCCCCATGGGTCACCTCCAAGGATCTCTGTCCTGCCTGGGTCACCTCCAAAGTCAGGGATAACCGCCTCTCCCTTAGTTTCACAAAGTTTTGAGTGCAATAATAGTGTCAGTAGCCGTGAGATGAATTCAGTTTACTGAAGAGTGTTGTTAGGTTCCAAACATTTATAACGCTTTTAAAAAGTGCCAGTTTCTAACAATCAAGAAATCTCACGGTAATCTAGATTCCTAGTTGTAGTTTGTCTCTGACTTTTCCTTGGTCTGACTAACGTTTTTCACTTCATAATATGCAACTCCTTTGATTCTGCTGTGGTTGCAGAACTCAATCAATTCCACAAGACGTGGAACACCCTTGCCATAAAACAGACTGACCCGAGTGTCTTGAACACATGCAGGAAAGACTAGGCTCAGTTGGATGCTGACCAAGTCAGAAGCACTAACTGCATTTCTCACAAAAAGGATTTTCAGTTGATGATTTGATTGGGATACTCCATTATCCTAGGTTGAGGCACACCATTATCCTAGGTTGAGGTTAGTAGTTAGGGGAGACAGGCCTGGACCATGGTCACACCTGGGTCAGTCTTTATTTTAGGAGTGGCTTGGTGGCAGGCCCCCTGGACATGGATGTTACCTTTCTGGACTCTGAGACACTGGAGTTTGAGCGAGTGGCTCCTGAGGCTGGTAAACGTGAGGCTGCTAGACAAATTATAGAACATGAGGGTTTGTACCATTCTGATGCTTGGGTCTTGAGCTTGAAAGGCCCATCGTAGCATCTTCCACCTGCAGTCTGCTTCAGCAAACACGGTTTCAGCTGACCTTAGATTAGCACCAGTTGCAGTCTTCCCTCCGTCCTTCCCCTGTGTCCCTCCGTCCTTCCCTGTGTCCTTTTTCACCTCTAGTCCTAGGGAAGAGAACGTCCGTCAGCAGCTGCTGGGACTCCAGTCTGGCTCTGTGAATTACCAGCCTTGGCAATTTTGGGTGAATGACTTTGCTTCTAGCTTGTTAGGAGGTTCCTGGTGGAGATTGGGAGGAGGGATAAGAGTAAGATTTTTTTCTAGAGCTAGCTTGGGGTTATTCCCTGGGCTGTCACCTTCTCTCTGAGGCTGAACAATCACCTGAAGGTAAAGAAGCTACACTCATCCCTATGCTATATCATTTGGCCCCTGTAAGGAGTCAGGTGGCAAAGAGGCATACACCAGACGAATCCCAACATATTTCTAGCACAAAAGCATATGGCCCCATCTTTGGGACCCTGCCTTTCAGGTAGCTTCCCACTGCGTGTCTTGTTTTCTTGCTTCTCCTTGGAGTATCTTATCAATGTCCCCTCCCTCAGTAGCTTCCTTAGCCCTTCCCATACTCACCCACCCAGTTCCTGTCCCAGGGACCCTACTCACCCACCCAGTTCCTGTCCCAGGGACCCGAGGCATGCCTTCTCTGCTTTTAGTTTAGACATCTGACTCTCTGGACAAGTTCACTCAGTCCATTGACGGAAGAACGATCGATCAAAACAGACAAACTAAAGCTGCTACGGTTGTATGATCACATGTAGACTCCATAAATAATAAGGTGAGATGCTTACAACCAAGTAAAACGTTAGGATTCATACATAGAAATAATACATAGAGAACCATTATAACTGTGAATGTTCATCGTGTTAACCTGTAGCAAGGGAAACAAGACCAGATGTTAATTCCTAGAAGAAAGCCCTGGGTGATAACAATGGTTTTCTCCAGATGCTGTTACCTTCTTTGAACAGCTCCTTACTTGAATTTTTCTCCATTGAAAGTTAATACTTGTGACTAAACACCAACACAGAATGCAGAGTAGTATATCTAATATGCCTCTTTTTGGGGAAAAATAAGAATACAGATGAAATATGGATTTGATAAAAATATTAGAGCTAAAGAGATGACTTGGTGAGTAAGGATACCTGTGTGTAAACCTGATAACGCAAATTTCCCTGGAGCCCCATAGTGAAAGGAAAGAACTGACCTTCTAAAGTTGTCATTTGACCTCTCATGCATGCTCTTTCTTCACTCAAATCAATATATAAAATATTCTTAAAAAGAGGAATAAAATACAGCAGCTCCCTTTGTCTGTAGTGCTGTCTACCCTGTAGTCAGCCAGTCTAAGAACTGTAATGGGAAATTCAAAAAAATCTGTGATTTTTAAGCTTTAAATTGCCTGTCAAGTCAGGAGTTATGGTGCACATCTGTAACCTCAACTTTTGGACATCTCGGGCAGGAGAATTGCAAGTTTGAGACCAGCCTGTCTCAAAAACAATAAAAAAATTACAGATTGTTCTGAGTTGTATGATGAAATCTCATCAATCCTGTCCGAGGTCAGCTTTAGCTCCTTTGTCCAGAGTGTCCACGCTGCACATGCTATCTACCTCCTAGACAGTGTCCATATTGTAAATGCTATCTACCCACTAAATTCTTAGTAACTATCCTGCTATGAAATTAACTGTTATGGTATTTCATCATTTGTGTTTAAGTAACCTTATTACTTAATAATGGCCTCAGAGCACAAGAGTAATAATGTTGCCATTTTTATTATAATAAATTGTAGTTAACTACTTTCTCTCCTTTTTAATTGTTAATTTTGTTCTATATATGTCATGTAAACCAAAGTTTGGTTTGTAAGCTTGTAAGCTTAGCAGAGAACTGGGCATGCAGGGTTTAGAACTACTGTCAGCTTTAGGCATTCTGTAGGGGGTCTGTGTCTGTGTGTGTGTGTGTGTGTGTGTGTGTGTGTGTGTGTGTATACAAGAGGGACACTTAAGCGTGGCCTGTGGAGGCCCAAAGGCGACGTTGGGACTCATCCTGGATTACTCTATCTCCTTATTGCTTTGCTCTGGGGTTTCCCAGACTCTACCTTCTAGGACCAGAATTTCAAGCCACCTCTGTTTCCACCCAACATTTTCATGTGGGACCCGGGGATCTGAACTCAGGTCCTTTTGCTCACAAGACAAAAAGACTTCAGTCCCTGAGCCATCTCCTCAGTTCTTGCTTGCACTTCGATACAAGAGCTAGGAAGATGGGAGCCATGATGGAGCAAGATCTTTTTCTGTGTTTGTCTACTGAACTTTCAAATCACATGAAGATCTTCCCTACATAAAAACTGATAAGAAAAAGCACAGTCATCCAGTAAAGCTTCTGACCTTTGCAGAAGGTAGCATTTTTAAAATGGACTATTTGTTAAAGATATTACTTAACAAAAAGGAATAGTAGATAGAATTCAAGGGTGAGTACCTGTCCTGTCTCCCTCTTGAATTTGACTGGATTTTTTTAGAGTGTGCTGTGATTTGTGTGTGTGTGTGTGTGTGTGTGTGTGTGTGTGTGTGTACTTCCAAAAGGCAACACAAGGCTTCAGAACCCTTTTTTCCCCCACAGAGCTTCCCCTGAGACTGGTATTCCCTAGAGCATGGTTTGAGATTGCAGGTGAAAGCTTGTCCTGACCAAGTCCACACGCACTGAAGGCTGTGGCTGGGGCTTGGGAGTGGCAAAAGTACACACTGAAGAAAGGACAGTATCTTCAACACATAGTGGTGGGAAATTTTGATGGTTATATTTAGACAAATGAAACTAAATCCTTATCTCTCACCCTGTACAAAAATAAATTCCAATTTAGAGCCTGAAACTCTGAAACTAGAAGAAAGAATAAGTATACTTGAATTGAGAGATCTGGGTACACAGAAAGTAAGGTCAACAATCAACAATTGGGACCTTGTGAAATTAAAATGTTTCTGTTTTGCAAAAACAACTCTTTAATCAAGCAAAAAGGTAACCCATTAAATGGAGAAAATCTTTGCCAGTCATATAGCTGACAGAGATTAGTGTCCAGATTATAAAGTAACTAAAAAAATTAAACTTGAAAAGAACCTAATTAAAAAATGGGTTTTAGAACTAAAAAGAAACTTTGCAAAAGAAGAAATTCAAATGCCTAAGAAATATCTTAAAATATATTCAGCTTTCATAGTCATCAGGAAAATGCAAATTAAAATCACTCTAATATTTCGTTTTACCCCAGTCAGAATGGCTAAGAGCAAGACACAAATAATAATAAATGCTGGTGAAGATGTTGGGAAAAGAAAGCCCTTGTTCACTGTTGGAAGGAACATAACCCTATGCAGCCACTCTGGAAATCAGGTATAGAGCCTCAAAAAGCTAAAAATTGAACTACCATATGACTCCTGGGCATATTCCCAAAGGACTCTATATCTTATTACAGAGACACTTGGACATCCATGTTTATTGAAGCTCTATTCACAATAGTGAGGAAATGGAATCAACCTAGATATGTATCAATTTATGAATGGGAAATGAAATACGGTACATATACACAATGGAATGCAATTCAACTCTCAAGAAAAATGAAGACATGAAATTTGTCAGTAAATGGATGGAATTGGAATTGAGTGAGGTATCCCAGACACAGAATGACAATTGCCACATGTTCTCCTGTGTATATATAGAAGCTAATATTGAACATTCAGATTGGTGTACTTCACTAGAAACATCTATAACATTCAAAAACTAAAAAGAGAACATAAACTTGGGGTGGGAAGAATCTTGGAGAAGAGGAAGCAAAATAACACAAATAGTAAAAAGGTAGAAATGGGGATAATGAAAAGAAAATTTTGAGGAGAACAACAGGAGAGGATAGTTACAGGAGGGAATGGAGAGTGATAACTAGTACTAGGGATGTAAGATAAAATCAGACAGAAACCTTCTATATTATAAGTATAATATAGTTGGAGAGATGGCTCAGGGGTTAAGACTCTGCCTTGCAAACAGAAGATCCTGAGTTTAGATCCCAGGTTCTATATAAAAATGTCAGGCAGAAATGGTGATGGCCTGCACTTCCCACCCTGGTGGGTAGAGCCTGGGAAATCCCAGATCCAAGCAAAAAGGAATTAGAAGCAATTCAGGATGATTTCCAAAGTCACCCTTAGTCCTTCACAGGGATACACAGTGCCCTCTGATACACACACACACACATACATACACACACACACACACACACACACACACACACACACACTACAAATACATAATTAAAAAATGTTAACCCATATGCCCTATATAGGGGATCACAAAGGGGAAAAAAAGAGAAGACAGAAACTGTCCTGAGATATTCCTATCAGAAGCTATCGGTGAGCAAATAAATTTCCCAGTACTAAGTATGTGATACTTCCTAATGAACTGTTGTTCAGAGAGGACTCGAGACATTGGCTCTTGGTTGTCTTCCAAAATCTGATAGTAAGACCTTATTCCTGAAGATACTATACACAAAGATCACAGGGCATGGAGGAAACAAGATGGAGCATATATGGAAACTTTTCCCTTGCCAGGTAGCCTTTATAGTGCCAGAAAGTATGATTCAGGCTTCCAGGAGAAAAAAGTAATCAACAGTCTCATCAAGCTATGAATGCTGCAAGCCGCAATGATAACCACTCTGGTGAGAGTGACTATTGGTGCAATAGTGGCATGAATGGTACAGAGGTAACCAACTATTTTCTGATCGAATTTCAGGCCCCATTTCTGGGAGGGAACCCAATACTGGTACTGTAAGCCCAGTGAAGAACCTGTGGAAGGGGTAACCATAGGCTGTAGCTGGGAGCAAACTACTAAGATTTAATTGCAGGTATTTGATACCCATAAATCAGAAAAATTCCCAGCCCTTGACTGACTAAGGAGCACTCAGTAGCATCAGAAGATGTTTAATGCAGAGAACCACAATTAGCCAAAGTGAAGAGAATGTGTGAGCATGCATGGTGTTCTCAGTCATAAGCAGAACATCAAAATCACTCCCTATTCCAAGACTCAGAGGATCTTGCAGAAGAGGGGGCTGTAAGAATGTAAGAGCCGGAGGCGGGAAGGTGTGCTGTCAGACAATGTCATGACAGGGCTGCTTCACCCAAGACTTACTTGCAGGGGTGTCCATTTCTACAAGACAAGCATTAACATTTCATCATGGAAGGGGGATAGACCTCAAGGGACACTACAGTTCCCTAAAAGACTATTGAAGTTAATGTCAGATAAGAGAAAGACATCTATTTCCCTCAGTAATTTAAACACTTGTCATTCTTGTCCCAGTGAGTCTAGTATATAAGTGGGAAAAGAAGGAGTGATGGGGTGAAAATAATATAAATTATTGTATTCATGTATGGAAGTGTCAAGAATAAAAAGATATTTTAGAAATGTTGGCTCACACGTGTCTGGCGGTTGCAGGACTTGGAAAAATGATGTAAAACTGGGCTCAACACTTCCTGCCTGCTGATTAGCCCTCATGGTGTCAGAAAATGCTATGTAGGGTGCTGGGGGAGACTCAGCTGTGGGCCCTGTGTGCAACAATACCAGTGGCCAGGCAAGTGGAGCCCACAGGTGCAATAGTGGAAAGTCTATTATGGGAGTAACCACATGTTTTCCGATTGGATGCAAGGCACATCTAGTGCTGTAAATCCAGTCAAAAGCTTGTGGTTAGAAAGGTCATAGGCTTTAGTGGTGAAGCTATTGCTGATGTTTTGCTAATTGCACACGTCATGCCCACCTAAGTGCCTTCTGAATAACTGTAGTTTTGTCATCAGCTGCTGCTACCAGCTTAGGTAAGAAAAGCTTCTTTCTGTGGTAGTCAGTGGCTCGTAGAGACTCATAATAGTTCAAGTCCTGAGAACAAGTGACTGTTGAATGCCAAGTCACAATGGGACATTCGCAGCACTTGGTCCATCCATCAGGGACCATCGTGTAAGCGGGGGAGGCGAGAATGCAATAACTGAAGGAAAGGAATGGTGGGGAGGTTTGGACTTCCAGGCGGACATGGTTGCTGCACTCTTGAACTCACGAGTTCTGTGCAGGATGGAGCCTGTCAATGCCATGTCATGGAAGGAGGAGGAGCCCATGGGCCCCATTCCTCCCTGGAGATTTCCATGCACTTAATGACTAATGGGGAGGAAAAGACATTTCCTTCAGTGGTAGTCACTGTTAAGGTGCCTACACTGCTGTAAGTAATCATCTGGAAATACATTGGACCACACACAAAGAAAAACATGAAAGTAGAAGGGGAGGTAGTTGGGAAGAGGAAGCAGTAGTGGGTGAGGAGCAAGAGAGAGTAAAGGATGTGAATTTGTACTTATTAGTAAAGTATTAGCATATATTATATATGTCATGGATTTTCTTTATGACTTCTTATCTATTATAGGCATTATATATATGTATTATACACATGTGCAAAAATGTCATAATGAAACCCATTAAATATATAATTAATATGTACTAACAAACATGAAAATTCGTTGTCTTATAATAAAGTTCTGTGGGCTATGTAAAGTCCTCTGCCAATATGGTCACTACATGTCCTCTGTGTCCAGCGGAGCCCATAAAACTTCCAGGACCAAGTTCCCCCTTTTCTAACCATCAGGCTTCACTGTTGCTTTGTGAATTTTGGTTCAGGTCAACCTTGCATTCACTACCAATAATTTTGGGGAGACTGGTGTTTGCCTGCTGCAATAGCAGACTGACCCATGCTCCTTTCTCGCCCTAGAGGTCATGCACGGCTGGGAACTGAGGTAAAAGGTGCTAATTTTAGCCATGGGCTTTGTCCTAAGTATGGAGTCCTCTGCCTCCGGAAGCAATTCCAAGTGGCCTTGCAACTGTGACTCTGTTCTAGATTGCACTGTGGCCTCAGTTTCCCCTCCTAGCATCATGTCACACTGTCTCAGAAAGTTTCACTCTCCCTTTATTCTCCATATTCTCATTTCCCCATTTCCTCGCCATCCTACTCAACTTCCTCCAATCCCTCTGCTGCTATCACAAAGATGCTTCTGTCGCTCCGATGCCTCTCTGTGGAAGCAGAGCCCGTGGGAGCTGACATAAGCTAACCCTGGTATTCTCCTCTCCTTCCTTCAGTTCCACCCACATTCCCTATAGTAACTTGACTTTCCAAGTGGCTCTTGTATCTGTTTTCTGATCTGGCTGTGGGGCTCTGGCACTAACCCTTGGTCCAAGTGAAGGACAGGTGTCAGGGCATCCTGAGTAGGCATCTGTCTGCTCTTCCTTCTCCCCTCCCCTTTCCTTTGCACTGCCTGGAGGAAGGCCATTTTAGAAAACACCAACTCGATGACTTCTAAGGGAGTACAGAATCCTCTGTGGCTCCACTGCTGGGGTGGGCAGGCATCAGATAAGATCCAGCTGTTCTAAGGAACATCTGGAGTGTTTGAAGCCCTATGTGTCTGCCCACATTCTATTTCCATCACATCTACTCACCTCCGACCATCAGCTCTAGCAGCTCAGCTCGTTAGCTGGTGAATTCCTCCAGGCGGTCTGGATCCGCACATGTTGAAGGGTTACGCTGCCCCAGAGCAGCAGGTGCTCACCTGTCTGCCTTCCCCGATAAACTAGAATCCTCAGACAGGTGTCCCATTCACCAGTCTCTGTCTTCTGTGAACTGACTCAGGACTAGTGAACTCGGGAAGTGAACCTGTAGCACAGATGCTCACAGAAGGTTTGGAGAAGTGAGCAATGTTGGAGCTTAAATTTGTCAGTATCCACCACTTTCTGGAGATGAGAGTGTTGATGATTCTGCCTGCTGTGAGCGATGTCAGAGCTCTCGTGGGGTTGGTAACGATTGGCTCTGCCTGCTCCGATCCATGTCTGACCTGGCTCTAGGCACTCTTCTGTGGCCAGGTACACAGCCTCCTCCCAGCAAAGACCTTTAGAGATCAGTAATCATAGGACCTGTGGTTTTCAGATGGGCTGGCTAAGGTCCAAGGGGAGAAAATGGCTTGCGATTTTTTTTCCCAGACAGAGGGGAAGATGTAGGCACACCTAAAGCCCAGATCTTCGGTATCTTAAAATGATCAAAGGTAAGTTTTAGGTGTGATAGTAAGGGTCTAGGGAAGATTCTAGAGGGTAAGTGACTGTCACGGTTTGCCCGCGTATTGCTAATAAATTTATAACCAAATGGCTTAATAAGGAACAAGGGGTTAACTTTGGTTTATGATTGTCTGGTTACAGCTCTTAGTCCAGCTTGGCAGGAGAGCTCACACCAACACTGTGAACTGAGGTTGCATGTGCTCGACAACATGGGCTTCCACTCACCAAGGTTGACCTGGGCCCAGCTGCTGCTGAGTGTCAAATCTGCCAGCAGCAGCGATCAACACCAAGAGCCAAGGAAACTGGCCACACCATATCCACAGGCCTTCCGAGAGAGGGGCAAACCCCACTTGTCAGGGACAGACAGCATGTTTGTCCAAGTATGCCAAAGAATGCCAACTCACTGAGTCAGGTGAAAAAGTATGGCAGTGGCTCATGATTATGGAATTTACTTGGTCTTATCAGCTCAGTTCAGAGTCGAACATCTCAGCAGTCCCAGTCTGATGCTGAAGAATGCCAGACGCACTAAGCCAGCTGCCCCATTTCACCCACCTGGCCAAGGGAATAATACCATCACTATGGGCTGAGCATTTCCCCCTCAATTAGAAAGTCTCCTGCAGGCTTGCTCGGGGTTTAACAGTTAATTCTTTACAAATGTGCCCAGAGCGCCGACTTTAATTGCCAAGTTGACACCTGTGACTACCACAGGAGCTAAGGAGAGTCTCTTGCCATGTGTGAGATGGACAGAAACCCAGTGCAAAAATGGAGAGGGAGTGAGCTTGCGTGTGAGTCAGCGGGTAGAGTGAGGAGAGATGCAGTGAAGGTCCCAAGCTGTGCCCGAAGGACTTCTGAGCATTTCAGGATGACTGAAAATGACAGTTTATCTGAGGGCTGGGCTGATACTAGAGTAAAGACACATGATGTGATTCACATTTACTAGCCTGCTTGAGGTGGGGGGCACAATTAACTCCCAGTTCGTCCTCTAGGCACACACCCAAAAGAAATGATAGGTTCCCCTAAAAGACCTGCACTTCCCAAAGACCTGTACACAAGTGCTCACAGCTGTATTATTCGTAATAACCCCGTGGCAGAAACAATTCAACTGCCCATCAGCTGGTAAATGGATAAATAAAAGAGCACCGATGCAATGGGCATTAGCTCTGAAAGAGCACGCGGTGCTGACACATGTTACAACATGAGGGACCATGGAAGTGTTAGAAGCCAGCCACCAAATGCCACCTACGGTAAGATAGTATTTATACGAAATGTTCAAATCTACAGAGATATAGTTTAATGGTTGGTTTGGATTTTGGGAGAGGATGGAATTGCTAATGTTTACAGGTTTCTTTTGGGGATAATGGACATGTTTTGAGAATAGATGGTAATGATGGTTGCACAACTCTGAGCACACTAAAAGATTGTGGCCTGTGCAGCAGGTATGATTGAGTTCTCGAGTGCATGACTGCACAACTCAGGAACTTATTAAAGCCATTCACTTGTTTTATTATTTGTTATATTTATATTTATTATTTATTAAAACTCCCTAAATGGGTGAGTTTTATAGTACAAATTTTATTGTTTAAAGAAAAATCACCTTGCTTGCTGGTGGGGTAAGCATGGGGGCCAACAGTGTGAGTTACAGGATCAAATGCCCAGTGCACAGGTGTCTATTTGTGGATGTCTTGCAATTTTTGACCCCTGGTCAGGCATGACTTTCTTTTGTAACCTAGACCTTCACAGCAGTACAGACATTTGGGGCAGGACCATTCTTTCCACGGGACTGTCAGGGACTGTGTGGATTTTGGCAGCATTATTGGCCTCTATCTATGAGATGCCAGCATACCTCTCCCCTTGCTGTGATAACCAAAATATCTCCAAACCCTGAAAGAGCCCTCTGGAGTACCAAATGGTCCATAGCCAAGCTACCATGATGGCCTCTCTCGCTCACCTGATGAATTCCTATTAGGCCTTCCAGAACCATTCCCAGGGTCTCCTTTGCAATGCCAGAAGTTTTTCAGTTTCTCAAGCACCCAGGACACTCTTTAAACCTCACTCTCTATCACCCCTACTGTTTGTGCTTTCTTGGGAGAGATTGCACTTGTGTTGGGTCCCCAACATCCTGCATGAAGCCTAGCACTTCGCAGTCATGAAGAAGGCATTTCCTTGCCTGGGGAAGCCAGACATGTTACTTCTCACAGGGCTGTAGCATGGTGGCTTAGGTGCTGGAGAGCACTTATAGGAACACATGTCTTATGCTGCTGGCATTAGCAATTTAGTATTCCTACTTTCTTGTAGGTGTCTCCAGATCTACACACAGGTGTGCCCACCACTGGCAAGCATGCAGGCTCCAGCTTTGCCTTAGGGGTTAATTGGGAATGTGAAGGTGGGCAGATTCCCTTCTCTCAGCCTCAGGGACACCTGAGAAAGATACGTACCTGTAAGCACAGGTACCCGCACAGGAAACACGCATGCCAATTTCAGACCTGTGGACCCATTGGGAGCAGGGAGCTTTCACACGTGTTTGAGCAGAGAACAAAATTCTCAGATCTGTATTAACTGAACTGATAGTGAGATAACGGATGCATCAGAATTACAAAGATAAGACAGAAGACAAGATGATGGCATTATAGTCAACCTGCTGGACTCTGCTTGGGAAGACATTCTCTGGAGAGTCTTGGAGGCTATTCACGAAACTACTTGGTGCCTTTACTCATACGTTCCCTCCTTCCTTGTACAAGACCATACCACACTGGCCAGGCAAGTCTATGTCTGTTGATTATTAAACTGTATGCTTATTGCATCCAATATAGAATGCTCAGGGAACAAATCTCTCTCAATCCTACCTCCCACAGTAAACTTGTTAATATCCCGTTGTCTATTTCCTTACTATTTTTTTGCCTAAACTTATATAACAGATCTGGGAACATAAAATCTGCACACAACACAAAGCATGTTTCTCTCCATTCAGAACTCTCCAAACATGGCTGCCCCTGTGGTGTTTGATGGCTATCTTGGGTATGGAGAATCCTTGCTCGCATTTCCATTGTTTCATGAAGATGTACTATGGTGTGTGTGTGTGTGTGTGTGTGTGTGTGTGTGTGTGTGTACCAGAGGGCATTGGATTGCTTTACTTCTTTATTGCTTTGCTCTGGCGTTTCCAGGACTAGAATTATAGACCATCACCACATCTGCTTGACCTTTTTTTACATGAAATCTGGGGATTCAGACTCAGGTCCCTTTCCTTGAGAGGCAAAGGTTTTCTCTCCAGCCCTAAATGTGTTTGTGATAGTTAATCCTGGGTGTCAACTTGACATACCCGGCATTAACTAAGGATCAGCTGAGACCACACCTGGAAGGATCAACTGACTACCTGAAGGGATTATACCCGCCCTAGATCCCATGGGAACCTCCATGGATCTCATAGGAACGTCCCAGCAATGGACCATATAAAAAAGACCACAGAATATAGGAAGAGGAGAGACATTCCAGGAATGTTCAGGCCATGTAAAGGTCTGCTGTGACTTAGCCTGCCTGCCAGCCTCAGCCAACCAGCCATGCCATCTCTGCTGTGAAAGACTATATCTATTTCCCCTCTAGAACTGTAAGTTGAATAAATCTCCTTTCTCCCATAAGTTTTTGACTCTGGGTGCTCTCATAGCAATAGTAAAGAGTAGCCATTACAGTGTTTTTCATTTAAAACATTTTTGAGCTTGGGGAGATGATTCAGTGGGCAAAATGCTTGCCGTACAAATGTGAGGAACTGAGTTCAAATCACAGAACCAAGGAAGAGCCAGGGGTGGTAGTATCTGTAGTAACCCCAGACAGATAGAAGGCAGAGACAGGAAAGTCTCTGGGGTCTTGCTGGCCAAGTAGCCAGGAGTACACAGAGGAAAACAGGAGACCCTGCCCCAAAAGGTGAGAAGCCAGCAGTGACACTTGAGCACTTCCTTATTCATGTTGAACTAGGTAAAGGGGTGAGAGGAGAAACCCATTTGGGGGCAAGAAACCTCTCTGTCTGGCCTTACTGAGACATCCTTTCCCTCCACCATAAAGGACTTTCCCCCCCCCAAGAATGAGCTTAATCCTCAAGATTGGAACTTAATCCTGTTTTTACTTCTTTGGAGCATAGCTGCGTTTTTCCCCCTGTGGACACGGCAGCTGGGATGCGTCCAGGTCCTCTGAAGACCCTGTTTGCTACAGCAGTGCTTGGCAGATTGAATCTGTCACCATCTCATCTGTCTCATCCCTCAGATTCTGATGCAACCTTTATCTCACTGTCAGTTTGATCTGACAGATATGAGTCGGTTTGAGTAGTCATTAGCCCAGGGGAGAGGAAATGGGCCTGCCAGGGGACTCGATCTAGGCTGGTACCAAAGGAGAAGAGGTTGACCCGACAGAGGAAAGAAAGAGGTTGCCATGTGGGATCTGCATGACATTGACCTTCCTTCTTTTCTGACTCTTATTAGAGAAGTCACGTGGCACAAGTACCCAAAACTTGCTCCTGGCCAATGGACTTGGCTCCTGTAAGTGTGAAGCAATTCTTCCTATTGTATTTGTAGGAAGGAGACGTGGTTCATAGAGGGTACATGCCAGGGGCCAGGTCTTGTACTGTGCATTTTACAGTCACGTCTTACCATGGCCAGCATGGTACCAGCAGCAGGACCCTCCAGTCAGACCTTCTGAGGACAAGAGCACAGCAGGGACCACTAGAGATCACTATCCTGAGGTGATCCTCAGTATTCACATGTGTAATTGGAGTCAGTAGGCACAG
>JALPQD010000210.1:3722502-3768196 GCA_023101885.1 Typhlomys cinereus
AAAATACTGAGTGACGCAGTATGGTGATAACACTTAGTGATGTGGTGTGTGGAAGAAGCCGGTGAACTGGCTCTTATCACTTGTTGTCTGCGATGATTCTGGATGTGTGGCAGGTCACCTGAGGTCATGGTTAGGATGTGTGCGCGCGCACGTGTGTGTGTGTGTGTGTGGTGGGGGGAGTTTACTAGTAGCCATGTGTTGCAAGTCTGAAGGGAAATGATGTGAGAGAGCGGGGCATAGCCAGTTCCAGCTTCTTCAATGTTATGAGAGTCCAGATCTATGTTCCCAGCATCTCAAAAATCTAAGTGCTACCGTTCTGACTCACAAGACAGGAGGAGCATCATTTCTGGAATATTTGCCATTTTCTGTGAATTGTAGAGGGTTTTTTGTATACATCGTCTCAAATAATTCTCCCCTCAGCCCTGTTATCTAAGGTATTCTGATTTCTTCCAAGTTACAGATGAGGAAACTGAGGCTTAGAAAGCTGGCAACTTCCACTTCCCACTGCTATGGTAGGGGACTCACAGGACTGCAGCCTTGTTTGTAGTCCCTTTGCTGCTCCAGTTCACTCTCTTGGCCAGGTGAACTGTGCTGTGAGACTGGTTCAGACTAGAGGGGAGAGGGAGATGGGAGGTGATTTCTACCGCAGGTTTCATGGGATGGGTGGGAGAGGTGATCCCAGCAGAGTCAATGCAGAAAAGATGCAAATTTGAAAGAGGCTTGTCCCCCAAGAGTTGGTGTTTTGGAAGGTTTATTCCCACTGTGGTGGTGTGAGAGGTGGTGGAGCTGCAAGGGGCGAGGCCTAGTGGAAGTCTTAGGTCAGTTGGGAGCATGCCCCATGTAGAGATTGTAGAACCTCATTTGTAGAGATTGTGGCTTCCTATTTGGCATGTACTCCTGCCCAGTCTATCTTGAGACCCTTTCCAGAGCCAAGCACATGCAGAACAGTGAGCTAAGTGTCTTCTTTTTTAACAGTCCATGGCAGAGCACGAGTGTAAACATGCCTGAGGCCCTGGGTTCCATCCAGGTTATGTGTCATGTTCATGTGTGCTGCGCAGGAATAAAGGGAGAGAAGGAAGGAAGGAAAGAAGGAAAGAAGAGACTAGGGAGGAAGAGAACAAGGGAGTAAGGAAAGTGGGGAATAGTCTGGGAGGCTGGAGTGGGGGGGACAGAAAAACAGGGTCAGTGGAATCACTGAGTGGGGACTGAAGAGATGGTTTGGAATAGTACCACGTTGGTGCTTGGCCATTATACTAAGGAGCCTGGCTGCACCCTGGTGGCAAGACACAGTAATTGGTGAGGGGCAGACAGTGGGAGAAGGCAGAGGCTGAGGACTTGGGTCTCAAACCTACACAATCGACAAGTCCAGGGCCCTGCACCAGTGGGCCTGAAATCTGGTCTTTTAGTTCAGAGGAAGAGGAAAGTAGCTTGTAAAACACCCAAGAAGTGAAGAAGGCAAAGCGCTTGCTGAGTGATCACTGCGTACCAGGTAGGACCTGGACTGTCTTGGTTGACCTTGCAAGAGCTACAGGAGGCAGGAGGTGCCTGCCCTACCTTACAGACGGGTGTGGCAGGTCCTGATTCAAAACAGGAACTAGCTGAGGGTGAGAACTGGCCACAGGGCTGAACACTGTGTTTTGGAAGGATGTACCTACCTAATCAGCTAAAATCGGAGATGAGATAAAGATTGATCCACGCAAGAAGGATTTGGATTTGAACCACAGCATCAGATGCTGGGTCCTCACCCTGTTGGCGCACCTGCCTCATACCAATTCAACTGCCCTTCAAAAGTACAATGACACAATTTTCCTGGCAAGGAGATCCCGCACTCCATTGTACACCTGATACCCAGATTAAATTAGCATCTTGGTTTGACAGTCAAGGTCAAGGTTGAAGGTCAGAGCACATGCCCTTCCTCTGAGTTTCACATGTTTGTAGTGGAACTTTCATTTTATTGAAAACTTTTAAAATATGTATTTTATTTAAGAGAGAGAGAGAGAGAGAGAGAGAATGCAAATGCCACACCGCAAGGGTGGTTAGAAGACAACTTTCAGAAGTCAGTTGTCTCCTTCCACCATGTGAGCTTGAATTCAGGTTTGCAAGTTTTGTGTGCTCCAGCCTATAATGGCAACGTACCTGCATAATGTGTGCTCTGAGAAAACAGGGAGGCAGAAAGTCAGAGGAAGATAGGGAGGCTTACGCCTCTCATCATGGTTCAAGGCTGCCACATGTCACCCCAGCTGCGAGTAGGGCTTACGGAGTAACTATTTCACCTTTTAACCCCTGTGGTGGAACATAGGCCATGAAGAAAGGGCTAGGAATGAAGGGTTTGACCGCTGAGCAGCATCTGCCACTGGGATAAGCTATCTTAATAAATTCTTTGATTTCTTAAGTTATACTATTACTTCTATTTATTCTTAAATGGAAACACTTATTTTTTTCTGATTCTAAAGAAACAAAGCTTATAAAAATATAAATCAAATGTGCTCAAACTGAATTTCCTGAAAATTTTCCCCTTCAAAAATAATCTTATGTATAGTTCATGTATCATTCTTAAATTTGATCTACACATAACATGTTTCAGTCACTTGTCTATAAAACTTGAGCCATATCGCATATTCTGTTCTGTGATGTACCTAGTGGGAGGCCAGCACAGGCAATTTCTGATACTTTAGTATCGGATAGATAGGTATAAGTTTGCCTTATTATTTATATTTTTGAGTATATGTGTGCATGGTGTACATAGGTGTATGTGGAGGCCTGAAGTTGATATCAAGAATCTTCCTTGATTGCTCTCCACTTTATTTATTGAGGCAGGGTCTCTCAGTTAAACCACAGCTCACCAGTTGGCAAGATTAGCCAGCCATTCTGTCTCAGGGATCTCTCAATCCCGCCTGTCTGTCTGCTGTACTCAATGTGTCCACCCAGTGTCTCCATGGGGTCTGAAGATCTGAGCCATGTTTCTTCCAGCTGTGCAGCAAGCATCGTCCTCAGAGTTGTCTCCCCAGCTCCACCTTTGCCTCTTGACTGGAATGGTTTCTGGGCTAACTAACTATTGCTGTGTAACAAAACCACCACACACATAATGGTTTAAGCAGTGTACATTCATTATCTCATGATTTTTGTGGGTCAGAAATCTGCACACGGCTCAGTGGATTCTCCATTTCATTTCCCTCTTTAATCTGCAGTCAGGTGTCTGTCAGATTTGAGTTGTCTTCCGGAAGCCTGCCTGGTGACAGATCTTCTAAGCTAACTGGCATAGTTGTTGACAGAACTCAGTTCCTTTTGGAGTGTTGTACTGAGGACCCGAGTCCCCTGGTGGCTGCTGGTCAGAGGAATGTGCTTCAGACTTTTCCACATGGCCCTTCCCAGCATAGTCACTTGCTTCCCCAAAGGAAGTTATAATTGTTTATAATCTATACTAGTTATTCTTCTCTGTTGCTGTGAGATACCACTGAGGCACAAACAACTTGAAGGGAGAAAGGAAGATTTATTCACCTTACGGTTTCAGAGGGGAGATATAGTCCTTCAGAGAGGAAAAGGTGTGGTTGGCTGGCGGGAGCTGGAGGCCGCCTAAGTCACTGGACATTGTGAAGGCTGAGAGCTGCCACGAGCTCTAGAGCAGACTCACCCACCCAAGCAGGGTGGGGCTAACCAATCTATGACTGCCCTCCTCCAGCAAGGCTAAAGGTGCCACGACCTTCCCAAACTAAGGATTCAAACACCTGTGGGGGACAACTCACATTTCAGACCACGACATAATTTAATCACAAAGTGATATTCATTCAGTGTTGAGGCATCCTATTAGTTAAAAGCAAGTTCTAGTTTCCGCTCACATTCAAAAAGATGGTTCTACACAAAGGCCTAAAACCAGGGACTAGGGTCTCTGAGGACCATTGTCTGCAATGTCTACTTGTTTATTCCCTACGGATTAATATGTGCGTTGTTCAGAGTAAGAGTCTTCATAGTTTTCTTTCAGCTTGCAATATGAAAAAACAGTGCTGGAAAATGGCTGAGAAGTTGACTCTGCCTCACAAGCAAAAGGACCTGAGTTTAGATTTCCAGATCACATGTAAAAACAAAGGGCAGAAATGATGTCAGCCTCTGCTTTTGGTGTTGGAACAAAGAGTCTGAGAAACCCCAGGGAAAAGCAATAGAAGATAGAACCATCTAAGAGGATTTCTGGTGTCGCCCTTGAGCCTCTACTGGCACACACATTCAAGTACACTCTTCTATATGCATGCATACATGTGCGCGCGCACACACACACATGCACATGTACATGAACATACACACACAAGCACATGCAAAAAAATTCATTGTAAAAACATGATCAATGTAGTTGTATAACGACAGTTTAAAATTTGATGCGTATTCTCCTAGGTTTTTATTCCATTTGTGTCTGTTATGTGTCACTTTTTCTAGAAAGAAGTCACACAAATGTCTATTCACCCCAGATAGAGATTCTATGACAGACCAAAGTCCAATCACACCAAAATCTAACTTTGAGTTATGAGTTTATGGGGTTACTTGCAGGAGTAGGGGTGAGAGGTTCTTAC
This sequence comes from Typhlomys cinereus, assembly GCA_023101885.1. Taxonomy (NCBI): domain Eukaryota; kingdom Metazoa; phylum Chordata; class Mammalia; order Rodentia; family Platacanthomyidae; genus Typhlomys; species Typhlomys cinereus. The sequence continues at coordinate 3,727,062 of JALPQD010000210.1, forward strand.
AAGGACAGAGACAAGAAGAGGTTACAGCACCAGAAAATCTCCCCACTGCATGGGTGAGACTCACGGAAGCTAAACCCCTGAAACATGATTTGCTTCATAGTGAGTCTTCTGCAGGCTGCTGGTCTGCTTAGTTTCTTCACACTGCGGCTGGCCAGGGAGTCTCCTCCCTCAGCAGTTATTTAGAGCTTTCTTTACCTTAGAGAAAGCACCAACCCCCAATCTTGTTAGTTTTTAGGAACCTCCTGAGGCTAACAGTGGCGTATTTTCTGAGTCTTCCACCAGGATGAAATGCTTTAAATTGCTCCACAGCATCCTCCTTTCCTTAGACCAGAGGTAAAATCCAAGATGGCATAATATTATGATGGGGGAAGAAAAACTAACTACACTGTTGTGCCTTACAGCAGTGTTATAGCAATATGATTAAGATGTAGAAGATGAAGGTGATAGTGATGCTGATATGGCAGTGGCAAATGATTAGTAGCATTTAATAGCATTACTTAATGTTTTAATATTATGTATAATTGGGTTAAAAATGAGCTTTTGTTTATCATTATTTATCCTATGAGAATGGTCAGAAAAACCTCTTGCAATCCAAGTTATAATACTTTTTCCGTTTTATTTCCTCCATTATTTTTGTGATTACATTGAACTACCAATTCCATTTCAAATTAATTGTCTTTCAGAGCATTTGCTTGAGGCCTGGAGAAATGGTTCAGTGATTAAAGCCTTTGCTTTGCAAGCAAAAAGACCTGAGTCTGAATCCCTAGATGCCACATAAAAATGCCTGGCAGAAGTGGCAGCAGCCTGCACTTCTGGCTGTGGAAGGCAGAGCCGGGAAACCCCAGAACAAAGTAATAAGGAAGTAGAGCAATTCAGTATGATTCTCTATGTCGCCCTTGGGTCTCCGTAAGAACATGTACTCAAATGCCTTCTTGTATACACACACACACATACACACACCCCAAAAACATCTCCTCAGGTTAAGGTCATCTTTCCCCCACTGACTTAAAGGGCCTCGGTGTCCAGTTGTGTCTCCCTAGTCACCAGCAATGACATTGGAGTGGGCCACACTTAGATCTGGCCATTGCTTTGCTTCTTCCTGTTTGTGTGAGCATGAGAAGCTGGCTTCATGGTCCTAGGCCTGTGTTCCTGATTGGCAGATATCATCAGAGTCACCAGGTCAGTACTGGGAGACAATCCACTCAGCCCGCAGAACTACTCAGTACATACCTTCCAGCCGCTGTTTCCTGACCTGCCCACTTTGCAACTATACAGTTATTATTCCGTGTTCTTCCATCTCTGCCTCAAAAGCTTCCCCTTAGGTCCTGTTCTGTAGCATGTTTTAGACAAGAAGAGCTTATTGAACTTATAGGCAGAGTGAAAGAGTAATATGAGTTTTCTTGTTTCCTTTGTTGGATATTATCTTGGCTACCCAAATTAATTTTAATTAATGTATCAAGATCTTCTTTGAAACACTAATGGGATTTTTAATGGCATTGCAATAAGTTAATGGGGCAATGTGAGAAGAACTGGCCACAAAATTGTTTACCCAGTGCTTCTTTTTTCTGTAACTAGTATTTTTATTTATTTTTTTGCCTGTCTCATACATGTATATAATACATTCTGAGCATATCTGTCTCCTTTCCCACTTCCCCTAGACATCTCTTCTAACACATTCTCCTCCCAACCTTCATGTCCTCTTTTATTTGTTTATTTACTCCATATGTGTGTTTGCATGTGGGTGTGCATTTGTGTGCAGGTACAAGTATAAGAGTGTATTTGGGTGCGTGTGCCTGTGGAGGCCCAAGGATAATATTGGGAATCATTCTGGATTGTTCTTTCTCTTTATTGCTTTGTTTTGGAGTTTCTCAGGCTCTAAGGTTTCTCAGGGTCAGAATTACAGGTTGCCACCCTATCCACTCCTGCATTTTTACATGGGTTTGGGGATCTGAACTCAGGTTCTTTTGCTTGACAGGCAAAGGTTTTAACCAGGGAGCTCTCTCCCTATCTCTCAGTCCTAGTTTTTAAAACTGAACTATAATATAAAATACTATGTGAGTAATAGGATGTAGATAGCTGTTATGATTGAGCTTCCAGATCCATGTAATTAAGAACCCACGATAAAGTTCTGCTAGTCTCCTATGAGAATGAGTAAGCCCACAATGTGAGGGCATGGAGCCCGGCCTACGGGAGGCTGTCCACAGTTGAGCTCCTGGAATCCAGTTATCAGCTGACTCTGACTGGTCTTTGGCCAACTAGAAGAGGGTGGTCACGGCTTGGGCTGCAGAGGGTTAGACAACAGTGTGCCAGGTCAGAACACTGTAGTCATAGACTCTCCTCTTCTCCTCTCTGTTGCCTGCTGATGCATGTGTAGTGCTGCTAGTGACAGCTTAGTTCTTCTTTCATAGCCTTTGGGAAGTTGATCATGTCTGTGGATATGAGTCAAGTCTGTGAGTTCAGTCCAGGGCATTTTTGCTCTTTAGAGAGGTTTGTTTTTGTTTTTTTTGTGTGTGTTTTTGTTTTGTTTTTGTTTTTTTTTTGCCACACAAGGACTGAGTGCATAGGATTAGTATTTGGATATCTTTTGCTGGTGAGGAGCACTTGGCTTTGGAATCCAGGAGATCTGGTGTGAATTCATTTAATAGGGTGTGGCCTTCAGAATTGCCCTGTCTCCCCGAATGTCAGTCTCTCTCTGTAACAGAGAAGTAAGCATCTTCCCCACAGCATTACTGCCAAATTAATTATGTTGTAAGGAAAGCTTTTAAGGTGTGTCCTGGTACTATAGAATCATACTACAATGTGTTGTATTAGGATTACTTAGTGATGTTACTGCTGTAAATATTTTATAACTCTAAACAGTGTGCTATCATATTGGGGGAAGGTTATCATTACTGTATACAAAGGACATTGTGTATGTGTGTGTGTGTGTGTGTGTGTGTGTATGTGTGTACGTGTGTATATACACTCAAGAGGGCATTTGAGTGTATGTCCCTGTGGAAGCTCAATGTTTTTGTCCAAGGCTTGCTCACTTCCTTTCTTTTCTCCTTTTACAAGTGCATGCATGCAGCTGTGTGCATATGTGTGCATGCATGCGTGTGTGTGTGTGTGTGTGTGTGTGTGTGTATGTGTGTTTGTACACAATAGGGCACTTCTCCAAAACGCTTCCACAGAGTCCTGTGTGCCTATAAGGCTCAAGATTGACACTGGGAACCATCCTGGATTGTTCTTCTATCTTCATTGCCTTGCTGTATGGTTTCCTAGGTTCTGATTTCCTGGGCCAGAATTATAGGCTTCTATATGTGCCATATTTACATGGGATTTAAACTCAGGTCCTTCTGCTTGTGAGGCAAAGGGTTAATCCCTGAGCCATTGCCCCAGTCTTTGCTCATTTCCTTTCTGAACCAGGAAAGAACCTTTTGCCAACTCACTCCTCTCATGGTACATGCCCTTGATTACAACACTCGCCTTCGAACAAAGAGACCAACCTAGTGCTTCAGGTTCTTTTTATGGACATATTGAAGCTCCTGGACACCTCCCCCCACCAGTCCATCAATATGAATGGGCTTTCTACAAGGACACCCAGGCTGAAATATGATCAAAACATTTCCTTGCCTGCCTCTTTCTGAAACACAAGAACAGGACTGAGACCCTAGTGGTCACTGGGACTGGTAAATTCAAACCACTTAGTAGTTCCTTTCACTGTTCTGGGGTGTCTCCCAAGTCACAAGTGAATGCAGGAGTGCTGGCCTAGAGTAAAAATGCTCTAAATGGTCAAGAGGGAGTACACGAGTCCATAGACTTAATGTCATTAACAGTCATTAACACTCAAGACCAAGTATCACATCCTGTAAACAGATGCTCGCTGGGCTCAGCATGGCATTAGGCTTCCCACACTGGCAGTGCGGAACTGTTCACATAGCATTGCCACAGACACAAGAGTGGTACAGAAGCATGAGGAAGACTCCAGTGTCACTAGGAAGTAAAAAATCATCAGCAACGTTATCTCCCAAGGCATTGTCCTACATGACGCTAGAACTAGCATTAGACAACATTCATGTTTACTCTCAATCCTCCCAAAAACATCATATGGCAGTTTCCTGGGAGTTTAGTTCTCAAGGTGGTGAGAAGGTAGGACCTTTTAGAGGTGGTTTCTAGAGGAAGGAGATCAGGCCCTGGGGAGCCACCCTCAGAGGTCACTGATGCTGGCTTCCTGGAGTGAGGCCATCTCCTGAATATAGGGCAGGCGTGTGCTTGGTCTGTCTTCTGTATTGCTGTTCTCCTCTCTGCTTAACCATCATGTTACAAGGAAGCTAGAGAACAATGATCCAGGATGCCAGTGCACTGCTCCTGGAACTCACAACACTGAGTTAAACGAGCCTCTTTTCTTCACAATTACCCAGCTGCGGATATGTTCTCAAGCTACCTAAAGTTGACTAAGATAAACTTATTTCCAAATCAGGTTGCATTCCTAGGATCCATACGTCAGTATCTATAGGACAACACAATTCATAGAACTTAGATAAACCAGAGCTTGGGCATTTATTCCTATTCTTCATACCTGTGTTAAATATCTAATGTGTATCATGCTCCAGATGTTGGAAAGTAAATAAATGATTTCTGGGACCAAGAAACTCATGGCTCAGAGCCACAGACCCAGAGGAAGGTATGCAAGCAAGGGACAAAATCTGAGGCCTGGCTATTCTGGGGTGCTATTCTCCTTCCTATAGAAAAAGCCCCCAGTGGGTATCTTTGCTTCTACTTCCAAGTTCATTGGCTTAAAGTTTCCAAGTGCGTTGACATCCTGGCTCATTGTTCTCTAGTCTCCTTGTAACATGATGGTTAAGCAGAGAGGAGAATAGCAATACAGAAGACAGACCAAGCACATGCCACTCTATACTCAGGAGATGGCCTCACTCTACAAAGCCAGCATTAAGGCTGGTTCCTTTCTTCAGTGAACAGGATTTGATTCATCATGCACCAGGCTCAGCCTTAGACTTCTAGGCACTAAGCTCAACCTTAGCCCAGCTTTGTGTGATAAGAAGGGTCCTATTTTATGATCCAGTAAGAAAGGCAGAAAATAAACAAATAGTTATGGCAAAACATACAAATAATTCCAATAAAGTAATAAAGAATATGATGAGATATGCTGTCATAGTTCGAAATGTGAGTCGTCCTCCATAGGAACATATATTTGAATCCTTAGTTGATGATGTGGAGGATGATGTTTGGGAGGTAAAAACCTTGTTGGAGGAAGGCATATCACAGAGAATGGGCCTTGAGATCGATTATTCCCTACCCTACTTCTGCTCAGAGGCTACTCTTGGAGTTTGCAGCTAATCTCTCTGCCTCCATGATGTCTGCAATGATCTGAGTCTTCTCTAGCTTCTGCCACCTGAATCACCTTCTGGAACTATAAGCCAAATAATTCTCCATTTTTTCCCCCTTAAGTTGCTCGAGTCTGAGGGATGTCTCACAGCAACACAGAAAGTAACTAAGGAAATACCTGAAATACTGACAAGAAAAAGTATCTCAGATGTCATCCAAAAATGCATCTCCAGACTCCATTGATAATTCCATAGGAAGATGCTTGAGAAAGGCCATTGTTAAGACTGCTACACAAAAGCCAGAAAGAACTGCAAAGAGCAGGATGGTTTATGCCATGAGCTGCAACAGAGAAACCACAAGACCAGGCCAAAAATGGGGGCAAAAGTGGGAGGATTTCTTAGTGAACCTGTGTTTGTCTTGGTTCATTTTCTTGTGTGTGTGTGTGTGTGTGTGTGTGTGTGTGTGTGTGTGTGTGTGTGGACTAGAGGTTACTTGAGTGTGTGTGCCTGTGGAGGCCCAAGGATTCTATCGGGAATCATCCTGGATTGCTCTACTTCCTCATTGCTATGCTCTGGGGTTTCACAGGGTCCAGGGGTGGAATTGCAAGCCACTGCCATTTCTGTCTGGCCATTTATGTGGAATATGGGATCCGAACTCAGGGCCTTTTGCTTGTGAGGCAAAAGCATTAACCCTTGAGCCATCTCTCCCAGCCCAACTTGGTTCCTTCTAAGGTTTGACTAAGGAAAACAGGTTCTGCAGTGAGTATTATCAAAGAGTCAGGGAAATTGAGCACATGGGTATCTTGATGCATGTTCTCAAAGAAACAAATAATTATAGCATCAACAACAAAAGCCACACCCAAAGCCCCAGCAATAGCATTCATATCACTCTAAGGAGGGTGTACTCAGTAATTTATGTGGTCGCAGATGGTTTTGTCTCAGCTTCTCTTGGAACACAGATGCAGCATGGCCCACACTGTCTGGACTCAGTTTGTAGTCTGTGTGCATGGAGCAGTGTTTATACTCTGATGGGAACATCATGGTCTGCATCCCAACTGAACTGGCATCTGCTGTCACACTGATAAAGGGAAAGGCTTTTGGCAGTAGCTTAGTATTAGGGCTTGCCTTGCATACAAAGGTTGCCAGTTCAAACCCCACAGCTGCCAGTGGAACAAAGAAAACAAACAATTACCTTCTCCATAGTAGAGGGAAAAGTTATTTCAAAATTTGGGAAAAGCGTACACTTGCTATGATATCTACCTATAATGTGTGTACATGTGCAATGTGTGTATAATAGGAACTAAATGATTTGTTAGTACTGAGCCATCTCTCCAGCCCTGTGGTATTTTTTGAGATCTGAAAATTTCCCACAAAGCAAAGTATTTCTGATGTTTACTGGAAAAAAATGGGACTATTTATCAGCCCCGGCTTGAATTTTTTTTCCTAATACTAGGAACTTTTCTCTAGAATGGAGGTCTTAGCAGCTCCCAATCCATGCCCTCTAGTGATTAAACCTGGAAAAATCTCCTTGGGCTGGAACTAGACGTTCCAGGAAGGATATGGCAGCAAGGCAAAAGGAGATCAATTTCTTGTGCCTACAAGCTTCTGTGGACCAACCCTTTGCTTTGGGAGAATGCTTGAGAAAAAAAGAAATGGGTACAGGGATGTGCCTACCATGGCTTGAGTGTAAGTTCTGCCTAGCATGGTTTGAGTGTGAGTTCTGCCTAGCATGGTTTGAGTGTGAGTTCTGCCTAGCATGGTTTGAGTGTGAGTTCTGCCTAGCATGGTTTGAGTGTGAGTGATCTAACCACCCTCCTTCTTCTGTCCCTAGCCCTGCCTTCTGCTATGTGATTCCCACAATAATAGACCATCTCCCCTCTGAAACTGTAAGCCAAATACATCTCTTTCTCCCTTAAGTTGTGTATGAGTGTTGCTCACAGCAGAAGAAGAGTGACTGTAATATGCCAGATCCAATGGCGTGTGCCGAGTGTAGAAGATGAGTTCCCAACAGTGCTATTCCTGTTGGCAGGGAAAATCCACCCAGCCAGGGTGCCTTTTTACTGAAGCAGCTAGATAGCCGCAGGGCTGTGCAAGATCAGTGTTCAACAGTGCCACCTTGTGACCACAACTGAAGCCGGTGCACCTGTTGTCTTGAAGGTGAATGTGGAAGCACTTCCCTTTGGACTAAGGAAGACTGGGATTCTTGAGCAGCTCAGGAAGTATAAATTGCTATTCACGAGTCCCGTGGGAAATTAGATATGAGATGTTCTAAAGTCAGCAAGAAGAATCGGTCATTATGATGGAAGAGTGTGGCCAGGTGGGTAGGAACACCTCCCTCGGAGGGACACCATAAAGCCACCAAGCAGATAGCCAAGCTTCAGGACTCTCCTCCATCCCCCTTTACCCTGGCAAATGGATGACCTTCTAGCCTTATGATGACCAGTGGCTGGTCTGGCTGGTATTTCGGTCTGGGCATGGCAAAGAGTGCCAGCAACCACAGCTAATTGAAGACTGAGTTAGGAAGCCAACTTAAGCTCAGGAGAGAGGGGCCAGCCTGGGCAACACTGACAGCTCCTCCCTCAAAAGCAGACAGACAATCGAGTGGCCAGAACACCTTCCTTTCTCCTGGCAACACCCTCCCGTGTCCCGCTGCACAGTAGGCTCTTGTGGTCTCCACAGCTCTCCCGGAGTGACTGTGATTCAAGCTAGAAAGTGAGAACACAGGAGCCAGAAGGCCGGGGAGGGGGGGCAGACCCACAGGCCACCCAGGGATCAGTGGCAGCCCTCTGCCCGCCCCAGGGCCGCAGCAGGACCAGTGACAGCACGCAGAGCAAGCCCCTCACGCCAGCGCTCGCACAGAGGATGCTGCTGGGCCACTTGCCCAGTGCAGGAGGTGGTGGGTGAAGGTCACACTGCTTCCAGAAACCTGGAAGTGTCCAAGTAATGATCAGGGTGACTGCCAGGACCCCTGAGCTCCGTTGGCGATCTCTACAGGAACAGCTGGGAGACAGGCTGTTGAAAGAGATAGTGTGTTTGATTTTGGGTGTGACAGTTAGCTACAGTATCAACTTGACAATTAAGGGTGAGCCTTTAGGCTTTAAAAAAAAAAACACGTATTTAATTAAGGCAAGGCCTGAGCAAGCGTGTGGGAAATTATCTAATTACTATGGGAAGACCCAGCTCATAGTGGCGGGACCGTTGCCTGGGCAGGTGGAGAAGATGGAGGGAGTGGCAAGAGCTCTGGCATACAGGCACTGGCAAGAAAGAAAGTTACCTTCCTCTCTCAGCAATTCCTGTGGATTCAGTATGGCCAGTTCCCTCGGCTCCTGATGTAAGCGTAAGATAAAAGCCCAAACATACAATACCACAGACAACGGATGGAAAAAGTTTGTTATTACATGGTGGCCTGGACAAATTCTCAAAAGGAGCAAAAGCAGCTTCTGAGGGCGATATGGAATTTTATGGTCCTTGACTCGTGGGCAGGTAAAGGACAGAGGAGAATGAGTCATCAGCTCCTGTTCCCATGAAGCATTCAACAGAGGATCGTTCAAGTGTGGGCTTTGCAAGACCAGCTGGCCATTGTGACCAGGAAGCAGAGCTTCTGCTCTGAATATGGGGGTTGGAGAAAAGGGTTCTATTAGGCATGAAGTCTCCTGCCTTGCTGATGCTGTATAGCTGCGAAAAGCCCTTATCCCCTTAATTGTTTGGGGCCTTCATTCACTCAGCAACACAAAGAGCAACTAAATTAATTAGTTTTACAAGCATATTGAGTACTAATCCTCGCTTCCCTCCATCCCCTTCTCTCTTATAACCCCCCTTTTGCCTCTTCAACCCATTCCACTTTCTCCCATCCTCCTGCTTGGTCACTTCCATGGACCCCAGGGTTGCCTCTGGCTTGTCTATTCTTGTGGGGGTTCAGGCTTCTGTGGTACACTAAGTCGCCTCTCCTTGAAGCACCCCACTGATAGAGCATTCCCCTTCACTCATCCAGCTCTAGTCCCTAAGATTTCCACTGTACGTTCTTATCTCTCTTGAGCTCCTCAGTAGTCTATAGGGGCATGTTGATATGTCAGTCCTTGTGCAGAGCTGGTAAGGACCGGCCTCACTCAGTGAGTTCCTAGATGCAGCAGTCCTGCCTTGAATGGAATGTCTTGTCCAACGGTAGATCTTCCCATCTTTAGGCTCTTACAATCTCACTGCCCCTTCTTCTAAGAGGTTCCCAAAGCCTTAGGATGGGGAGAGATTAGGTCGGCCTGATTCTGAGCGAGCATTGCTGGGTCGCCAATATTCTGCATTATGGCGGCCATTGTTGATCGCTTCACTGCTCTTCCACTGGCGTAGGCTCCATCCTGTCAGGGTGTTGAGATCTTCTATCTTAGGCGTAGAAGACTTCTAGGCTGAGTGCTAAGTGCTCTTCAAATTTCCATCGGGTATTTTTATGAGCGACGGATGGAAGGATTCTGTATGAGAAGTTCATCCCATGCCTGGGAAGTGTTTTGTTCTCCCTGTACGTTCTGTGAAAGATTTGTAGGGTGGAATCTTGTCTTTTTCCTTGAAATTCTTCAGGCCTGGCCCTTAACCCTGTCAACACACTAATTTTGGAAGTACAGAAGGGTGAAAGGCAACGGGAGGAGAAAATGTTGATGAGTCTTTCTCTGGAACAGGGAGCATCACAGACAGTTGCAAAGCATCGGAAGGAACAAGAACCTGGAGGACGGGAGCTGTGAGGAGGAAGAGGAGGAGGAAGAGGAGGAAGAGGAGGAAGAGGAGGAAGAGGAGGAAGAGGAGGAGAAAGAGGAGGAAGAGGAGGAAGAGGAGGAGGAGCAGAAAGAGGAGGAGGAGGAGGAAGAGGAGGAGAAAGAGGAGGAAGAGGAGAAGAGAAAAAGGAGGAAGAGGATGAGAAAGAGGAAGAGGAAAAAGGAGGAGAAAGAGGAGGAGAAAGAGGAGGAAGAATAGGAGAAAGGAGGAGGAGGAAGAGGAGGAAGAGGAGGAGGAAGAGGAGGAAGAGAAGGAGGAGGAGGAAGAGGAGGAGAAAGAGGAGGAAGAAGAGGAGAAAGAGGAGGAGGAGGAAGAGGAGGAAGAGGAGGAGGAAGAGGAGGAGAAGGAGGAGGAGGAAGAGGAGGAGAAAGAGGAGGAAGAGGAGGGAGAGGAGAAAGAGGAGGAGGAGCAGTAGGCAGGGCTTTGTTCTAACTGCATGTCAAAGTCCAGCCAAGGAGAAGCTATTGTTCCTGGTAAGGCCAGACTACTTCTTAAGTTTGTGTTTGAATGTCTTGTCTGATCTCTCTGGGCCTCCACTTCCTTCTCTGTCAGATAGGGGCATTGACAGCTACCACACAGGATCATGGGAAGGTGGGAAATGAGTGGTCCAGGAGCCCAAGTGGTAGAATGCCACGTTTTGAATGTGAGTTGCCCTCACATGCTCATGTGTTTGAATCCTTAGCTGATGCTGATGTTCGCGGCGCCCTTTAGGAGGTGGAGCCTTCCCGGAGGAAGGCGGGTCACAGGGGGATGGGCCTTGGGACAGTAGCCCAGCCCTATTGGCAGCTTGTCTCTTGCCTTCTCAGCCTCCAAGGTGGTGGAGCCTGAGAAATCCCCCCCCCCCCAGCAAGCTGACTAGCCAGACTAAACCTCACAGGGCACTTTGGCTTGATTAGAGACCCAGGCTCAAAGCCATAAGGTGGAAGAGCAACCGAAGATGATTCCCTTATGATCCGTGGCCCCACATGAGAATAACCTGCGCCAGCCTTTCTGCACCTGCCACTTCCCATGCCTGTCCTGCCATAACGGACTGTATCTCCCCACTGGAACTGTAAGTCGAGTAAGTCTCCTTTTCTCTCCTTAAGTCGTATGTGAGTGCTATCTCACAGCAGCAGAAGAAAGTAGCTACAACTTTGCAGTGGCTGTCAATGCCACCATAAGATGGTGGAGATGGGTGGTCCAGGAAATTCCCAGGGCAGGGCCTTCGTGCCATCTGTCCTTGTCCTCTGCCAGCTGAGCCGCAGCCCCCTTACCATGTTGGCAGGCCTTCTATGCCGACCCACTTGTCTTCCTGACCGCCGCAGCAGGTTACAGCAGGTTGATTTCACACCTCCCAGACCCGCCTATACCATTCCTCCCTTCACCCAGGCTTCTTTCTCTGTGGATGTATGTCTGTCCATGCTCTCACTGGCATCCTGGCCTCGGCTTTGGGTCGCCCAGTGAGGCCGTTGGCTCTGTGAGCAGGAGAACCCATGTCTTTGTTCTCTGTGCGATTCAGGCTGGAGTGAGCTAACGCCAGGGTAGCGAAGTGACTTGTATGGTATGTGCTGCTCTGAGCTATGGTGTGGGGAACCCAGGGTATGCTGGGTAAGCGGGGAAGGTGGGGCTGGCAGCCTTGGGAAGGGAGTGGGAAATGGTCTGTGAAGCTCCCTCAACCAGCTCCAGTGGCACAGGAATTTCAGAAAGGAAGCAGGGCCCAGGGAACTCTCAGCCAGGCCGGATAGGACAGTCTGCCTGGGACATTGCTTCTGGCCTGAGCCCCTCACTGTTACCCTCATTCACTCTGCCCTGGCCTACCTTCCCTGCTAGCTTAATGTGTTGCATGCTTAATTCATAACTCAGGGGTGAGAAATATCAAGGGAAGATCCACTTTCTTTGATCTTCCTGATGTAAAGCCTCATCTCAGACTTAAGAGCTAAGAAATAATACATGTTTAAAGAGGTAACATAAGATTTGAGTCCTAAGTGGCTAGGAACTCGTTATGCAAAAATTGGGAAGAAGGAAAAATTGGGGAGAAGGAATAAAGCAAGTGCGAAGGCCTTGGGGGTATGAACTAATTTGAGAAGTTCAAGGTTTAGAAGGAACCTTATAGTAGGAATTCAATGAGTAAGGATAGCTGGGGGCAGCAATCTAGCCAGAGTAGTCCTATCTGCTCCGGGTTTGATTAGAGACCCTGTCTCAAAAAGAGTGAGGTGGAAAATCAATTGAAGATGATTCCTCATACACCTTGGGTGTCCACATTCACTGACATACACGTGCACATGCAACGCGAATGCCCCCCCTCACGAACAGGCATATGTACACGCACACATGCACATGAAAATGGAAAAAGAAAGAGAAAAAGTGTAATCTTGGGATGTATGGGAAAGGGTCCCCAAATGTTGGTGGACTCCCTGTGGAGATGGCAGGCTCTGCAGAACTGTTAGAAAGCCAGGGTAGAAGTGGACTCTACCAGGTCTGGAAACTTGGCCCCAGCTCCTCATGGACATGGGACGTCACCTTCCCTGACCTCACCGTCTCTGTCTCAAAGCAGAGTGCTCAACACTCACATCCAGAGTCATTGGAGTAATGGTGACAGCCCTGTCGCCTGCAGTGAAATCACTGCAAATCTACCACAGCAGGTGCCGTGTCTTGAGTGTGTGGGTATATGTGTGTGCGTCCGTATGTGTGTCTGCATATGTGCATGCATGTGCACGGTGTGTGTGTGTGTGTGTGTGTGTGTGTGTGTGTGTGTGTGTGCAGGAGAGGATACTTCAGTGCGTGTGCCTGTGGAGGCCCACGGGTAACATCAAAAACCATCATGAGACATCTCTTAAGCTCACAGACTTTCCTTCTTGGACACTTGCAACTGAGGGGGTTTGATCTCATCAATCAGGGAGGGCATAGAGACTGGCAGATAGATGGTAACCATCCTGCAAATGAGAGACTGAACCCTCCCCTGCGGTCTCCTACTCTTATTCCATCTACCTTTGAATCTACTCTTAGAGTAAGACTCTATTTTAATAGCCTTTTATCTCTGGCTAGGAGGTGACATCCATTACCAATCAGGATGGAGCCAAGGGCGGTGTAGGAACAGCAAAACTGGAAAAAAAAAAAAAACCATAATTCAGAACATCAGAGACCCTACATTAATCACCTGGAACCAGGCCAGTCTAATCTCTCCCTATCCTAAAGCTCAGGGAAATTTGCGGAAGAGGGGGTGGTAAGATTGTAAGAGCCTAAAGATGGGGAGGAGCAATGACATGCAAGATACTCCACACAAGTTAGGGCCGAAGTAACCATAATAGACTTTGCATGACCTGCACAATGACCAGCATAGCATTGACCCCCCAAAGTCTAGCATGAATTACAGGTACTAAGATCCTTAGAAGCAAGGGATTAACAGCCACAATAGTGTTCCTATACTAAAGGGTAACACAAGAAAGAGCTCTAGGCAATGGTACTGAGTCCTTACACCTCATCAGAGAGGAGGACCCAGAGGGAAGTTTGACATTCACACTAAAGGATGCTCCAGGGAGGCAGGGAGGGAGCACTGGGAGAATAGGAGCTAGTGGGAGAAGGAAGAGGAAAAGGGGGAGGGAGTGAGGGGATTCAGGGAGGGGTGGATGGAGGGAGGGGACGGGGGTACCTATTAAGTTTGTATGAGTGGAAAAAATAAATTAATTAAAAATATATATATCCTGGATTGCTCTACCTTCCTATTGCTTTTCTCTGGGGTTTCCAAAGCTCTGCCTTCTAGGGTTGAATTGCAGGTCACTGCCATGTCTACCCTGCATGTGGAATCTGGAGATCTGAACTCAGATTCTTTTTTGGCTATTGAGATAAAGGCTTTAACCATAGGCCCTCTCCCTAGCCCAACAGCAGCATCTTAAACGGTCCTAATGCTCTCTGTCATCCCCACTGTCCTAAATCCTCCTCCAGAAGCTTCCCATTTCCCCCACTTATACAGCCATCTGCGGTTGAGTCCACCTGTCGTCTGCTGCTGTTGACAGCTAGACAAGGCCTTCTTGTATTCTTGGTCCCACGGCCAGAGCTATAAGTCAGTCAACACGCCTCCCTGGCTGCTCAGTACTTCAGAGGTCGCAGGAAATGTGACTGGCCCTGGCCTGTAGTTCCTGACCCTCCAGATCCCCTTCCCTCCCCCACCCCCAGCTCTGGGTCCTGCGGCTGGGCCCAAACCCCACCCATGGGGCTGAGTCTCTCCTCTGTCTTCGCAGGTTGGCAGTTGCTCCCTAGTGTTTTGGCCCCACAGAAGGGTTGCTTCTGCTGACTGGTCCTGTGGAGTCCTCAGACAACAGCACAGATTTAGTTTGGAAGCCTACAGTTGCTCCTTTCCATTTTTCATCAACACATAAATATATGTATTTACAGAGTATGACGCAATAAATAGGTTCATGCGTGCATTATGCAATGATCAAATCAAGATGATTAGCTTTCTTTCATCCTGTGCATTTGCTATTTCTTCATTAGGAAAGTGCTCAGAAATTGTCTCCTAGCCATGCTGAACTGTGCACACTATTGCTAATTATAGAAGCTTACTTCAAAAACACTGACATGTCCTACTGTCTCCGTGCAGCTTCACATTGCCTACATGCATGTCTATAGTGCTTATAAGGCCAAGTTCTCCCTTGCCTAGGCTGTGAGCTCCCTGGGGACAAGGTGGAGAGATCAGTGGGTAGAATGACGGCATTCATTGGAGGCATCATGGCAGTGAGGTCGGGTAACTTTGCAGAGGGAGAAAGCTACAACTTAGTTGCTCCAACTTCTCAGGAGGCACAGTAGGTATTGACCTGGCAGCCGAGGCAATGGTGAAATTCCAGTACTGGCCGTAGCCATTTTGAAGAACTACTCCACCTTGGATGGCATGTGGCAATTCTCTAAATTGATCACAGGGGCTATTCAAATCTACTTCCAATTTATCTCCCCAAACCATGACTTCCTTACCCTAATGACTTTAAGATAAGATTACCTTTCTTGTATGGTATTCTTTTACTCCAAACCCCACACCTTAGCAATGTCTGGAGACAATAAAAGTGTTTTTTTTTTTTTTTCGGAGGGGGGGGATTCTGCATATCTTTCTCTCTCTGTTTTCCTCCCCCCACCAGATTTATTCCCTCTGTATAGTTCATGGTGGTTCTCTGCCTATCTCTTGACCTAACTAGTCGCTCATATGCTTTCACTTTAAGGCAAGTTCCTTTGACCCCGAGGCTTAGTTCTATATCGTGTAGTTCTAAGTGTTTCAGTATTGCTCCTTCACATAGACATCACACTGACCTCTCCCCCGTCAATCAGGTCAGAGTGGTCTTCACTTGTCAAGCCAGGGGCAGGAAGCAGCAGTCATTGCACAGACAGGCCTCAAGTCACCCAAAGGCTTCCAATACTGCCAGCCTGGGGACAAGCGTCCGAGGGACAAGTCCCAGCAGCTAGATGCATGCTCAGGCCCAGTTCATGTCCCTGGTCACTGCGCGCTGTGGGCCTGTCCCTCAGGCAAGTGGCTTTGCTTACAGCTGCTGGCCTTCTCCAAGTCCGCGTGACGGATGAGGAGAGAATGTTCTTCACTGGGCCGCTATGAGAAGGGCATGGAGCAAGTCTGTAGGCATCACTGAAGGAGATCCTGGGCCCAGCTGAGCTCAGAAGCCACAGCAACTTAGCCTCTCCTCCCAGCTGTGGGATGAGGAACCCACAGATAGATATATACCCCTTGATCCTCACAGTAACCTATGGGATGCATGCATCATACTCCTCGATTCTCACAGTAGTCTGTTGGATGGATGGCACCCTTTGATCCTCAGAGTAATCTGTTACAGGAAAAAAAAATGCAACATGGATAAGACAAATGCACTTGGAAATGTGGACTAGCGAGGTGTATGTACACTGATGCTGGAATTTAGGGAGTTCTCTCCAAAGGCCGAGCCCTGCGGCAATTAGTTTTTTTTCTTTTCTCGTTGAGATAAAAAGTAGACACTCACAGTTGCAGGGACGGTCCCTCGTGGTGGAAAAGTCATGGCAACAGAGCTTGCACGGCCAGTCACAAACCCACACTCGGGAAGCAGAGAAACATGAATATTCACAGCTGCTCGGTCCCCTTCTTCATGTACATAACCCCACATCTGATGTCAAGAAAGGATGCCAACCACTGTGGACATACTTCCCATTTCAATTAATACAATAAAGATAACCTCCCACAGGCAAGCCCAGAGGCTAACCAATTCCAGATGATTACAGATCCTGTCAGGTCAACAATACCCATCAATCAACCCACTCCTGGGCTCCAGCACCTCAGCCCACACCTTTGCCAGACTGTTCTTTGTCCCTAATGCCCTCCTTTCTTACTTCATGCATCAAATTCCAGTCCTTCGGTGGTCTTTCCCCATACTGTGTGCTTTGACCTGTTTTGTCCCTGCCTCTATTCTTCCAAGGCTTCAGGCACGTGCTTAGGAAACTTCTGTTACCCTGAACTGCCAGCTCTTTAGGAATCCCACATCTTGGGCTGGAGAGGTGACTCAGAGATTAAAGCCTTTGTCTTGAAAGCAAAAGAACTTGAATTCAGATCCCATATAAAAATAAAAAATAGGAAATGGCAGTAACCTACCCTTCCAGCCTGGAAGCAGAGCCTAGGAAACCTCAACACAGAGCAAGAAAGAAGTAAAACAATCCGGGTTGATTCCCGGTCACCCTTTGAGCTCTATAGGCACATACGCTCAAGTGCCATCTACTATTACTGCTACTATTTCTACTACTACTACTATTACTACTACCACCACACACACACACACAACACACACAATACACACACACACACACACACGCAAACAATGAAAAAAGAACCCACGTGTGACCCATGGGCTGCACCCCAGGCCTCAGATAGAACAGACCATCAACACTTGCAGATCCCATCTTTCAGATGAATCCGTGAAGTCTTCACTCACTGTGCACCTCAAGTCAGGGGTTCCTTGGAAAGCATGCTACTGCTGTTAGATAACGAAGGCAGTGGTGGGTCCCAGAGATTAGGCTATGAAGTCTGGCAGCCCTGGGTTTGAATCTTGGTCCTGGCACACACCAGATGTACCCCTTCCTTTCTGTGCCTCTATTTTTTTCCTTTTCTAAAGTGAGGTAAAAATAATAGAGTTCGTTTAACACAGGTTCATTTAAAGACTTAAATGAGCCCATTCTAAGTGCTCCATGAGCGTCTTTTGAGATTTCTGTGGCTGTTACCTTGGCTCCAGCTCCCATGCTTTGTTCCACTGACAGTCCTTTCATGTCCTGGCTCCATGCCCCAGCTCCAGGCAGTAAGACTGGCTGAGAATGGCAGCTGTCATTAAGATGGTTTTCAACTACGGATGCAAAGGCAAAGGTCCGTGGCATGTGCCGCCAACAACTCCTGTGTTTTTTGTTTGTGCCCTGGGCAGCAAGGCCCCGCAGTGGGGCCCGAGGTGTGGGGATGGCTATGGCACTCTCTGCTGTGTTTCTTTACTTAGCAGAGTAGAACTCAGCCGCATGGGATTCAGAGACAAGATTGTCAGGGCTGGGGGGAAGGGTTAGGGTTAAAGCCTTTGCCTCACAAGCAAAAAGATCTCAGTTCGGATCCTCAGATACCATGTAAAAATACCAGTGCATATGGCATAGATCTGTAGTTTTGGCCCTGGAAGGCGGAGACTGGGAAGCACCAGAGTAATGCAATAGGGAGGTAGAGTGATCCCGGATGGTTCCCAGTGTCACCCTTGGGCTTTCACAGGTGCTCGTACTTAAGTGCCTTTTGGCACACACACACACACACACACATAACACAGCACACACACACACAAACACACACACACAAATACACACACACAAACACACACACACAACACACACACAACACACACATACACACATACACACAAACACACACATGCACACACACAACACACACACACATACACACACCTACACACACACCTACACACACATACACACACAACACACACATACACAACACACACAACACAAAACACAACACACACAACACACACACACGTACACACACATACACACACACAACACACATGTACACAACAAACAACACACACATACACACACAACACACACATACACACACAAAACACACATACACACAACACACAGATACACACAGCACACACAACACACACACATACACACACACCACACACACCACACACATACACACACACATACACAACACACACATACACAAACACAACACACACAACACACACACATACACACAACACACACATACACACACAACACACACATACACACACAACACACACAACACACATACACACACAACACAACACACACAACACACACAAACACACAATACACAACACACAACACACACAACACACAACACACACACAACACACGCACACACGTACACACACATACACACAACACACAAACACACAACACACACAACACACGCACACACATGCACACATACACACACAACACACACACACACAACGCACACATACACACACAACACACACACATACACACAACACACATACACAAACACACAACACACACAGACACACAAAACACACAACACACGCAACACACAACACACGCACACATACACACACAACACATGCACACACCACACACACACACAACACACACAACACACACACAACACACAACACACACAAAACACACACACAATACACACACATACACACACAAAACACACACACATACACACACAACACACACACAACACACACACATACACACACAAAACACACACATACACACACCACACATACACACACAACACACACAACACACATACATAACACACACAACACATACACAACACACACACACACACACACACAACACACACATACACACACAACACACACAGCACACACACACACACAACACACACAACACACACAACACACACAACACACACAACACACACATACACACACAACACACACAACACACACATACACACACAACACACACAACACAGACAATGCACACACAACACACACAACACACACACCATACACAACACACACAACACACACATACACATACAACACACACACATACACACAACACACACAACACACACATACACACACAACACACACATACACAACACACACACAAAACATACACAACATACACAACACATATACACACACAATACACACAACACACACACAACACACACACCTACACACACCACACACATACACACACAACACACACACAGCACACACAACACACACAACACACACATACACACACCACACACACAACACACACACAACACACACCACATACATACACAACACATACATACACACAACACACACATACATACACACAAAACACATACACAACACACACATACACACTCAACAACACATACACACTCAACACACACATACCACACTCAACACACACACACACAACACACACAACACACACACAACACACACACAACACACATACACACTCAACACACACATACACACACACAACATACACACAACACACACACAACACACATACATACACACATACACACACAACACACACATACACACAATACATATACACACACAACACACACATACACACACATAACATACACACAACACACACACACAACACACACACATACACACACACTACACATACACACACAACACACACACAACACACACATACATACACACACAACACACACATACACACAACACACAACACACACACAACACACACACAACACACACATACACACAACACACACACAACACACATACACACAACACACACATACACACAACACACACATACACACAACACACACACACAACACACACATACAACACACACACATACACACACAGAAGAAAAGAATCTGGAAGGAGTTATTTCAAGGACAAGATGTCTCTCAAGTTGAAGCCAAGCTCAGAAGGTCTCTGAAGACAAGTACCCAAGACAGTTATGCTCCAATAAAAGTTGTTCTGGCTTTTGTGGGTATTCTTGGCACAGATCTTCAAACCCCTTTGAAATTTCTGAGTTCTGGGACTGTTTTTGTTGTGCTAATGAGGCGGCTCAAGACAGCTGGCTCCTGTAGGGCTTCCAAATGGAGGCCACTCCCAGAAAGACCACTAGGGAAGCGGAGGGAGGTTGGCACTATGGGTACCTTTACCTATAGGGAAGGGTAGGAGTTCAATCAGTCTGACCTCAAAAGTTCACTCCACACCTTCCTGAAAGACTCAGGAGGGTTAATACTGATGGTGGGAGTGAAAGACGCTCTCCTCAATACACCCACTAATATACGATTCATGTGCTCAGGTACGTGACATCAAGGCAACCCAGGTAAAACCCAGAGGGTCACACATTTGAAAAGACACGAGAGCAGGAGGGAGACTGGCAGGGAAGAAAAAGGGTTTTTATGGAATGTGAAGGGGGAATGGGATTGGAGATTAAGATGTGAAAATTTCATAAATTTACTGTATTCATGTATGAACTGTTAACAGAATTTTTAAAAAGAAAAATAGAATTTTAAGTTTGAAAATAGCAAGTTCAAAAAAATTAAGCTTTAATAAAACTTCTGGACTCCAGGGGCTGGAGAGATGACTCACAAGCAAAACGACCTGAGTTCAGATCTAAATCTCATAGAAAAACACTGGGCAGAAGCAGCAGCGGCCTGTACTTCTGGCTCTGCAAAGCAGTTCCTGGGAAACCCCAGAGCAAAGCAATAGGAGGTAGAGTAATCTGGGGTGATATCTGAAGTCACCCTTGGGCCTCCGTAGACACTCACATTCAAGTCCCTCTTACATATACACACACATGCACATGCACACACACACACACACACACACACATGCACACACACATCCCTACACCTCCCCATACACACAAAAACAAAAATAAAAAACTCTGGACTCTGACACTTGGCGAGGCTTCCTGACTGGTCATGTGCCAGGGGCAGGTGGTCTGGAGTCCATGTGTGCGGCTGCGAAGAGACGTCATAGCAGTTCTGCATCTCCCTCTGCAGACCTGCTTTAGGTCTCTTTATTTGGTCATCCCTAATCTGTAGCCTACATAGCACTGTCACTAAGGATGACATTTTAGTGAGCTCTGTGAGTGATTCTAAAGAATTGTTAAACCTGAGGGACCCATAAGTCCAGAACCAGCTGGTTAGAAGTCTGGGTAGTCCCCGAACCTGGTACCTGGCGGGAAGTGGAGGCAGTCTTGTGGGAATTAAGCTCTCAGGCTTTTGAAGAATGTTGTCAACTCCCAGACAACCAGCTGGAATCAGAGCATCAGGGCAAGCAGAGGCACCGAGTTAGCCCATCTGGAAGAAGAGATTGCACAGAAAGGTATGTGCATGGAGATCCGTGTTGGACATCTGTGTTCTCATGACAGAGGCCAGGAGACGCTCCTCTGGGCGGGGCTTTCTTCACCAGTGCTCAGATGAAAGGCCCTAGCCATGGGGTCACCCAGTCGTCCTCTGTGCCTCCCATGTTACTCTTCACTTACCATCACTATCATATCATACCATCAGCCATGGTCCTTCCACCCCCACCACCACCATCATCATCATCATCACAGTCTTCACCAAGTTCACCCTGTTGCAACAAAAACTACAAGACAGCAACTTACAAACAGTAGTACTGGAGTTTTGGAATCCAAGATCAGGAGACTGCGCTCAACGTCTGAGGGAACGAATTCTAAAATGGTCCCTTGCCGCTGCATCTTTCGGGAGCAAGACAGTGTCCTCACAACGAGAAGGGGCAGAAGGCAGGAAGAGGTGAACTTTAATCAAAGTCGTAAATCCCATCTATGAGGGTAGAGTCTTGGTGACTCAGTAACTCTGTCCAAAGACTGTATTTCCAAATACCATTGTACTGGAGATTGAGTTTCACCATGGATTTGTGAGGTGATAAGAGCATTCAGAACATAGAGATCACCTTTACTCTCACCTCCATCTACCTTCCTGTGCTCGTCACCACTGCCACAGCGTGTTATCGCCATAGTCATCTCCACTGCAGGGTGGGCGAAGCTAAGCACCAAGTGGTGAATGTTGGAGAGGGTCCACCAGGGCCTGAAGGCAACTGCATTTTCCCCAAAGTTCCTGTGCTAAGGCCTTAACTTCCAGTGAGATGGGGCCCTGTAGGGAAGAAATTAAGGCAATGAATGAAGCCATAATGGTGAGCCTGATCCTATAATTGGTATCTTTCAGAGAAACACCACCAGAGTGTCCTTTCTTTGTCTCTCTTTGTCTTTCTCTCTCCAAACACAAAGAAAGGTCAGGCGAATACCCAGTGAGGTGCAGGCTGCTCCAAGCCACCGTATCAGATCTGACTAGAAACTGACATGCAAACAGACCCCTGACTTCAGCCCTCCAGTCTCCAGAGGTAGGAGACAATACATATTTTTCTTTAAGCCTGATTGAAGAATTTGACTGTGGCAGCTGACCAGATGTGCACATAGGCAGACCAGAAAATGGAAAGTGGTGAGGGAGGAAGGTTCTTCCTCTGTCTGCCACACAGAGACTAATTTGTTTGGACCTTATGATAACTTTATGGACTCACAAAAAATATTTTAATTAAAAAAAAAACAAGCAAACAATTTTTTTTGTTTTGTTTTAGTAATGAAATTTCCAGATTCCAAGTCTATTGTGGTGGAAAGAACACAGGGAGGCAAGTAGTGCCATGAGCAAACTCCATGCTGTAGCCCTGGGTACCTGGCCCTAGCCTACTGCTGACCCAGGGCCCAGCAGGCCACAGCACACTGAACGGAGCCTCCGCCGTGTATTTCTGCCAATCCATATGGTGTACGAATGCTTTCATGCTAACAAGACAGAGCTGAGAAGTGTGACCCACTCTAACTGGCCCTTCGCAGAATAAATTGTCAGGCCTTTCTTCCTGTCTGTCGGTTAAGTGAATCTAAGTTCTGTGCAACTGGGTATTTCCCCATCATTTTTCAACATAACGAAACTGACTCTGAGTGAGGTTGGATGACTGGCCGCAGATGCCAGTATTTCCCTTGAAAAACCTTTGATTTCAGAGAAAATTGTGTCTTTCTATAACAGCTAGCACTGGCTAAGACATGCATTCAGCATGTTTCTTTCTTGAGACTGCTTGCTTTTCCTGATAAGTACAGACTGGATCTAAGTGCTTCAGCAAAACTTGGGCCTCAGTCTGCCTCACTTCAGCACCCAATGTTATGCACCTTAGTCACTGAGACAGTATCTCTCACTGCTACCCTGACCTCATCAGTCCAGTCTTATATCTGACTGTCAGTCAAATCTCAGTAAGTTACAGAAACTAGTCTTCAGGGGGAGCAGTGGCTCAGCTGGATTTGAGTCCAGGTCTGCTCAGAAAAAGTCATGAGGATGTGACAAGTTAAGGCCTAAACATGTGTGGCTAGATGCAAGAAACTGTTATAGTAATGGACCGTGGAACAACATTCAAATTGAAGTTGTTGCCTAAAACTTCAGCTAAGACCTGTTATACATAGCAGCATGTGTTGAGGACAATTAGGGGAAGTGGACTCGTCCAGTATCCAGTATGAGGGAAAGATGTTAAGGCAGCCTGCCAGACACTACTGCTCCTGTCTGGGAAGACAGGCAAGCCATGGCTCGAAAGACTGAGTGAGAGAGAAGGCCACTGATCCTAGCTGCGGACTCAACAGGACCAGATCTGAGCAACACATAGGGGTGGGCGTTCCTAGAATATGAGGTGGGAGCAGAGGCTGGTGGGGAGAATTGGGGCTGTCTAGGGTGAGGGCAAGAGCCACTTGGGTGGCAAAGACTAGGCCTAGCCAAGCAAGTTGGACAGACCCAGGGTGTAATGGTGGCCGCCATAACTTGTGTTAGGAGTTGCTTTAGCCTCTGGGAAGAACCCTTGTAGACTAGCAGCTTATCGCCAAGTAGAAAGCAGACTCACAGTGCTGGAGGAAGAATCCAGGGCTTGGGAATTCTCAAAATCCACCCTGCAAAGCAGACAGAGGTGCTACAAAGTCTAATACCAGTTCTGCAGCCATTGGGGTGTGATGTCCCTTGGTTTAAGTGTGGGCAGAACGTCGACTCAGTCACAATGTTGAGGAAACTGTCTAGAACCTTTTGGTCAAGGAAGTCCTCTGAGGCCTGTGGACTGGAGTCTGGGCAGCCCCAGGCCTCTCCTCTCCTTCCCTCCTTCCCCCTCCCCCTCCCCCTCCCCCTCCCCCTCCCCCTCCCCCCCCTCCCTCTTCGCAGAGATATCTTACAGCACAGAGCAATGGTTGCAGAACAGTCCAGACCCTTCAGGTGGCACAAGGGAACCCGTCCCTCAGCCCTGAGGTTGATCATAGTCAGGACTAACTAGGTGGCCGCACTGAGGCTTCAGGCAGTGGGCAGCTGGGCACACCTGGAGGACAGCAACCAGCCCCTCTCTGAGCTGTGACCTCCAGCCCTGCGTGCTCCTACCTGCTGCCCAAAGTGAAAACCATATTCAGTGTGCACATCCCACACCAGAACAGAAAATGCCCCTGGCAGAGGCTGTGGAATCCTCCCTCCTTTCAGTGAGAGCTAATGGAACCTTTGGTTCCTGTGGAAGAGTCTCGGCCTCCAGTTCTTCTGGCCTCTCTTAGGGCGCGCAGAGCCGAGCCTCTAGGACTGAGGTTCAAGTCCTGCTTTGATAATTTGGGGCTGCATGACAATAGGTGAGCCATTTCTCCTCTTTCAGAGTTAGTTTCTCAAACCTAAAATGGAAGTGCAGCCCTAGCTTCCCATGCCTGCCTCCTTCAGGGTCAAGTACTTGGACTATGTTTCACTCCTTTACTAGCCAGATCCACACATAGTCTAGAAGTTGCCTGGCAGCCTGGCCCTAATCATACAACCACTCTGACCCTCTTCTACCTAGTTGCTTAAAAGCTTTAAAATAAAACAACAGAAAAGCAAACCCACTGTGATAGTGAGGTACAAGTATCACCTTGACAATTGAAGGCTCAAGCTCTGAGCACATTTGTAAAGAATTAGTAGTTAAGCCCTGAACCAGCCTGTTGGAGATTGTCTAAGTAATGGGAAGGCCCAGCTCATGGTGGGTGGGCCTAGTCCCTGGGCAGGTGGATAAGATGGAGGGGCTAATTCAGGGAGTTGATACTCTTGGGCGTACTTGAGTAGAGATGCGTCTGCCAAGCGAGGCTTGTCCCTTTCTCAACAGTGCTGTGGATACGCTGTGGTCTTGGTCTCATGTGTTGGTGCAGCCGCTACTGCTAAAAGCTGGAACAAGAGCAAGCCAGAATTAAAGCCCTTTTTCTCATAAGCCATTTGTAAGGATTTTATCAGCAGCACACAAAGCAACTGTGACCCCACACTGTCTTCCTTCTTAAACTCAAAGCTACCTCCTGGTAACACCTTAGCCAAGTCAGCTGTCCCAGCTGCAGCCAGGCCTGAGTGCTACAGCTGTGGCCTCCAAGTGATGCCCAAAGGCCTCTGCCCTTCCCCCTCCCATTACCATCCAGAGCAGAGCCAAGCTTTGGATCTGTAGGCCTGGGGCACCCAGGTCCCGTTGGAGTGCAACCTGGACTCTGGGTGTGGGCGGGACTGTGATGGCTTTGGAGCCCCATTTTTGTCCTTGTTAAAGTGGAGATGCCAGCGCTCACCTCATGGAATTATGATGAGGATGACAGTAAATGAGATAATGATATGCAAAGTGGCAGCTGCACAGCCAGTGCTGGAACGGTGGCTATTTTTAACCTCCGTAAATGCATCTTCAGACTGTGCTCGGTTTCTGAAACTCATCCACCCAGACTTACCGCTGAATTTGGAGTGCAGCCTCGGATTCGTCATCTCGCTTCCTGTTCCCAACATCTTATCCTGAATACTCAGTTTCATGTGGCAGAAGAGGAAACTGAGGCTTAGAAGAGGAGAAGTGGTGGAGCAGAGCCCTGGCTCACTTCTCCGGTGCTTGCCTGGAGCTTGCTTTGCTCACTCTGTTACATGGCTGTTACAGCGTCCCGCACACTGGGAGCATTCTGGGAAGGATCCGGTTCAAGAAGACTCTGGGGTCCACACAGCTGGGGTGACAAACTGAGCATGGAAAGCCAGGGGATTGTGGAATGCCAAGGTTGGTTCACCCAGGAAGCAATGAAGGGCTTCTTGTGAGTGTTTAATGCTACTCAAAAAAATCCATTAGAACTCAAGTTACCGAGTGCGCGTGTGCGTGCGTGCGTGTGTGTGCGCGTGCGTGTGTGTGCGCGTGCATGCCTCTGAAGGCTCAAGGGTGATTTTGGGAATCATTCTGGACTTTTCCTCTTCCTTATCGCTTTGCTCTGGGGTTTTGCAGGCTTCGTCTTCCAGGGCCTGATTACAGGACACCACCATATCTGTCCTTTTTACATTGGCTCTGGAGATCTGAACTCAGGTCCTTTTACTTTTAGGCAAAAGCTTTAACCCCTGAGCCATCTTTCCAACCCTCAACTTACTTTCTTTATTGGTTCACATGCCTGGTTTTGAGTTTATCTCCCAAAGTTTGGAAGCCTGGTTCTCAGTCTAGTTATAAGAGGGGGGAGAAAGTGGGCAAGCCCAGGGAAGATCTTCAGGTAACACTCAGGGCTCTGGTCAGCTCTCCTGGAGAGTTGGTGGCTCTTGCTTCTTGTTTGGCATGTGACCCTCTTTTCTGCTGGGCTGCCCCTGTGCCTTGTCTACAGGGTCCCCAGCAGAGAGAGCCCTGACACGTGACTCCATGCCCCTGAATCTGCACAACTCTCTGTTACCTTTGTTAGAGTAACAGAAACCAGATGAATTCAACCTGCACTTCTGAATGTTGTTAATAAAATAATCCTCTTTTAAAAGTGCTGAGAAATTGTTGCATCGTTATTACTGAATTACATCAGGTTCAAATCAGCACATAAGAGTATCTTGGCAGTCAGCCTCTTTGCGCGCCCACTCGGCTCGTGAAGCTGACTGTTAGGATGCTGAACTGTTAGGGTGCTGTTAGGATGCAGAGGAACTAGTCCCCACCGCAAGCCGTCGTCATCCCTGAAGCATTGACAAGACTTTTTATTCCCATGGGCCTGATTTACAATTTGTTTTAATTCATTTTTGTTGTTGTTGTTGTTCTGATCCTATAAGGAGATATTTTTAGCCTTTCTTCCCCAATTAGGATGTCACCTCCCCTGTGAAATATTGATGCCTTGGCTGTAACATCACATCAGCCTTCCATAATCATTGCTTCCATGTTCGTAGATTCAACCAACTGCAAACTAAAAATAGAAAAGAAATTCTGTACTGAATTGGTTGCTTTTGTCATTATTCCTCAAAGATAGTGTAATGATTATTTATTTATTAGGAAATCTTATTTCTTTATTTGTGAGGAAAGAGAGAGAGAGAGAGAAAGCAAGAGAGAGAGAGAGAGAGAAAGAGAGAGAGCACACATGTATGTCATGGCACATGGGTAGTGACCCAATCCTAGGACAACTTTCAGACATTGGTTCTCTCCATCTACCATAGATTCCAGGGACCAAAATCAGTTTGCCAGATTTGTGAACTGCTTTACCTACTGAGCTATCTCACCAGCTAACAGCTATTTACATAGAATTTATACTGTGTTAAGTATGTCACTAGCAATATGGCAACAGGTGCATAGGTTATGGGTAAATGCTATGTCATTTTATATATGGTGTTAAGCATCTGTGGGTTTTGGTATCTTAGACTGAGGAGAGTTCTTGGAAGCAATCTCAAGTGGATACTGAGGGATAGCTATACAGTTCTTTATACACTGTGTCTTTTTGAGGACCACAGATTATTCATTATAGTAGCTAGACTATTTTCCATGTCTCAATTTTTGTATCCGGAGGAATGTAACATTTGGATCATGTGTTTTCCTAAATCCCATGAAAGTTCTCCCTGAAAAAAAAATGGATGGAAGGGAAGAAGGAAGAGAAAGAGGAGGAGGAAGAAGAAAAAAATGAAGAGGAAGAAGGGAAGAGAAGAACAAGGAGGAGGAGGAGGACAACTAGAGGAGGAGAGGAGGAAGAAGGGGAGGAAGAGGAGAAATGATGTACTCTGTCCCCAGACCTGCATCTGGGAGCGCGTGCCTGGACCACTCACCAGGCTCTGCTGCACACATCCAGCTGTGGATTGAGCAAGGTCGAAACATTGTTTTCACTGGTAGGTGCAGACCCTGATGGACCTGCCTAGATCCAGCAATTCATTAGGAATCTCTCTGCCTTTATTGTGTGTTTATTTATTTATTCACTGTGGTGGTGGGGACAGAACTCAGAGCATACATGTCTGTTTACCTCTTTCCTTCTCCCTCCCTCTCATTTCCCTTCTTTTCTGTTTTTCTTTTCTTTTTTTCCCTAGTGCTAGAAATTGAACCCAGACCTTCATGCTAGACAAACGTTCTGCTGCTGAGCTGCAGCCATGGGTTTCCCTTTACAATGAATGTTTTCTCTGCTACAGGAAAACACTTAGGCAAAAAAACTTCTAGATATAGTCATAGGAAAAGACTTTCTAGAAAGGACTCTGATAACACAGGAAATAATCCTAAGAATTGAAAAATAGGATTGCATTGAATTAAAAAACTGCTACACAGAAAAGGAAATTATTAGCAGAGACAGTATATAGAAGAAAGCAATAAAACACACAGGAATGAATGCTGGTAAAGATGTGGAGAAAGAGAAACCTTTATAAACTATGAAAGGGAATGTAAATTAGCTAAAACCACTAAAGAAATCAGTGTGAAGACAAAAAGCTAAAAATAGAACTCTTGAGTACGTACCCAAAGGATTCTAAGTTAGCACAACACAAAGATTCTTCCTTTTTTTTCCCCACTCATACAAACTTAATAGGTACCCTGGTCTCCTCCCTCCTTCCACCCTTCCCCGATCCCCTTGCTCCCTCCTCCTTTTTCCCCTTCCTTTCCCCCCTCTCTCCCTTTCTCCCAGTGGCCATCTCCCCATCCCTGGAGCATCCTTTAGTGTGAATGTCAAACTTCCCTCTGGATCCTCCTCTCTACTGAGGTGTAAAGGACTCGGTGGCATTGCCTAGAGCCCTTTCTTGTGTTCCCCTTTAGTATAGGAACACTATTGTGGCTGTTAATCCCTTGCCTCTAAGGATCCTAGTGCCTGTGATCCATGCTAGACTTTGGGGGGGGGATCAATGATATGTCGGTCATTGCATAGGTCATGCAAAGTCTTCCTTGTTTATTGCTGTACTCTTCATAAGAGCCAAGGCAAGGAGTCAGCCTAGACGTCCATCCAGCAGATGATGGTTTTAAAAAAATGTGCAACATGTACACACTGGAAGAATGAAATGACTTTTATAGGAACATAGGTGGAACTGGATAGTCAGAAAGATGTGTGTTACACATTTTATTTCACATCCAGAATTTAGGTTTCAGAGACAGAGGGTGTGAGTGCGTGTATGTATATATGTGTGTATATTTGCATGTGTGCGTGTTTGTATGTTGTTTCACGTGTGTGTGTATGTGTGTGTGTGTGTGTGTGTGTGTGTGTGCATATGTGGGACATGAAGATAGACGGGACTATGAGAGGAAGGAAGAGGTCTAAAGAGGGGAAACAAGAGAAGTTAATGAATATAAGTCATATGAAAACAGAGGGCAATTTGTGGACAGGAAGTAGACCAGCAAGAAGGAGAACAGGGTGAGGGGTGTGGTTGTTAGATGTATAGGTGTCAACTTGACAGGCTGAGTTGCAGGCTGAGTTTGGCCTTAGCTGTAAGAATTAGTAGTTGAGCTAAGTTCTGAGCAAACCTAAGGCAGATTGTTTAATTGATAGGAAGACCCAGCCCATAGCGGGTGGGACGAGTCCCTGGGCAAGTGGACAAGGCGTAGGGAAACTGGTTAAGGAAGTTGGCATTTTTTGGGGCATACTTAGTTGTACATGCTGATCTGGCAAGTGAGGACCGTCCTTTCTTAGTCCTGTGGTACGGTGTGACCAGTTTCCTCTGCCCCTTGTGTTGATATGAGCTCGCCTGTCAAGCAGGACTAAAAAATACAACTAGATACTCACAAGCTGGAATAAAACCTCTTTTTTCTCCATAAGTTGTTTGGTCATGACTTTATCAGCAAAATTATGCAGGCAAAATGTGACAGAGGAGAAGTGGGGGGAAGGAATAAGAGCAGGGTACAATATGTATGTGTGAAAGTGTCACAACCAGTCATTCCTTTGACTGGTATCTACAAACAATTTAAAATTAATTTTAAAAACTAAATGGTTCCTAAGAGCTAATTTCCAGCAGGTGGAAAGATGTAGCCTGTCTTCAGGGTTTATTAACTGTAGTTCCTACAGAGAAGATTTGCAAGTCCTTTAATTTAAATACAAAGGCTGCAATGAGAAGGTGCATTAGACGCCCGTGGAAGACATTTCTACAGAAAAAGATGTGAAAACTGCAGTTCGGAGCCCAATGAAGACAGGGTAAGACAGACCCGCTCTGTCAAAGAAGCTTTTTCCCCTTTTGTCCTGAAAGGATGCTAGCTAAACACCTATCCTAAGCTGGGTTCTTGGCCAGCACTTGGTCCGAAGAGGGAGTATCCATTCCCAGCAGAGCATCTCTTTCCTTGCAGCTGCGGCCTTACGTGGCCTTCTTCCTCCTTGCTTCTCTACTGTGCTTCTCTAACATGAAGAAAGCATTCGTCATTTAGCTGGCCAGCGTGTCTGGAACATTTCAGGAGCCTGACTGAATCCTCGTATTGGGGCCTCAGTAGGAAGCTGGCCACCAGCCATGTCAGGAAAACCAAGCCCTGTGCATTCCTAGAAGCAGGTCTGTGTGTTTCTGCCAGGATCCCATTTGCCCCTTCCTCCTGCCGCCATGACAGGGGCCAACAGTAACTCATCTGTTGTGAAAGGAAGGCTCTGTGGTACTTGGCTTAGGCCAACTCTTCGCTCAATGCAAACGTCTTTCCAGGGGACAGATTTGTGCTGCCCAGGTTTTTTGCCACTTTTAATTGTTTCCACTTCTATTTTAGAATTCCTCTGGTTGGGTTGGAGAGGAGGAAAGTTGAGATTCCATCCTTAGCTCCAGACAAAGACAGACTTGTGTGTGTGTGTGTGTGTGTGTGTGTGTGTGTGTGTGTGCACAAGAAGGTACTTATGTATGTGTACCTGTGCAGGCTCAATAGAGACACTGGAAATCATTCTAGATGGCTCTACCTCCTTATTACTTTGTTCTTGGATTTCCTAGGGCTCTACCTTCCAGGGTGCTGCTATTTCCACCTGACATTTTTTTTCTGTGTGTGTGTGCATGTGGGACCTGGAAATCCAAACCCAGGTTCTTTTGCTTTCAAGGTAAAGACTTTAATCCCTAAGCCACCCCCCCCCCCAAAAAAAGACAGATCTGAGTCTGGTCTTAGGATCTCTGGGTCATTTCCTACTGTAACCCCCCCATTCCATGTGCTTCTCTACCTGCTTTCTGCAGGGGAGGAAGCTGAGTAGGATGCTGCTGAAGTACCCTTGAGGGGTAGATAGTCTAGAACTGTCTTCATGGTATTTTCAAGAGAGGGGGAGGAATAGCTTCTTTCAGAGTCAAGTCCAAGCTCACAAGCTGTTCGGAATATAACCTACAACACAAAGTCAGATTGCACATGGCAGGGTTTAGCCAAGGTCTTGCTTCAATGGTGCTGAACCAGAACTCTGTGCTGTGGTACAGACTCAGACTTTGTATGAGCCAAGCGAGGCTAAGAACAAGTGCTGTCTTCTCCCGGGACTGACATGTCTAAGAACTAGTGGGTCCCCCAAAATAGCTCCGACAAATGAAGGTGAAGTATGAAGAGCGCTTTTATGATCTATAGTCCCGCAAATGATGCTTTGTGTGAGACTTTCCCTAGCGATCTTGCAGTGCCTGGATGAAATGGACACAGTAAGGGAAGGAACCATTATGGACTGAGTGCTTTTGAGCCATGAGGCTTAATTAAATCTATAACCTTTAGTCTTACTCGTCAGACTCTGGAAATTCATTTTGGTTTAAATATTCCATTACACTAGATTTGATACGAAAGTGAAAAAAGATTTCAATACAGTTCCCCATATGCTTGTATCTAAGAGGTTTACACATGAAAGCACTTGAGTATTCAGGACTAAGAGATAGCTCAGGGGTTAAGCTTTTGTCTCACAAGCAAAGGGACCTGAGTTCCGATTCCCAGATCCCATGTAAAAATGCTGGACAAAAATGATAGCAACCCATAATTTCAGCCCTGGAAGGTAGAGACTGGGAAACCCCAGAGCAAAGCAATAAAGAGGTAGAGCTATCCAGGATGATGCCCAATGTCACCTTTGGGCCTCCTCAGGCACATGCACTCAAGTGCCCTCTCATATACACACGTATATACACATACACATGCAAAACACATATGCACGCGCACGCACAAAAAAGTTGAGTGTTCAACAGCTGGGAAATGTTGCGCAGGTCATTGCAGTCTTGAGCATTAGCTTCTTCATGCTTGCACTGCCTTCACTAGCAGCTAAGAGGCTCACTGAACTGCACAGCAGGTCCCGCTAGCTCAACCTGAATTTTCCTACAAAGACGTAGAGTTCTCTGGTGGTCATTACCTCCTTGGGAAAAGCAGACTTTCTGCCTTCAGAGGGACTGTGAATGTTTCTGGCACTTAGGCACGGGGAACCATGACACTTGGATCCTACAGGGCCAAGCATTTCTGTTTCACTCAGAACTTCAAAATGTCCCACCATGCCGGACAGTAGGAGCACTAGGAACAGTTTCCGTGTTTAAGAAAGGAGGCTTTCCGTGCTATTGGTACTTTTTTCCTCTGGGCAGCCATCTTGAATTTAGCTCTACTCAACAAGTAAACAATTCATGGGGCTCAGCAGGTTACTGAAACTGACAAGCTTCAGGAAAGGCTCCCTTTAGGAAGGAAACACAGCTGGGGGGAGGAGCCTGACCTGCCAGCTAAGCAGATAAAAGGGGGACTGCTGAACAGTTTCAAGTGAGTTTGAAGAAGACCCTTGAATAGTCAAGTCTGAAAGAGACTGCTGAGCAGGCAAGCCAAGAAATCAGAGAGGGAGGGAGGGAGGCACGGAGAGAGGGAGGGGGAGAGGGGGGAAGAGAGAGAGAGAGAGAACGTGTGCGTGCCTGAACAAGGGTGGAGGTCAGAAGACAACTTCCCTTCCATTACGTGGGCTTCCCATGATTGGACCTAGGTGCCTAGGTTTGCAGGCATGCATGCACCTTACCCACCGAGCTGTCTTACCAACCCCAACATCCTGTCTTGCGTCTAAGGAAATAGACACTGGGTCTTCAAACTGTGGCACTCAAACTTCAGATTAGGACTTCCGACACGTCGTAAAACCTTGGTGACAAGCTCAAACCACAAGAACTGTTTTATTCTGCTGTAACCACGGGTCATATTTGAAAGAGAGATGTTTAAAAGAGAGATATTTATAACCCTTTCTTTGACTCTGAAACTGTTGAAATAACGGTCCCCAAGGAACTGGAATTTCCCCAGGAACCCTAAGCCAGAGAAAGGACAAGGCTGAAACCTTGAGCTATCACTCAAAACAAGAATTTATTTTATACATGTTGCCATGCCTAGTGACAATTTACTAGATTATCTTGCAGGAGAAACTAGAGTTGGGATCATGTTGTAAAGCTTTTTCTGAGCAAAGCATAAAAAATGTCTATGAAGCCCGAATGGGTCACCAACCACAGACCAAAGAAACGTCTCTCCAAGCCTAGCTTAGCGTG
Organism: Typhlomys cinereus; assembly: GCA_023101885.1. Taxonomy (NCBI): domain Eukaryota; kingdom Metazoa; phylum Chordata; class Mammalia; order Rodentia; family Platacanthomyidae; genus Typhlomys; species Typhlomys cinereus. The sequence continues at coordinate 3,760,854 of JALPQD010000210.1, forward strand.
TGAGTAAGTTCAATGGAGCTACTCGAAGGGTGAGGGTTCACTCACAAGAACAGAGAAGACTGGTTACCGAAAAGGCCCATCCCTAGAGCTCTGTGCAGGGCTTATAGGCAGCTCAACGGGTAGCACCGCATGACACGCACATCTGTGCCTACAGCGTATATATCCTTGGGGAGGGAAGGACCTGGAGAGTCTGGATCCTGACCCCCAGGCCTGGTCCTGATCCAGCTCTCTGCACTTCTTAATTAGCCCTTGAGATGTGACCAAGCTGTTTCATGCACCTTTTGCCACTAGTGCCCTAAAACTGTGAGCTGAGGAAATCCTTCCTCCCTTAAGTGGCTTCTTGTCTGGGGAGGAAGTGATGAGAAAAGCGGTTGAAACAGGTCCCCATGCTAAGCCCAGCAGCTTCTCCTGTCAGAAAAACAAAATCTTGGGTTGGGGAGATGGCTCAGGACTACAGATTTGCCTTACATGCAAAAGGACTTGAGTTCAGATCTCCAGATCCTACTGTCTCTTTTGGGGTAGAGGTGTGGTGGGGTGTGGGAGATGGTGGTGACCTATAATTCTGGCCCTAGAAAGTGGAGCCTGGAAAGACCCAGAGCACAGCAATAAAGAGGTCGAGCAATCCAGGATGATTTCTGATGTCACCCTTGGGCCTCTACAGGTTCCTATATACACTCACATGCCTTCTTGTACGCATGCCCATAGAATCTTATATACATTCCCTTCTGCACACACACAGGAATACATGTGGAAAAAAAGAATGCTTTGGGTGGAGAGTTGTCCAAAGACCCTAACTGAAGCATGTTTAGGGTGAATGGGAGAATCGGGGACAGCCATATAGGCAGCAGGGTTTTTGCTGCTAAGGAAGCAAAGCTAGACAAGAGAGGGTGGTAGAACCAGGATCCCAGAGCAGATCAACAAGTTGTCTGCAGAATAGACACATGCAGGACATGGTTAGCAGAGATGAGGTAGCAAGAGGAGGTGGAAAAGGTGTGGGGAGAGCTAGTCTTCAGTCTTCATCAATGTTGACACTCGGTTTGTAAGCAATCTCATTCAAAGCACTGGTCTGAACTGCTAACAAGACTTTCTGTAGCTTCAGGGCAGGGCTAGGGTGAACATTTTGAAGAGTTCTTCCTGACTGTAGTAAGTACTCCACCGTGGAGAATCTTCTCTTCTTGGAAAACTCCTGCTCTTCCTTCAAGGCCCAGTCTCCTTGGAAAATTTCTCTGAGAGTTGTTAAAAGAAATCAAAGCCAAGTGTATGGAACTCAAGGTTGGGCATCCTTGGGAACATGGGGCACAACATATCGTCCACCTTCCATGGCCAGCGAGGCCCAGAGCACTGCTAAGAATTATTTTGGGTTAGAATGCTGTCCAGTGGACTCCTCAGGGTAGTTGATTCTAAAGGGTCTTTTGTGGTCTTTGAGCTGTTTTGCAGGTCTGCAGCCTCAGAGACCTGGCAGGAGTGTCTGCTAGGATGCAGTTCTTAGGGATTAGTAAACTGGAGAATAAGCCCCACCTCCTGTTTCCTTGGTAACACTAAGGTGGGATATGAGTTACAGAACTCACCTACTGTGGTCCTCCCTCAAGTTAATCCAGCTGGGTCAGTTAGTCACCCGCCAGGAGTCCACCTGCCTAGAGGCATGTAAGGAGGTAGGAAGATTAAAGATCCCCTTAGTGATGTACATGCTGTAGTTCCTCAAGTCACTCTTTGTTCAGTCAGCAAGAGATCTGATTCACATAAAATACAGGTGGGTAAGTGTTTGAGGTCAGCAGTTCTGGCCCTGGGAGGAAGAGCCTGTGAAAGCCCAAAGCAAAGCTGCAAGAAGATAGAGCAATCCAGGTGGATTCCTTGGGTCTCCACAGGCACACACGCTCACTTGCCCTCTTGTACACATTCCCCAACCCCCGCCCCAACAACAGCAAAAAAATGTTAGGCCCTAGCCAGGAGAGAATGAAGCAGATGTCTATGTGAGTCCACGTAGCACTTCCGTGGATGCAACTGGCCACATCTCACTGCCAGCAAGGCTTGGGAATGCTACTGATGGCAGCGACCTTACTACCCAGACTGTGGTGGGAAGCCGGGTGCAGTTGATCTTGACAAGAAATCTAAAACATTTAAAAGCATGATTAGATACTTAGATAGTCTGGAATGCCGTTTGTAAACACGTCAGCCTTTGACTTCTCCAGTATCTGACAGCATGGGCTAACCCTGTCCTAAAGCTGAGACCTTGCCGTCTTGTTCTCCCCTCTGCAGACTGCCTGAAGGCCCTCTGGGACCCTCCTTCATGAAGGAGGACAGATCTACTTCAGCAGGCAGGGATGTGTCTGCACTGGGCCTGGCAGGAACTGACCACTTGGGGGGGAGGGTGTTGGGCATCATGGAGCAGTTCCCCGCCTGGGGACGGAGACAACAGGTGTGTACCCCTCAATCCTATCACAAGTGAACATCTTCCTTGGCACTATGGGGACTGTTACAATCCCAGCAAAGGTCCCTTGCTGAGTTTTGTTGGATGCTGCATTTAATGGAGCACAAACCCGTGCTATCGTCCCTTCCAAAAGTGGCCAGAGGCTACAACTGGATTCAGCTCAGATAATGAGCCAACCTCCTTCCATGTGGGGACACCCAAGCCATCTCTGACTTAGGAATGACCATAGGATCTGTCCTGTTGTTTGGAGCTGGGATCTGATCTCTTTGGCTCTTGAAGGAGGTTCAGGAGTCAAAAGCCCCTCAGTTGTAGGCTGACTCGGGAGGATAGTTTCCAGGCTACCACTGCTGAGTATCCTCTGACTACAAGCTGACCCAGCGCAAGCATCCTTGTTTTGGCTGAGTCTGGTGCCTGCCCCTTTTCCCCTTGTATGACAGATGCCCAAGACCAGGCAGGTATGAAAAACAGAGATTAATTTGGTATGTGTTTCTGCAGACTGGACAACCATGTCAGGCATCTCACTGCACCTAACTTGGCAGGAAAGCAAAAGGGCTAGAGATGTGTGAAAGAGGCCAGAGGCACTCTCAGTGACACACGCCCTAGAGAAAATTCACTCTCTCCCACAGAGATGCATGGATCCCTTCCAATACTACCAACAGGAAGGCAAAGGTGTGAAATCCCTATCTTTCTTTTTCACTTGGGAGGTGTGGGCAGATTCCACCGCAGATCTTACCGGGTCCTGCCTGTTGCTGTGGCAGCCATAGGTGCAGTGGACCTTGCTGTCCATGTCACCAAGCGCTGTCAGTTCTTCTACCAGCTGTTTCCTTCTGCCCCGTGGCTTCCACTTTTCCAGGGGAGCTGTCTTCTTGAGCACTGCCAGCAGCAGGGTGGGCATCTGAGTCAGGGAGGTCTGGCCCAGCGAGCCTGAGGTCTGGGATCAGAATCTGTGATTCATACTCTCCTTGGTTGGAAGCTGGGGTTGTAGGCAAGGGGCTGGATTGCCAACACGAAGGAAGCAAACGATGGGGAGCAGGCTGGAGGGGAGACGGGGAGTATCCAGGTGGCGCCCTGTAGGACAGCTGACCTGTCAGGCAGCAGAGTCAGCTGCTCCAAGATTAATGCTCCCCAGCTCCCTTTTTGTGTAGAAACTGATTTGGATTGGTTCTCTGCTGCTGCAGGAGTGAATTCTAAGTGCTAAACTACCTAACAGGATCCCATGCACAGTAAACATGGTGTCTTTAATACATGCTGGAGGCGCTTTGTTGTCTCATACGTTGAACTGGGGATTTTGCCCTCTCCACCTTTATTATGTGTCTGTCTGGCTTGCCTCATCCAGCAGCCAGCAAGGGCGGATGCTTTCTGTAGTGTTTGCTGAAGTGATTTGAGCTTTTGCATTGGCTGCCTGTGGAGCTGGGTTAGGAAATCAGTAAGAAGCTTGATTAGCAATACCTGTCACTGGAGCCATAAGAAATATTGATGGCTGCTTGTGTCTTGCTTGGTGTGAATTAGTCTTTGCTTAATGTTATCTAATTTATTATGTCAAGGGAAAGGAGCTAGAGTCCCCCTCCCCCCAAACAGTTGTTTTCCCAATTTGGTACCCACTTCCAGCCCCAGTGCAGAAATTTAAGATGGGAAGATTTGTAGCCAAAGGTTGTCTGAGGTACCTGGGGTTGAGGGAACTCAAAGAGATTCGGGACGGAGGTCACATCTGCCTCTCCACATTCAAATGCTCTCCTCCCTGGCATCCTGTGCCCTACCTCCACCTGCATGCAGAGGGACCTAGTGAGCCTCAGGTGTGCCTGTGAGAGATGTTGCCTGAGCTGTCCATTACCACACCTATGCTCTCTCTGCCTTTATCCCCCCACTCCCCCAGGCTAGTCCCCAAGCACATTTCTTTGTCCTGCTGACTCAGGGATGTTCCTGTCCTGTGAGTTGTGAAATGCCTCGGCCCAATGTCCTCTTCTCCTTCCACTCAGGCGGAAAGGGTCCAGGCCTCCACCTGGGCTAAGCCGAGCTATGCTTGGGTCTGTGGTCACGCTGGTGGTGTGTGGCAGGTCCCATTCTGACTTGACTCTAGGACTGTGGCCCCAAGCAGGGCAGGTGCCCAGTTGATTCCTTTATAGAGACACATGATGGCTGAGAAACTGGGTCTGTCTGGGCAGAGGGTGGGGAGACAGCCAGACCCATGTCCCCCTCTGAGGGGTGTACCAGCCACCGCCAAAGACAGGACACTCCAGCAGTCTAGTCACTGTTTACATGCAGGTATTGTTCTTCTCTCAGCTTCCCGTGGATTGGACTGGATGTGCCAAATGCATAATGGATCTGCTTGGCACGTTAATGTATGCACAGTCCTATTGATTTCCTTGTTGATTACATATAATTTGCTGAGCTGATTTGGCTATGTGACTTGAAAGGCATTTGGGGAAAATCTCTGTAATTTGTCACTCAGTTCACCCTGGACTTCCAAGTGAATTCAAAACAACACATTGAGAAAACTTTCCAGGCCTGATCTGTATTGTTCTCAATGAACTGCAACACATTCAAGGAAGACAAAATGGCTACAGAGGTCCATTTCTGTGCCAGATCTGAGAGCAGCTGGGGTTTCACTGCGGAAGAGGGGGAAGCTTCTGATCTCAGGTGCTCAGAACAGGAGCTGGAGTGGAAGAGCGCAGAGGCAAGTAGGCCCATGAACGCTCACAAGTCAGGAGTTGCTTCAGTTCACTCACCCAAGTCAGACGTTTGTCCTCCTGTGAGGGGTCTGCACTCAACTCCTCATCCTCCCTCAGTGTCCTGCTCAAATATCTCCTCCTCTTTGACAACAGACACACTGAGTCAGAGCTGCTGCGAAATAGAGACTGTGCTGTGGCCATGTCTTCAAAAAGACAGTGACCTTGGAGCAGGGTCCTGAAGTGGACCTTGACGCTGATTCCGTGTGGGGTGTTTTCAGGCAAACCAGGCCTCATCTTACATCATCTCATCTTACTCAATGATGGCACCAGCTTTCTTTCCAGAAGCCCCTGCCCCAGCCTTCCCTCCAAAGGATCCCAGGGAATCCAGGTATATTCTTCCTCATCCCCACCCACCAGCAAGTCTTCACCCCTGGGGATTTTGATGTGTTGTGACCTCTTCTAAGGACAAAAGGCAGCTGGAGTGGAGATAAACCTCATCTCTGCTGCCGAGACTCCAGTCTCTGGGTGCTTTTCTTCAGGAATCTCAGCCCAAAGTTCCTTCTAGGGTTGCTGTGATAGATATAGGTGTGGACTCGATAATTGAGGGATGAGCTTTGGGCACATCTGTGAAGAATTGATAACTAAGGCAAGTCCTAAGCAAACTGGCAGTAGACTATCCAATTGATAAGGGAAGATCCAGCCCAGGGTGGGCGGGACTTTCCCCTGGGGATGTGGCTTTCTGTAAAGTACCCAATTGATGTGACGGAGCCAGTCCATGACATGTGGGGCCATTCCCTGGGCAGGTTGATAAGACAAGGGAGTTGGTTCAGGGCTTTGGCATTCCTCGTCATGCGTTGGCACTCTTGCTGTTTGTCAGTGTGGTTTACCCTTTCTCAGCAATCGCGGTAGACATGGTGTGGCCAGTTCCCTCTGCTCCTGGTGTTGTTATGAGCTCCCCTGCCAAGCTGGACTGAGAACTGTAACTGAGAATCATAAGGTAGGATAAAACCTCTTTGTTGCCCTAAACCTTTTGGTCATGAATTTTTTGGTGACATGTAGGCAAACTGCAACAAATACTAAATTAAAGACACATACACAAAAAGAGTTCAAGGCAAGCCTGTATTACTTATAGAGTTTTAGAACTACAGAGCTACTTAGAGTATTCTGGACCAGCAGAAGTTGAGTATTAAGAGCCGTGTCTCCTGTCAAAATGAACCACAAAACGATAAAAAGCATTCCTCTGAGCTGAAGTTCCTCGAATAGTCATGAATGTTGGGGTCACCTGACAAGAGTCTGACAAGGGGCAGATCCTAATGACCTGGGCGTGGGGTACGTGTCAGTCCAGGGACCTGTACTTCCACAAGCACCTCTTGGGGCTCCTAGAACAAGGAGAGTGTGAGCAGCCCGGACCATGGGAAATGCGAGTGGAAACCAGCCTTGCCTGACAGGTTGGGTTTTCTCCGCAGCATCTCCTGTCATCTTCCTGTAGCATCCTGGGATGGCAGGGTGGTCTGGCATGGCTGAAGGCTGAGGGAGTCTAATTCTGCTGGTGGTTGACAGTGCCCATGAGCTGCAGGAGGTGCAGTATGTGCAAGAATGTCTGAGAAGGACGCACTTGGCTCACTGCTGTAAGGGGAGTGAGAGCAAGCACCAGGGCACTGGATTACAGACAGATATCTGCCCATTGAAACCGTCGGCTGAAACCAAGTCAGAGAGGCCTTGAGTATCAGTGGAGAGAATTTAGACATTATCATCAGATGTCTAGACTTGCTAAGGAAGTTTCACATAAAATATCTTACCTAAACCCACACACATGGGGAACCATTTTTTTTCATTTTCTTGTTTGTATGTATGGGAGTTTTACATGTGTGGCACATGTGTATGAGGGTGCACATATATACAGATAGAGGCACAAGATTGATATCTGAAGTCATCGTCATGCTTTTCCGCTCTATTGTTGGGAATCTCATTGAATACAGAGCTCACCAGCAGAGCTAATCTGGCTGGGCAGCTTGCTCTGGGATTCCTAAACTCTGCCTTCTCATGTTGGAATTACAACCACTCTTGACTGACATTTTTATATGGGATATGGAGATCAAACTCTGGTTCTTTTGTTAGCATGAGCAGACACTTTAATCAGTATGGCAATTAGTCTCAGATGTCAATGTGACAATGAAGAACCAAACCTTTAGGCACACCTATGAATAATGAGCTAGTGAACATAAAAAGTTACAAAAAAGTTAGTG
>JALPQD010000211.1:0-14794 GCA_023101885.1 Typhlomys cinereus
AACTCTAGGCACCTTGTCCCATGAGCATTTCTGAGAACTTATGAGAAAATGATTTGCAAACAGCCGTGATAACCACAGAGACAAGCATGAGGAATATGAGCTTCAGGGCACAGAGCTACCTGTAGAATTAAGACAGGGGCAGACAGAGAGGTGGCTCAGCTGGAAAAAGTGCTTGGTATACAACTCTGATGACCTGAGTTCAATCCCACACAAGAGTGAAGAAGAGGGCTGGAGAGGTGGCTCAGGGGTTAAGCCTCTGCCTTGCAGGCGGAAGGTCCTGAGTTCAGATCCCAGATCCCACGTATAGACGCCAGGCGGAAGCGGGGGCGGCCTGCGCTTCTGGTCCTGGTAGGGCGGAGCCTGTGAATCCCGGGGCAGAAGGAGGTGGAGGCGTCCATGGTGGTTCGTGAATTCGTCCGCGGTTCTACACACACATACACACACATACACACGCACATGCGCACAGTTGAATAAATAATAATAATAAAAAAAAAGAGTGAAGAAGAGAACCAACTCCAGAGTTGTTGTCATACTTAGATACAGGTGTCAACTTGGACACTGAAGGTTCTAGGCTGTGGGCACAGTAATGAGAAATTAGTAGAGTCAAGCCCCAAGCAAACCTATAGGAGATTGTCTAAATCGATGGGGGAGATCTAACCCATAGTGGGCAGGACTAGTCCCTGAACAAGTGAATAAGATGGAGGGAACTAGTTGAGAAAGTTGGCATTCTTTTGTAAATTTGGATAGACATGTTGGTCTGGCAAGTAAGGATTGGCCCTCTCTCAGCCGTCCATATAGATATGGTGTGGCCAGTTCCATTAGCCTCTGATATTGGTGTGGATTTAAGAACGGTAACCTAACAATCATAAGTCAAAATAAAACCCCTTGCTCCTAAAACCACTTAGTTTTGAATTTGTCAGCAACAATGGAGAATAACTGTAATAGTTGTCCTTTGAACTCTGCACACACACCATGGCACATATACCCCACACACACACATAATAATTTTTTTCTTTTGTTTTTTTCTCTTTATAAATAAAAATTTTCAATGTCAGTAAATGATTTTATTTAAAAATATATACCCAAAACATTATTAATTTAAAAAAATGAATCATCATTAGTTTTAGGGCAAAAGTGTTGTGACTGCTGTCTAACATAAGTATCAAATACTAGGGAAATGGGAAGAATATGAAAAGAGGAATAAGCTTGTGACTTGTCCTCTAATATCTGCATCCAAGAGAAGGACGTCAACTCAAACCAGATGCTGCAGAAGAGAAAGAGGGAGGAGAAAGCCATAAAGATGCATATAGCTCACAATAGAAGGAATCAGTAGACAAAAAAAAAAGTTGTGCCAGGGGGTGCATGAGACCCTGGGTCCTATTCCCAGGACCATGAAACAAAATGTGATTGAAGGTACTACATGCAAATATTAGCATAAAGATAATCTTTTGAACAAAAATGTGAACCTTCCAAGTGCCAGAAGATGTAATGTAACAAAAGAGATGGAAAAAATAAAATGCATTGAGTGGCAGTTTAATAGATTTATGTAGGTATAAATATAACAAAATAATATGACTAAACAGAGGTTAAGTATATTGATTATATGGTCTTAACTGGCCTATTAATAGAAAAATAGATTTTTAGATCGGCTAACAAAGCAAAATCGGTCTCTCCTTTAAATCTCTCCAGAGCGAAGGCAAAATTGTATAATCTGTTGAAAAACAAGAGGTAAAGTCATTGTCACATGCTATGTGACTCTCATGGGAGGGCAATATACCCAAGAACTGGCGTACCTTGAATATTAAAAAGGAAGCTGGGCCTGGTAGATCACGTTGTAGCCTTAGCACTAGGGAGGCAGAGGCAGGAGGATTGAGACTTCCAGGCCAGCCTGGGTTACTAAGTAAAATCCTGTCTGAGAATGGAAGAAGAGAGAAAGGAAAAGAGAAGGGAGGGAGGGAAGGAGTTGGCTTGAATACCTTCTGCAGAATTCAGATGTCATGAGCTCAGGTGGGGCTGGCTGGCTAGGTTTCTCTTCCCAAGACATTAGTGGAGGGCACACGTTGGGTGACATCCTGGTGGTAAGTGGGTTGACCTGGTGACCTCACTCGCACAACTGGTATTTAGTGAGGATCACTGGAGACTAGCACTGTGACACCCTGTGCCCACACACAGCCTATCCCACAAAAGATGATGAGTTGTGGGGGTAGAGGGAAGTGGGGATGAGCACTAGATATGCTTGTAAAACTAGGAAAATAAAATAAATTTTAAAAAAAGGTGAAGAGTCTTGGGACTTCTGCTTCAGGAAGGTCAAACACAAAGATTCCAGGTTACCATGGTTTGAAATGTGAATTGCCCCCCCCTCCAGTCTCGTGGATTTGAATCTTTAATTGTTTGGGAAAGTCATGGCACCTTAAGGAGGTGCAGCTTTGCTGGAGGAAGGCAGTTGCAGGGGGTGGACCTTGAGATTGGTTAGCCCCACCCTGCTTCAGTCAGTTTGCCTGCTCTTGAGTTTGTAGCTCTCAGCCCCCATGATGGATGTGACTTGGGCCACCTCTGGTATCTGCCAGCCAGACAGACATGCTTTTTCTGCCATACAGAACTGTATCTCCCCTCTGGAACTGTAAGCTGAATAGATCTCCCTTTTCCCTTAAGTTGCTTGACTTTGAGAGGTATCCCACAGCAACAAAGAAGAGTAACAGCTACACAGGTGAAGTTGGGTGGAGGTTCTGGCTAGGTTTTTGAGCACCTACTTGGGAAGTTTTTGAGCATCACTTCTGCCTCTCTATTGACAAAGACTATCACAAATTCCTGGACTCAAGGGAAGGGACACTAACTGTGGCTCCATCCACTAAAGGTCAAAGAATTTGTGGTTACAGTTTACAGCTGCTCAGAATTAATAAATACAGATTTTTTTCTTTCATGTTATGTGTCTTTTATTTATTTGTTTGTTTGTTTGTTTGTTTGTTTGTTTGTTTGTTTGTTTTGTGTGTGTGTGTTGTGTATCAGAGGGCACTGTATGTCCCTATGGAGGACCAAGGGTGACTTTGGCAGTCATCCTGGATTATTCTACCTCCTTGCTTCCCTCTGGGATTTCCCAGGCTCCGCCCACCAGGGCCGGAAGTGCAGGCTGCTACATTTCCACCTGGCAATTTTAGATTGGACCTGGGATCCAAACTCAGGACCTTCTTCTTGCAAACCAGAGTCTTAACCCCTGAGCCATCTCTCCAGCCATCATGTACGTGTCTTTAATAGTGTGTCTCTGTGTGTATTTGCATGTTGATGGGTGCATGTGTCTGTACAAATGTACGTACATGAGTACACTTCAGTATGCCTGTGAAGGCCCAAGGATATCAGGAATCATCCTCTACTGCTCTTCCAGCTTATTGTTGTAAACCTGGGTTTCTAATTAAGTCCAAAGCATACCATTAGCGCTAATCTGGCTAGCCAACTTGCTCTGGGGATTCTCAGACTCTGCCTTCCAGAACTAGAATTACAGGTGGGCTGCCACATCTACTTAGTATTTTAAAATATGATCTAGGGATCCAAACTCAAGTCCTTTTACTTGTGAGGAAAAGGCTTTAACCAATAAATCATCCCAGCCCCTAGTTTTTTTTAATAGCTGCATAATGGGAAAGAATAGAGATGAAAGCTCAACTTCATTCTAATTTTTTTTCTATATTTGATTTTAGAACCATATAGTTAATTACATACTTATAACCTGTAATTTCACACATCCCTTAAACATTGAAGCAAACAGAAACGAATGGAGCTGTGTATCCAAGTTTCACAAGCACAAAGAAGAATCTTCCAAATATATATATATAACAAATATAATAGTATATTATATAGAAATAGAGAAATAATACTGGTGTGTGTGTATATGTATATGTATATATATATATATATATGAAACCATGAAAATGAAACACAGAAAAACATCATCTTAGAGTGCCTTCTATGTTGTGAACTAAGGAAGATGGTTTTCTGACTCTTAACTCAATGTCACTGAAAACCAGTTTCCTGCCTATAGACGAGGTTATATAGACTTAAAAGGTAAGTGAATTTGAATAAGAAATTTGAAGTCAAAAAAATGTAAAGAGACAGAGAGAATGAAAGCAACTGCCTAATGACAAATGAATAAATTCAATGAGCAAAAATAACAAATGTAAACCAATTGCATATTGCAAACACTGGAACTCATGAGAACTGCTGGGCACTGCATGACAAATCCTTTTAATGTGGTCTTGAGTTTAATTTGCAAATACTTTATTGAGAATTTTTACATCTATATTCATTAGGAAGATTGGTCTACAGTTTTCTTTTTATCTGGTTTGGATGTCAGGGTATATGGGTTGCTAAAAAAGTGTTTGGAAGCAGTCCTTTTCTATTTTATGGAATAAATTTAGTATTATTGGTTCTTCTTTGAAGATCTGGGGAAAAAATATAGTCAATCTCTCTAGTCCTGAGTTCTTTTTGATTTTTTAAGTTGTAAGAATTTTCATTACTGTTTCAATCTTGTTGGTAGAGATCTGTTTATATTATTTATTTTATCTTGGTTTAATCTTTGTAGGTCATATGCATCCAGAAACCCTTCATTTCTTTCAGACTTTCCAATTTAGTGGAAAATAGGTTTTAAAATGTGTCTTCATGATGTTCTGAATTCACTGGTATTTGTTATAAAGTCTCCCCTTTCATCTCTAATTTTAGTAATTTAAGTTTCTCTTTCTTTTTTTTTTTTTTTTTTTTTGGCTAATTGCTTATTTTCAAAGAACCAACTCTTCATCTTACTGATTTTTATACTGTTGCTTTCGTTTGTTCGTTTCTGTTTCATTAATTTCTGTTCCGATATCATTTCTCCCCACTTACTGCTTTGGGGTTTGGCTTGTTCATGTTTTTTCAAGGTTTTAAGGTGCATCATTAAATTATTTATTTGAGTCTCCCTTATTTTTTATGTAGATACTTGGAGCTATATAAACTTTCCTCTGGGGATGCTGTCAATGTATATCATAGATCTTGATACATTGTGTTTTCATTCAATTTTAGGAACTTTTTCACTTCCTTGTTTTATTTCTTCAGTCACACCATGTCTGATACACAGACTTCCAGTCTAAAGGCCTGTGTGGTGGCTAGTCGGCAAGGAATGCTATAAAAGCTACTGGGGGAGAGAAATAATCACAGGCCTCAACTCACAAGATCTGCAAGTCCCAATAAAAATCACCATGGCAATAGGTGACCACCAGTGTAATAGAGGCATGAGTATCAAGGAGGCAACCAACAGCTTTCTGATTGAACTCAAGACCTGCTTGTTAGAGTGGAACACATTCTATTACTGTTAACTAGGACAAGAACCTAAAAAAAGGGAAAGAAAACCTGAAGGAGATTGTCTAGCTGATGGGAAGATCCAGCCCATGGTGGGTGGGATTAGGCCCTGGATAAATCACAGAGAGCTGGTTGAGAGAGTCGGCATTCTTCTGTTCACTTGGCCAGACATGCTGGTCTGGCAAGTAAGGATTGTCCATCTCTCAGCCATTATGCGTGATGGTGTGGCCAGTTCCCTCGGCCCTGGTGTTGGTGCGTGCTCTCCCATCAAGCTGGACTGAGAACTGTAACCAGACTGTCATAAGAAAGTAAATTCCGGGGCTGGAGAGGTGGCTCAGGGGTTAAGCCTCTGCCTTGCAGGCAGAAGGTCCTGAGTTCGGATCCTAGACCCCATGTATAGATGCCAGGCGGAAGCGGGGGCGGCCTGCGTTTCTGGTCCTGGTAGGGCGGAGCTTGTGAATCCCAGGGCAGAGTAAACAAGGAGGATGTGGAGGCGGTCCATGGTGGTTCCTGAATTTGTCTGTGGTTCTACACACACACACATACATACACACACACGCATACGCATACACACACAATTGAATAAATAATTTAAAAAATTAAAAAAAAAGAAAGTAAATTCCTTGTTCCCTTAAGTTGTGTGATGGTCATTTATCAGCAATGTTGCAGGTGGACTGCAACAATAGAGAAAAGCATCTAATGAACCTATAAGTAGGAAGACAGTACATCAAACTGCTCTATAAATAACTGCTATTACACCCATAAATTTGAAGAACACTTAACACTCAGCCTAGAAGTCTTCTTCTATAACAGAGATGAAGGATCTCAACATACTGACAGGATGCAGCTAGGGCAGTAGAAGAGCACTGAGGTGAACAGCAACAGCCAGCAACAACATAAAGTACAAGTGTCCCAGCAGGTCTCACCCAGAATCAGGTTAACCTAATTTTCCCCATCCTAAGGCCTTGGGAATCTTATGGAAGAAGGGGCAGTGAGTTTGTAAGAATCTAAAGAAAGAATCTAAAGATGGAAAGATTTACTGTCAGACAAGACATTCCACTCAAGGCAGGACTGCTGCATTTAGAAACTCACTGCAGTGAGACTTACCCTAACCAGACCTGCATAATGATTGACATACCAACATGCCCCCATAGATTATTGAGAAACTCAAGGGAGATAAGAACATGCAATGAAAACCTTAGGGACTAAGCTGGATGAGTGAAGGGAAATGTCCTTATCAGCGGGTGGCCTGAAGAGAGGCAAATTGGTATGCCACAAGAGGCCTGAATCCCCACAGAAGTAAACAAGCCAGAGAACCCTGAGGTCCATAGAAGCAGACAGGCAGGAGGATGGAAAGGAGAGGGATGGATTGACAAAAGGAAGGAAGGGGAGTGACAGGGAGGGGGATGGAGGGAAGCAGGGATAAGTACTCAATATGCTTATAAAATTAGAAAAATTAAAATTAAAAAAGTGAAAAAGGTTTGCAGAAACTGGAGCTAACCAAGAACTAGGTTCTTGTCTTAGTTAACAGTAATAGGAATGTGTTTCACTCTAACAAGCAGGTCTTGAGTTCAATCAGAAAGCTGTTGGTTGCCTCCTTGATACTCATGCCTCTATTACACTGGTGGTCACCTGACTGCCTAGCCCTATAAACAGCCCAGACTTTGCCAACCATCTTTGACTCACTCGTCCCTCTTGACACCATATCTGTGAGTTCTTTTCAGCTCCCTTGCCCCTCATGGATTCTATGTCTATAAGTTCCATCCTTTTAATCCTCTAATAAAATCTGCTTTAATCATCTTTTTAAAAAAGCGGGGGGGGGGAGAGCTTGAATTTTAACACAGCAGTGAGGAGGGAAAGAAGTCACACAGAAGTCTTCCTATGGAGGAGGCCAGTTATTACAGAAAAAAGCTAAGATAGGAGTGCCTTTAGATCAGGGGGTGGAGGGATGGCTCAGGGGTTAAAGCCTTTGCCTTCACAAGCAAAAGGACTGGATTTGGATCCCATTGCCCATGTAAAAATGCTGGGCAGAAATGACAATGGTCTGCACTTCTGGTCTTGGTAATTAGAGCCTAGGAACCCCAGAGCAAAGCAATAAGAAGGTAGAGTAATGAAGGATGATTCTAGAAGTCACCCTGGGGCCTCTACAGGCACATACACTCAAGCGCCATCACACACACACACACACACACACACACACACACACACGCACACACGCACGCACACACGCGCGTGCAAAAAGAAAAAGGGAAAGATGAGGTCAAGGGGCTAGGGAGGTGATTAGAGAATGAAGCATTGGCCCTGCAAGTACAAGAACTGGATTTCAGATCCTCAGAACCTCCATAAAAGCCAGACAGTTATGTGACCACCTGTAATTCTAGCACTCTGGGCAGAGACAGGGAAATCACAGAGCAAACTGGCTAGCTAGACTAGTTGACTTGCAATGTCTGAGTTCAGTTGAGATACTGTGAAGAATAAAGTGAAGAATTGTGGCATCGTTGATTCAGGGAGGCCCTAGC
This sequence comes from Typhlomys cinereus, assembly GCA_023101885.1. Lineage (NCBI taxonomy): Eukaryota > Metazoa > Chordata > Mammalia > Rodentia > Platacanthomyidae > Typhlomys > Typhlomys cinereus. Next base: position 7,839 of record JALPQD010000211.1, read on the forward strand.
CCCGGCTCCCAGGAGGTCTGGTTACAGACAAGCCCTGACAAGTACGGACATGCCCCCGACATGTCCCAATAGAGGAACCATACAGGTGGAGGGATGAACAACCAATGGGAAGGAGGAATGAACAAAAATGGGAAGCGGCCATCTAACCTGCCTCTGTAATGGATACTTAGTAAACAGCTAAATGACTGGTGGCTGCTTCCCCCGCCATCTGAGCTGAGAGGTGGCCACACCTGATTGGACCCCTGACCCCCCAAACACTTCCTGAATAAAGCTGAATATGCAGCAACTTGTCCACTGCTTGCTCCTCACCTGATTCCTGGGGTCTGGTTGGTAACTACATCACCGGCTCACCCATTTGCCTTGAGCCTCTAGGCCCCACCATTTCCCCCTCCTTTCCCCGGCTGGCCCAGCGGGGATTCAGTAACAAAGAACAATTAAGAAAGATATTCAAATGTCAAGTGCATACACACACACACACACACAAGAAAAGATTGTAGGTTTAAGAAAGAGAGTATAGAAATGATCTTTTTTTTTTTTTTTTGAAATGGTCATTCTTAATGTGCTGGGTTTTTTTTAATTTTTTTTATTATTTATTCAACTGTGCACATGTGCGTGTGTATGTGCCCGCGCGTGTGTGTGTGTGTTGTGTGTGTGTGTGTGGTGTCTGTGTATGTGTTGAACCACGGTCGAATTTATGAACCACCATGGACGCCTCCACCTCCTTCTGCCCGGGGATTCACAGGCTCCGCCCTACCAGGACCAGAAGCGCAGGCCGCCCCCGCTTCCGCCTGGCGTCTATACGTGGGATCTGGCATCGGAACTCGGGACCTTCAAGGCAGAGGTTTAACCCCTGAGACACCTCTCCAGCCCAATGTGCTGTTTTTGGAATGTGCTGGTTTTGCTGTCTTGGACTTGCCCTGTGTGTTTAAACACATAAAGAGATTCAAAACATGGAGTGACCAGCCAACAAAAGTTGTCTTTCTAGCTAAGCCAACAAAATACCTTCTAATGCAAATTATGGGTTATGGGTTTGAGGGATTTCTTGGGTATGAGTTTAAGGAATTTCTTTTTTTTCTTTTTTCTTTTTTATTTTCATGTAATAAGAAGCATAAAGCATCTTTTCTGTCAAACCCTATGATAATAAACTTTCTCTTTGCCTTCCCTCTTCATTGGTGGGCATTATTCACATTCAGAGACCTATTTTGTTTAGCAGCTGCAGACCCACAGCTGTCCCCTCCCCTGTCTAATGTCCACATACCTAACACCCTAACCCATTGCATTAACCTCCTCCTATTTTTTTTATCACCTTTTTCCACCCCCTTTCCATATTAGCCAATAAGTTTTCAGAGTGTATGGTTAAACCCCAGTCAGTTGGGAACATTAAAGTTTCCCCTGTGTTAGGAATAAAGATTTGGACCATCTTAGTCAATGCAAATGCTTTGTATTTCAGAGCAGAGCATCCTCTTGCACAAGAAGAACTAAAACACCTCGATTTGAATAATGGTATTTTAATTTGTGACCCTGATATTATTTCTCACAGTGTGTATATGAGAAGAGTGCATGCATGTGTGTATGCATGTACACAGATGCAGGTGCATGTATGTGTGAACATGCATTGTAGAGTGCAGGGTTAGGTGACCAGCACACTTACCTCGAAATCCTGATAGATACCAGAGTGGAATCAGCAAGAATTAAGTCAGGCTGGGTCAGGAGGGGATCTTGGAAAAGCCAAAAAACCAAGTCCAGTTTATTATGGAACCTAATCCCTTATATACCATGAAACAGGGGGTGAAGTCTGTACACTGTGCAGAGTGATGACATCAATAGGGACAGACTTCAGGTGCAAAATCCACAACAGTGGGACCACCACCAACAATACAGTCCTGACAATCCTTAGACATGTTAATAGGCCCTAATGGCCCCATACAGGGTGGAGAAAAAACAGGTCAGGAACGTGGTGATACAATTATATGATAAAGCTCTGTGGCCATCCTTTACATATGTTAATCAATGTCTAGATAGCTTCCAAAGAAAAGGAAGGAATATATAAAAACACTTCTGCCCTTGAACCCAGTTCGAGATAGGACAAGCTCCATCTCTGCCCCTTGCGGGAAGGTCAACAGGAGTCAACCTATGACTAAACACATAGCCTGGCATATATGCTGACATAGACACAGAACTATGCTAGAATAGGAGGCACACTGCAACTGAGACCGCAAGGGATGCCTTTGGCATCTGTTTTCAAGAAATGGAAATCTCAGGCTTGAGTGTTCCCTACAGTGGAGGTACAAAGTGAATATCCAGAACCACACCTCATTGCTCTTTTAGCTTCTTTTTTTGAAATGGAGTCTCTAAGTCAATGTAAAGTTCACTAAAAGAGCAAGTCTGGGTGGCCAGCTTGCTCTGGGATCCTAAGTCTCTGCTTTACAAGGCTGGAATTACAGTGGGCCATCACAGCCATCCAGCATTTGAAAGACCCCAAGTCTTTCAGTCAGGAATGAGGCCACAGGAGAGAGACTAAGACCCTTCTCGCTGCAATAGCATGAGGCTTTATTTATGGACGCGCAGGGCGGCTCCAGCAACCTCTCACCCAGGAGAGACTGAAGCGGCCCCGAGCAGCTCGCGCTGTGGAACCCAGGTTCCCGCTGTGAAGCCCAAGTTCCCGCCGGCGCAAAATTCAAATCTCCTGCCGGCGCCAAACTCTCCCGCCGGCGCCAACTCACTGCGTGCGGGGAACTGCCCAGGGCAAGGTTATCGGCCAGAACATCTGTAAACTGACTCAACTTCCTTGTGTATAGTGAAAATATTTACAGAATGTATTTGCTCAAGGCAGTTGCTTTCCTATAAAAACCTTGCCCCAAATTCAGTCGGGCCGTTCTCTTTTGCCTGAGCAGGGAGACGGTCCTAGCTAGCTAGATTAATAAATCTTGCCTCTTGTCTTTACAGCAACATAGTGGTTCTCGTGTCTCCTTCGGGGTCTGGGTAAGGGGCCCAAAGGGAACTTCGGTTCCAACATATGGGGGCTCATCCGGGATGCCCCTGACCCAACTCGGAGGAGCCGACGACCAGGGTTGGAGGTAAGTGGAGCTCCTGAATTGTCTTGTGTCTTGTGCATTGTGCATTGTGTATTGTGTCTATGGTCTCTCGTGTCAGTTTCTTTTCCAGGCCACCTAGGTGGGACGAAATTGGGGCTGTACCCGTCGAGAGGTGGGCAGACGTGTCCGAGACCTCGCAGGGGGCAAAGGGGACGCCCTGACCCCGGGGGCAGCAGGGGGTAAGCCGCAGTTGGATGGTATTCCCAACTGGGCTCAGTTGGACGGTATTCCCAGCTGAACTCCCCCATAAGGCTTGGGCAATTGGACGGTATTCCCAATTGAACCCAACCCTGTCGACAGGGGGTAAGCCGCAGTTGGATGGTATTCCCAACTAGGCTCAGTTGGACGGTATTCCCAGCTGAACTCCCCCATAAGGCTTGGGCAATTGGACGGTATTCCCAATTGAACCCAACCCTGTCGACAGGGGGTAAGCCGCAGTTGGATGGTATTCCCAACTAGGCTCAGTTGGACGGTATTCCCAGCTGAACTCCCCCATAAGGCTTGGGCAATTGGACGGTATTCCCAATTGAACCCAACCCTGTCAGGTAAGCCGCAGTTGGATGGTATTCCCAACTGGGCTCATGGTGAGACTTTTTGGAGAAGGAGGACATACCCGAACTGCAGCGGGCCTCTGAACTCCTCTGTTGCCGGCTTCTTTTACTTTCACTTTCTTCCCGGGAGAGAAGCCGCTCGAGCGAGCACTTAAGGACCGGGTGCTGCAAATATGTGTTGGGTTCGTCTTGTGAAATATTTGTTGGGTTCGTCTTTGTGTCATTCTCTGTGTTTCTGGGGTATTTCTGTGTTCAAGAAATTCAATATATAAGGGACAGACTCGATCACACGTGGCTCCCTCTCCGTCCGAGTGAATCCTGAACCCGTTTATTGAAACATTCGTGACAACTTTTATACAGAAAAATTTGGGGTAAAGATGTTGCATACACAATAGATATCAGCAAAGTCACCTTCAGGGTGAATTTTTTTCAAGAACCTAACCTATTGCTTCAGGGCAAAGGCATTTAACAGAAACAACTCTCTCCGTATTTCCAAACTTATTGTAATCTTAATGCTTCACCAGATAGCTATGGGGCTGAGCCCACATTTTAACAGAGACTGCTTTCTTTTTAAAATACAGAGGTAGATAGTGTCTCCTATTGATTTAGCAAGGAATATTTTACAATTAACTATAGGAATCCTCAATACCCCATAAGTCCCAGCGTGAGCTTTGGCTGTTTGTCCTCCAGGTTGATACTCTCAGTCAGGCAGGTCGACATAGGCACCAGGCATGGCAGCAGGTTCTAACTTGGGAAGATGCATGGGGCTCATGTAGTCTCTACTATCCAAGCTTAAACCACACTCAAAGGGGGCCTTGACTTGAATATTCAAGGCCCATAAGCTATAGCTGGTTCTGTCGATGGAACACTTGTTGGAACCGAAGTTCCCTTTGGGCCCCTTACCCAGATCCCCGAAGGAGACACGAGAACCGCTGGGTTGCTGTAAAGGCATGAGGCCAGATTTATTAATCTAGCTAGCTAGGACCGCCTCCCTGCTCAGCATAGGAGAACGGCCCCGACTGAATTTGGGCAAGGTTTTTTATGAAAAAGCAACTGCCTTGAGCAAATACATTCTGTAAAAATTTTCACTATACACAAGGAAGTTGAGTCAGTTTACAGATGTTTCTGGCCGATAACCTTGCCCTGGGCAGTTCCCGCATGCCCAGGGGGAGAGGGTGAGGCAGCAGGCTCAGGTCTGCACGTCCACAGGAGCTGCGCCGGCGGGAGAGATTTGAATTTTGCGCTGGCAGGAACTTGGGCTTCACAGCGGGAACCTGGTTCCACATTCCCCCCTTTTCTTTGGCACACTCCAATCATGGAGTGTCAGTTACAGTTTCTTGTGGTAATTTCTGGGAGGATTGGAGTCAGTTCCTCAGCAGGGGTGTTTCTTCCAGGTGATTCCAGAAGTAGGGACGTCTCTTCAGAATTCTAAGACCTTGAGAGACCCATCCCAGACATGCTGCTCTAATCCTGCCTCACTTTCCCATAAACCTATATGAGAATCAGACTGCTCTGGGATAAAGGGCGGTGATTCGATCTGGCTGCTTCCTGCTGAATCGGGGCGAAGGAAATAAGAGCAGTCTGACATTCTCATCTATGAAATGCTGGGTTTGTCTGAGGTCTTTGATAGATGGCTTTATTACCTCAAGGTTGGTCTAAAGAGACAAAATACAGGCAAATTGAATCTCCAGAATCCATAGAAGGACCAGATCATTGTATTGGGAGGCACATGAGATAAACCGAACAGCTCGCGTCTTGCTGTGTGGAAGTCCCTGCGGAGCTTAGCAATATAAACAATATATTGTTTATATTGCTAAGCTCACGCAGGGACTTCCCCAGCAAGACTGCGGAGCTGGTTCGGTTTATCTCATGTGCCTCCCAATACAATGATCTGGTCCTTCTATGGATTCTGGAGATTCAATTTGCCTGTATTTTGTCTCTTTAGACCAACCTTGAGGTAATAAAGCCATCTATCAAAGACCTCAGACAAACCCAGCATTTCATAGATGAGAATGTCAGACTGCTCTTATTTCCTTCGCCCCGATTCAGCAGGAAGCAGCCAGATCGAATCACCGCCCTTTATCCCAGAGCAGTCTGATTCTCATATAGGTTTATGGGAAAGTGAGGCAGGATTAGAGCAGCATATCTGGGATGGGTCTCTCAAGGTCTTAGAATTCTGAAGAGACGTCCCTACTTCTGGAATCACCTGGAAGAAACACCCCTGCTGAGGAACTGACTCCAATCCTCCCAGAAATTACCACAAGAAACTGTAACTGACACTCCATGATTGGAGTGTGCCAAAGAAAAGGGGGGAATGTGGAACCCAGGTTCCCGCTGTGAAGCCCAAGTTCCTGCCAGCGCAAAATTCAAATCTCTCCCGCCGGCGCAAGCTCCTGTGGACGTGCAGACCTGAGCCTGCTGCCTCACCCTCTCCCCCTGGGCATGCCGGGAACTGCCCAGGGCAAGGTTATCGGCCAGAAACATCTGTAAACTGACTCAACTTCCTTGTGTATAGTGAAAATTTTTACAGAATGTATTTGCTCAAGGCAGTTGCTTTTTCTAAAAAACCTTGCCCAAATTCAGTCGGGGCCGTTCTCCTATGCTGAGCAGGGAGGCGGTCCTAGCTAGCTAGATTAATAAATCTGGCCTCATGCCTTAACAGCAACCCAGCGGTTCTCGTGTTCTCCTTCGGGGACTGGGTAAGGGGCCCAAGGGGAACTTCGGTTCCAACAAGTGTTCATCGACAGAACAGCTATAGCTTATGGGCCTTGAATATTCAAGTCAAGGCCCCCTTTGAGTGTGGTTTAAGCTTGGATAGTAGAGACTACATGAGCCCCATGCATCTTCCCAAGTTAGAACCTGCTGCCATGCCTGGTGCCTATGTCGACCTGCCTGACTGAGAGTATCAACCTGGAGGAGAAACAGCCAAAGCTCACGCTGGGACTTATGGGGTATTGAGGATTCCTATAGTTAATTGTAAAATATTCCTTGCTAAATCAATAGGAGACACTATCTACCTCTGTATTTTAAAAGAAAGCAGTCTCTGTTAAAATGTGGGCTCAGCCCCATAGCTATCTGGTGAAGCATTAAGATTACAATAAGTTTGGAAATACGGAGAGAGTTGTTTCTGTTAAATGCCTTTGCCCTGAAGCAATAGGTTAGGTTCTTGAAAAAAATTCACCCTGAAGGTGACTTTGCTGATATCTATTGTGTATGCAACATCTTTACCCCAAATTTTTCTGTATAAAAGTTGTCACGAATGTTTCAATAAACGGGTTCAGGATTCACTCGGACGAGAGGGAGCCACGTG